>CM065658.1:20578630-20698630 GCA_033220385.1 Triplophysa yarkandensis
AGTTAATAATTTGCATATTATTTGTAATGTGTTATATATCAGTCATAAGTTAATAGAATTTACTAATTACTAATTATACTACTAATTATTATTACTCTCTATGTTTTACATTTAAATATAAAATATATATTTATCATATACAAAAGCAAATATTTCCAGTATTATAAAGTAGATTTTAATTGAAATAATAAAGCAAGTCAATTTTTATTACAAAAACATGCCTGTATTATGTCATTTCAGAGTGTGTAGTTTAATATTATTTTTAAATGCTGCAATATAATGTATTAAGGGTGTTTAGTAAATTATATCATGAATAATCAAAAGTTTTATTTATATGTATATAATAATTTTATCTGACATTTATCTGTAGTTTTATTGTTTAAATTAGATTTTACATATTAAATCTATTAATAGTGGACTCCAGTACATTTCAAAATAAAAGTTCTGTGCACTTCTTCCTATTTTCTTAAGATGTCTATGCTGCTTTTTTACCTAAGAGTACTGACAAATTAGAATGAATGGGGAATGTATCTCTTTTTTGGGGGGATCAGTTCTGAAAATAAACAATTAAAACATTTCTTATAGGAAGGAACCAGTTTCCTTGTATTGGATGAACAGAGATTTGCTAAAGAGATCCTCCCAAAGTTTTTCAAACACAACAACATGGCCAGCTTTGTTCGACAGCTCAACATGTGTGAGTAATTTCTCTCCTTCTGCATGCACGTTTACCTTCATCCCACTGATCTCAGATTACAGTCAAACAATGTTTGTAACTCTCTTTTTGTCTGTCTCCATAATAACAGATGGCTTTCGTAAGGTGATGCACATCGACACGGGCATAGTGAAGCAGGAGCGAGATGGACCGGTTGAATTCCAGCATCCATACTTCAAACACGGGCAAGATGACCTGCTGGAGAATATAAAGCGAAAGGCAAGATGTTGTCTATGTTACAGAGGAAATAAGTCAAGAGTATTTCCACTTTTATGCATTCATTCTTGGAAACAATGTCATTAAATCTTATCTCGAATAACTTGATTGACTTATCTTGCTTATATATGTTATTCTGGGTATAGGTGTCAAATTCAAGACCTGAAGAGAGCAAGATAAGACAGGATGACCTTTCTAAAATTCTAACCAGTGTTCAGAACGTCCATGAGCAACAAGAGAATATGGATGCTAGGCTTGCCACCCTGAAAAGGTATTAAAATAGTTATTTTATGGTCTATGTGCATTTCCTAAGTTTCTGTGTTTGGTTAACTATTAGTTGTGCATACTAAGATAACTATACTTATTATGTTTACTCAAATATTACATTTGTTAAAATTCATTTTAAAATTTGGAAGAAAATGAGAAATAAGATTTGAACTTATAAGCAACCACAAAGAACATCTTTGCATCTGCTTGACATTGTACTAAAGAGCACTATGAACAATTTGGTGACAGCTAAGCAGCACCCTTGAAACAAAATTAAATACCCAAACATTATAACAGTTTACACTATCACAACATGATTTAAAAATTATGTGCTCCTTTCCCTAGAGAGAATGAAGCTCTTTGGACTAATCTTTCAGACCTTAGACAGAAACACGTGCAACAGCAGCAAGTCATAAAGCAGGTATGTTGCATTAATATGCACCAGTTTAAAAACATGCACATATAATTCTAAACGGGATGTTGTTTTTTGTATTGTCTCTTCTAGCTGGTGCAGTTCATCTTCACATTGGTTCAGAACAATCGCTTGTTGAATTTAAAACGTAAAAGGTTAGTCCCAATATTACATAGGTTTTTAAATAAAATACATCACTGAGTTTTGATAATTTTTGCTGCCTTTTATTGACATACTCTTTTGTGTGATTGCAGACCGCTTGCGCCATACAGTAATGGAAAGAAAACGAAATTCATCCATCAATTTTTCGAAGAAACAGACCACAGCCAGGTATGCGTAAAGCTATGCGGTTGTGACATCTGTACACTGTACATTTTCTTTACTGTCTGACCTTTCCTAAAGAAACCTGCGCTGTTTTGTTACCATATTGTTGCTGTTTGTGACCTTTTTCTCTCTTGATGAGATCTAAGGCAGGGTTTACTTTGTGTGAAAGTTTCCTGCCTCTGGAAATGAACCTTAAATTGTGCACGTGACCATCAGTAAAATACACGTTGGTGGGGGACTGATTTATTTATATAATAAAATTAAGATATTCCTATATAAGACTTTTATTTTTGCTTTTTTAGAGATTCATCTTGTGTCTTCTCTGTTAGGCTGCAGTTAATGGTCTCAACGGTATGAAGAACAATTCTGACAATTCCGACGATGTCATCATTTGTGATGTCACTGACGAAGATACAGAATTTACAGATGACACTCTAGTGACGGTTGATCAGAGGTAAGCATTTTCTATTCTATCATTAAATTACACTGTCTCTCATCTGGGTTTTGAAACTTTCTTTGGGTCTTACAGGGACTCTGAAATTGTGGAAGTTGATTATGATAGCAGCACAATCCTAGGGAACGGAAATGTAACAAGTTCAGCCATACAAGAAGCAACAGCCAAAACCATCTCGGACATTCCGTCAAACAACAGTGCCCTGCAGTTGAACAAACTCTCAGGTCTAAATTCAGAGGATCCGATAAAGCTGATGGACTCTATTCTGAGTGAGAATGGAGCTATTTCACAAAACATCAACCTTCTTGGCAAGTAAGTAGATATAACTTGTGTGAATGTTTATATTTATCATGAGCATATTCTTTGCAAAAAATGCATTTCAAATATATTTAGCATGTTAAAGACCTGTTATTCTGTATTTATTTTTAATTCATGGTTATAAACTTTGTTATCATAGAGTTGAGTTGATGGACTATCTGGACAGCATTGACTGCAGTCTAGAGGACTTTCAGGCAATGCTATATGGAAAACAGTTCAGCATTGACCCTGATATCACAGAGGTAAGTTGGGATGTCAATAACCTGTGTGCATCCATCTTTTGTTGTGGGAAGAAGTGTATAACCTATTTTTTGTGGTTATAAAAACTACAAGTATATAAACGCTGTTACCCAAATCATTGTAAGAAAATTATAATCACTTTTTACATTCACGGGTAATGTAAGCTTAACATAAAATACCATTAAACTCTTTAAGTTAAATTCTTCCTTCACAGCCCTGTTTAGGGACACATGTCAAACTTTTTTGCAAGTTAACCTAAATAAAGTTTAATTTTATTTGAAAAATCAACATGATTTTTAAACCATCATGTAATTGTACCAAATTTTTTCACCCCCAGAGAAACTGGGATACATTTTTCTTTAATTTAGATCAATGTAAGTTATACCACCATTTTTCAATTTCTTTAGTTATTCAAATCTTTATTATAAAGCCCCGTTCTATTGTTCTGTTGACAGGAAACTGTCTTGGAAACAAAAGATGAAATCGGCAAAGACAAAAAAGAAAAGTTTGATCCTGATGGTGCAGGTGACTGTTCTCGTACCTAAAAAAGTAATTTCAGGTTTATAATTTTCCTGCATTAACTAACATTGATTTCCTATATTCAGATAAGCAATTGATTCAGTACACCACCTGCCCTCTGCTAGCATTACTGGATGGATCCACACCTGCTGAATCTCAAAGCGAAACCCTGAGCCAGTCTTTACTGGAGCCGAGCATGGAGGAACCCGAAGACCTGCTGGAGAAAGCTCTGGACACAGAGCCCCCCCGCAGCTCGCTGATTCGTCTTGAGCCCCTTACAGAGGCAGAGGCAAACGAGGCCACGCTGTTCTACCTGTGCGAACTAGACTCTGACCTACCCAACACAGCACAGTTGGATATCTGAAAGGGATTCAGACAATGTTTTGTTGTAAATATTCATCAAAATGATGATATTTATTTTGCCACAATGTTTTCGGTATCGTCATTGATATTCCTTTATTTCCTCCTGTTATATCATTCACTTGTTAGTGTTGTTACTTGTCTATCAGTATCCCGCTGCATTCATGTTGCTGGTTTACATTGCAGCTTTTTTGTGAAGCACACATGTTCCTGTTCTTATTATTGACCGGTTCAGTAAAGATGAGATTTTCACATGAAACCCAGCTATTATTTGTGTATGGTATAAAAGTGCCTGGCGATGTGAAAATCACGCTAATATTTAAGCTATTTAGAATCTGGCTAACAATGTTTCATAACATTGAGTAATATACAGTGGTTTGCTGTTACTTTGAGCTTTTCATTATACTGTACTTGGCAGTAGAAAATAAAGGATTCTTAAATGTCACCTCAGGTTTGTTTTGGCTTTTGCACAACACAGAAGATCATGAGTTTTAAACCTTTAATAAGACGATGGATCATAACAATGCACTTGTCAATAGGTAAGAAACAATAACTCAGTACATGAGCATCTCTAAGAAATATCATCAGCATGCATATGACTAAAAGAGTAACGAGAGCAAGATCAGAAGTCAGAGATTCAGTGCAAAACATTCTTCAACATAAACACATTGGATATCAGCTTAGAAATTAAGCCATACACAACTAACATGTGCAAGCTGCAAAGGGTTACAGTCAATCTTTTTTGGTGCAAATCAGTACGAAGCAAAGCATTAGCATCTAAAATAGTATCACATAACACTGTATATATTTTGCGTTTTATGGGAAACTTATGAAGGAATCCTTAACCTGCACTGTCACTACACAAATAACTTAAAATACACTTGTTGAGAGATCATTTATCACTTAAAGAATTTCCTATCATGTTGAAGGACACACTATTTGCTTTTCTGCCATGAACTTCACCGGAAACTCAAGCTGCATTATTAATTTCGGTCTCTATTAGAAGAAATAAACACCTACCAACATGCACGATAAAAGTAACCACAAGTGAGGTTAGTTGAATGAATAAAGCAATCGCAATATTTACATTTAGAACTCTGCTATCCTATACAGGTAGATATTCACAAAGATAACGCAGGGAAGCTTTCGTTTTCCATGGCGTTCTCAGTCGAAGTCGCGGTTGGTGAGGACCAGCGGGGCCACCAGGGTCCACACGTACAGAGAGATGCAGATCCAGCTGGAGGTCATCTTCACCCACACGGAGGGCCATTTGCTGGTCATGGTCTCGTAGGTGGAATCAGGGCTTAAAAAAATCAAAAGGGACAAATCAGATTCAAGACTAGATTTTGAGATGTCACTTTGTTATACTTAACACATACCTGTACCAGTTGGTGAGAGTCATCATGATGTACAAAGAGCCCAGAAAGAGCATAAAGTGGAAGAAAGAGTAGCTGTAAGTGACTCCATCCTTCTCATTGTCAATGGCGCGGTTGGTGCCATCGTTCGCTTCGAAGTTGTCAGGCACGGGACCGTCCTCGATCAGTGCAGACTCATCGCTGGTTAGGGTAAGCTTGTTCACTTGAGCATTGCTGGAGTTGCGGATACTAAGAGAGTAGGGAAAGATTTGGTATGACAAACCCAACAGAGGTGTTCAAAAGTTGAATCTTCCTGAAAAGGAACGTTTCTTACCTGGAGTACATGACACACATCAGGAACAGGATCAATCCTACAACACCTTGGGCATCCCACCATTGCACAACGCGATCCTGACCGGAGGGGGTGGTGCTGTTCAGGCCAATGATGCCGAGCAAGCTGGGGTTGCATTTGCGATCTTTGGGGAAAACATTTTAAAATTATTTTTTAAGGTCTAACTTGGAAAGGCATAAAAGCTATACTCAATATTTAACCTACTTCAAAGAGAAAGCAATCCCTGAATACAGTACATGAAGTTAAGTGAAATAAAAAATCTATGGGAAACTCTTTCCTATATTTATTCAGACAGCTTACTACGTTTTAAAACTTTTGACTTTCAAATTTTAAGATTTCATCAAATATCTCATGGTTCTCACCAGGCTCATTGGTCATGGCAGACCAAGTCAGATACATGGTGTACAAAGTCACAATAGAGGACTGCAAGAGACCAGACCTAGGCTGGGACTCCTAAAAGGAAATGAACAAATAACATTAATTAACAAGAAAAAAATGATTCTGATATTATTTTCTTAACTTCATTTAAAGGGACAGTTCACGAAAAAACAAATTATTGGATCACTCACTCCCCCTCATATCATTCCAAACATTGATGATTTGCTTTGTTTTGCAAAACAAAAAAGAAGATATTTTGTGATAGATTATATATATATCTTCTTTTGTGTTCCATGAAAAGAAACAAGTTTTGAATGACATGAAGATGAATAAATAATGAAAGAATTTGTATTTTTCTTTATCTCTTAATCTAATCCGTGTTTTTGAGAATAAATTGAACATTGTTTAAAAGTTTATAGATTTTAACGGAAGGCAGTATACCTGGATTTTAGGTAAAATAGACATGACAGAAGCCCCAACACACAGCAGCATGTTGATGCTTATGAAGACTTTGTTCTCGGTACAGCCATCAGAATGAGTGTAATACACATAGAACAGAACCAGTGACATCAGAGACAGAGCGTAGTTGATGGCTGTTGCAGACAGAAGGGCTAAACAAAGATGTTTTTTGTTAGTCGTTCCCAAACACAAGTGTTTAATTCTTACACGAGATCAAAGAAATGTCAAGTTCTTCTTTCACATACCGGCATACCAGCAGCGAGAATTTCCCTCCTCCATCTTCTCCACCCAGGACTCGTTCCAGGAGTGAGCAAAGTCGATCAGAAGCACCAGCTGGATGAGGATGAAACAGAACGCTCCAGACATGCCTACGTAAAACCAGACTGAAAGAAAGCCAGTACATCATTAGACCCTTACAAATTAAATCATGAGAACATCTACTGACTGCAAGCTTAAGATCTTGCAGTCCTAAATCCTTCACAGCTGAACTTGTAAGTATGTGTGTGCAAGCACATTTACTTGCTAATGTGTCTTTACGAAATGCCTTTTTGAGGTACTTATTTCTATACTCTTAACACAAAAGAAGACATTTTAAAGAATGTGGGCAAACAAAAAGCATTGTCCTGATTGAACCTTTTTTATTGATGCGAAACCAAAAGACGATTCTCAAATATCTTCTTTTGTATTCCACAGATTCTGATTCACAGTCATATACAGGGTTTACACTACATTAGGGTAAGTAAATGATGACATAATTATTCATTTGTTGACAACCATCAAGACAATTTTTCATTACCAGTAGTAAATGAGCCTTCAGGTATGAAGAACGCTCCAACGGTAATAGCAGTGGCAGCTGCAAACTTGAAAAACCAAAACCTGGAGACAATTAAGGTGTTAGTTAAGCTCATACACTTTAAAAACAAGATCTCAAACCGCCAGCATACATACCCATTATGCACAGCAGCTCGTGGGTCCTGACTGCTCTTAACCTTGACCATGATGAGAGAGAAAAGCAAGAAGAACATAGCCATTCCAAAGCACACGCGATACACTGCCTTATAGCCAACCAGGACGTCACAGTTCACATGACCTTCCACCCCCGGGATGGACGACCCCATTCCTCCTTCACAAAAACCTGGAATCTGTGGTGAGAAAAAAATCGAAATGCTTCAACCGCAGACAAAAAGAACAACTCATCATCAAAAAGGAGATGCTAGACATCAAACCAATTCAACAGTGCTTAGTGACCTTCTTCAGGTGGCTCTCCATGCCGGGCATGAGCATGATGCAGGCGATGCCCACGCCCATCAGCATGAAGAAGGCGTAGATCAGCCGAGTGACGGTCGAGTTGTTTCCACTCGGACAGCATGAGCACAGCAGGCAAGGAGCACTGCCACAAAGGCAGGGAATCTACAGAGGAAACCACAAGAGGAGATGTTTTACTACACAAACACATATCAATCCAAAAACCCACATTCCTTTGAAGCAACGCTATTTTGATGTCAGGATAACATTCTCGTTTATTCATTTGGCAGACGCTTTTATTAAAAGCGACATCTGAGCATGGTGCAATCGCCAATTATCACTACAGAGCAAATAGGGCTAAGGTGTCTTCTTCAAGGACCCTTCAGTCATTGTCTGCTGGCTTAAGATTCGAACCCATAACTTTCACCTTACATGTCCAACTCTCCCACACCCTGAACACGGCTGATTGATTAGACAACCACACAATATGTAATAGCTGTTTTTGATTTGTCCCTTTAACCTGCATATTTTTATATAAGTGTCACCTTTAATTCCCAAATCCCCTGACGTCATAATGACTCATTTTGAGTGTTTGAGTGTATATAAATATTGATCAATCTGTAATACCTAAGTAAAGTTTGTTATTCTTCAAAACACCCTAAACCTAAACGACAAAGCCACTAATTCCTCAATGCGTCTGTCTTAAAACATTAATGTTTGGATGGGATCAAACAGGATGTCTAAAATAAATGTCATAAAAACACATTCACTTATCTCATAACATTACCTATCATGAACCTTAAAGGGATAGTTCACCCAAAAATGTCAAATGATGTCATCAGTTACTAAACCCTCATGCCATTTGAATCAAGTTTGACACAGAAAAGATATTTAAAAGAATGTTGACAACCAAACAACGAAGACACAAGAGCAGTAAATGCGTGCCACGTGTTTTCGGCTACAACATTCTTCGAAATATCTCCTTTTGAAACAAAAAGCTGAATAAATGATATCCTTTTTATTTTTGAGTGATGTAGTGCTTGATTGATGTTCTTACACTTTATATTTTTAGTTAAGATGTCAAATAGTATAACTTAATAGTAAATAGTTAATCAATTCTAAAGTGAAATGTTTTTCCTCCTGTCTGTCACAACTGACATCTGATCAGTGTTCTGATGACGTAATATCAAAACAAACATGATCTTGTTGACAAACATGACAGCTCGTCTGTAAAAGTGATTTTAATCAATATAAAGTTTAATCGATGACAGACAGGAAATAAAATAAAGATTTTCATCAAAAGATGGAAACCACCCAACCTTAATTTAATATTGAGTCTTATCACAAATAAACATCTAGAATAAAGAAAACAACATATATTAGTGTGTGGTTATGTTGTTTATTTATTTAATTTATTAATGTAAGACATGACGTTGGGCCCAGACACCATTTTCTCTTTCTGTTTGTGGTTTCGGATGTCATCTTCATGACGTAGTATCTCGTTTAAAACATAAACCAGACATTTTATTCATCGTGTACGCAATTATATTTGAATTCTGATGAATTAAAATGACATTAACTCACCCAGCTGGCCATAGAACAAAGGCCGAGAACAGCTCCCATGTTTATCTGTGACGGGTTTGAAAATGGACGCAGTCTGTTTACAGTCCAGCGCTGCTGTGGGAGGAAGCCGGAAGCAACACGACCGTGAGGTTTGACATTTTAGAATAAAAGTCTTTGATAGGCGCTTGTAGTTTGTGGTGTGTGTTGAGCAAACAGTGTTAAAAAAATACATTATAAATGTATAAATGCTTAAAATTATTAAAAAATTAAATATTTATATTTATATTTATAAATAGAAATATTTGGATTAAAGACACTCGGTTTAGAAACCATTATATTGTGGCTTTTAGATTGGGATGGGAAGAAATTATTATTACGTTTATACTACTCGGCTTTTTGTTTTAGGTTCAAAATAAATTGTACAATTATTAATTATATTATATTTGTTATGTCTACTTATTATTGCCTTTTAAGAATGGACACTTCCGGTTTGTTTCTTGCTTCATAGTGTTCTGCAGGTCGTGAATATATCTAAAATTAGCTATCAATGTTTGTTAATTTTGTGTTGTCGATTTAAATATAAAAATAAAAATTCATGACAACATTTATTTAACATATATTTAACTTTTTGTTACATAAGAGTGTGGTTAGGATATGTGCTTTACTTAGTAATTCTTTAAATAGAAGTGTGTTGTTTTTCTTGAATTTAAGTGAATTCTTTTTTTGTATTTATTTTTAATATGTAAGAATTATTTAACTAATGCTATATATAATTCTATTTGTGTGAATAAAAGTTTTTCTTTATGATTTTTTGAAAAAGTACAAATTAGAATTAGAGATCAGGAGATTTCAAACAATCTATAATAATATATATTTAGAACAAATGATAAAAGATAAATTTGTGTTTTATGGGCTAGGTTCTTATGCTTGTTCCCGTTGGACATATCATTAATTATTATTTTTCTTAAATATATTATATAATGTTATTTTCATTAAAAATATTAAATTCTAAACCTGATTTTACAAATCCCAAAGTTCCTGATAAAGTGAGTTATCATCTTTGATAGAAATTAGATGTTTTTGACTACAGCAAACGACAGGATTGGAGTCACACCATTACTTCCGTGACGTGTCATCAGAGACTCGTTACAGAAATAACTGGCATTGCAAGATCTCTCCTTGTTACTGGTGTTGATGCAGTACCAAAAAAGAGTTGACCAATAACAGTATACTAGTCTGTCTGACCAATCAGATACACTGGGAGGCGGGTCTTAAAGAGTATGGAAGGACGTGAAGCAAAAAAGTTAATAATATTTTATAATGCATACTTGAATGATGTATGGCATTAATGTATAGTTGGGAACGTAAACAAACAATAAGTTATCACGACCCTCGGTGTACTTTAATATTACATTCCGTATTATAACCAGCCCATTTGTTTGAAAATTCATGTCCGAACATTTTGACTTACAATTTTTGTTAGTATTTAACTGCACAAAACCATGAAGGTTCTCACTTTTGGATGAACTATACCTTTAATATTCTCTTTTGTATTATGAGACTGTAGCTCACCAATGATTTACTTATAATACGGAAACCAGGAATATGAAATGGCTTCATAGAAACAGCTGTGCTGTCATGGAAATCATGCTGTTTCCAAGACCATTTCATAATTAGCAGTAGGGCATATGTGGTTGTAGAGGTCTAGAAAATCTGCGGTGTTCTCAGAAAGTTGTTGCTAAGGGAAGCGAGTTATTTGGTGATGTCTATAGGCCGTGGCCTTATATGCTGGATGTGCATCATTTAGAAATGGCATAGCAATTAAAAATGTTGTGAGACGGATTAATCATTTCTATACAGTTTCTTTAAAGCATCTTATTTGCTTAAATGTACAAAAAAACAATAATTGGTGTCTTGATGTCTTTTTAACACATACAGACAGTTAAATATACCAATATTGGGCTAGGAATGCATTGTATTTTTAGTATGTAAATACATTTAAATGTATCTATTCCATACATTTTATCTATTAGAAAAATGTAGGGTAAGGGTTTGCATAAATAAAAATAAAAGTAACAATTTATTAAAGCAGATTTTTATCTAAGGTGTGTTAGTTAAAATTTCTGTCATGAATTACTCACTCACAGTCTGTCAAACACAAATAAAGATATTTAGAGGAATGCTTGTATCCAAACAATCCTTGGACCTTTTCGACAACAATAATAGGAGAAATTAAATTGTCAATCACAATTATTCCAGAACATTTTCTTGTCCTGTATTCTTCAACATATCTAATTTCTTGTTCAACAATAAAAATTATACGGTTTTTCCCACTATGGGAGTCAATTGTGTCCCAAAATGATGTCACAAGCATTCTTACAACTCAATGGTGAGTAAATGATGACGGAATTTGTATTTTCAGTGAACCATCTCTTTGAATTGTCATTTGTCAAGCACTTATATTAAAAGACAAGACCAGAATGACCTGATGATACCATGAGAGATTACAATATGTAAAATCACAGAGATTTGTATGAAATACATGTGTTTCAAAGAATTCACTAAATGCTTAAAATAAAAAATCCTCTAAATAAAATTGTCTGCTTAACATATAATGTATATAAATGTAATGCACTTGCTCGGATTAGATTCTGCTCTGGTCTTTCTGTATCCCATGCATGTTACTAATTATATAAATTAATCTCCGGATTAAAGGATTCTCTCAGACTCCCATATAGTTCACAGTCACATCCAAGTCATTGCTGAAATATACTGTAGAAGAAAGAAATTCAGACAACTGGAATAAACAAATGTTTTATCTCTGGAACCGACCCAGCAGTATACCTCTGTTATTCTCCAAAGTAATCCGAATTAATCTAAATCAATTCTTAGTATCAGGAGACCTGGTCATTTATTTTTCTGTTGTTTGCCCATTTGTGTGTTTTGTCTTATGTGTAAATCTTTCTAACTGCAGGTAAAAATACCATTTTATCCGAGACAAAGTGAAGGTGGGATTATTAAAAGCCTTCCAATCCACATGTCATAAAGTCAAATAAACAGGTATATCTAAACCCTTGCTGTTTGTTTTCTCCACCACATGCCTTTACCCAAGGGAACTGGCTTTATTTTTACACTGATTAACTTTTTTTTTAAAGAAGAGATCAGTATTCTTCCTGTCCACAGACTTCCTCTATCACTTCATAATTAAACACATGCCCTGGGGCCAGCAGAGCTCATTTTATTTTTGGAATTGACAAATGCGATGAAGTCACTGCCTGGGGCCTTGTGGAGAGGCGATTATCCACTGATAGTGAGTGTGAGCGATTTGTTTGTTAAGAGAGAGAGGACTGAGGTTGTGTAAGGTGTTTAAAGCGCTTGTTAAAGCCAGATTAAGGGTTTACCCGCAGTGTTGTGGGTCACTGTGTTAAAAACAGACGCCAGAGCGCTTTGTTTAGTGATACTATAAGTGAAAGAGCTATTCATACGTTTTTTTAGAGCTATTAAAATTAGGTCTAAATAGAAACAATTAATCGAAAAAAGCCATTACAATTATCGGCGAAACAATTACATAATCGACAAAATTAATAGCTGTCCATTTGTGCTTAATTTTCGGAATATCGGCATTATGTCAAGGCTACTTAAATCCGAGATTTTTAAATTAAAAAGTTTATTTTAGATATTCCCATAATTGTTTGTTTTTTACATTATTAATAAGTTTTAGATGTTTAGAATTTAGCATGCAGCTGCTCCACTAAAACAACAAGTATCCAACATTTCAAAACTTCAATGTTGAGTATATTAATTGAGTAAATGTTAAGTAGTATTTGCAGTAATTGCAGAATCAAGGTGAACAATCGACAACTATGAAAGTGTTGTGACACACAGCCAAGTATGGTGACCCTTACACAGAATTCATGCTCTATTTAACCCATACAAAGTGCACACACACAGCAGTGAACACACACATCAACCGTGAACACACACATGAAGCAGTGAGCAGCCATTTATGCTGCGGCGTCTGGGGAGCAGTTTGGGGTTCGGTGCCTTGCTCAAGTCATGATATTTCCAGCCTTGGACTTGAACCAAAAACCCCTTCGTCAAACTCTTTAACCACTAGGCCACACAACCATGACTTTTGTATCATAATCATGCAGTCCTAGATGTGTTGTCCCTGGTAAATAAAGCACAAGCATAAAAAATATGGAGTACAATTATACAAATTTAAAAATCATGCTTTCTAAGATCAGCACTCTTTGTAAGATCAGCTTAGTCATGATATTCCCAGCCCAAGACTCGAACCTTCTACCCTAGGGTTAGGAGCCAAACTTTTTAACCATTAGGCCAGGGCTTCCCCAAAACCATGTGTTTTTATCATAACTGTGCAGTCCTAGGTGTATTGTCCCTGGTAAAAAATGGCACAAGTACATCTAGCAGACATCTGTCAGATACTGACGCTCATCTGCTTTAAATCACATAGACCTCTAGAAGATGTCTAGAAGATGATTATGATTCAGAATGGATGTGCAACCACTCTTTTTAGATCAGCAAATGTTTTCTTGATCTTGACATCTTACAGATGCCCATGTGCCATCTGGGATGTTCTTTAGTAAAACCATGCTTTATGTGTGTGCACTAAAAAATATGGAATAAAATTATACAAATTTAATAATCACTCTTTCTAAGATCAGGGTCTAAGATCAGTGTCTAAGATCAGTGTCTAAGATCAGCGTCTAAGATCAGGGTCTAAGATCAGCATCTAAGATCAGGGTCTAAGATCAGTGTCTAAGATCAGTGTCTAAGATCAGTGTCTAAGATCAGCGTCTAAGATCAGTGTCTAAGATCAGCGTCTAAGATCAGCGTCTAAGATCAGCATCTAAGATCAGTGTCTAAGATCAGCGTCTAAGATCAGCGTCTAAGATCAGCGTCTAAGATCAGCGTCTAAGATCAGCGTCTAAGATCAGCGTCTAAGATCAGGGTCTAAGATCAGTTTCTAAGATCAGCGTCTAAGATCAGCGTCTAAGATCAGCGTCTAAGATCAGCGTCTAAGATCAGCGTCTAAGATCAGCGTCTAAGATCAGGGTCTAAGATCAGGGTCTAAGATCAGTGTCTAAGATCAGCGTCTAAGATCAGCGTCTAAGATCAGGGTCTAAGATCAGCGTCTAAGATCAGCGTCTAAGATCAGCGTCTAAGATCAGCGTCTAAGATCAGGGTCTAAGATCAGCGTCTAAGATCAGCGTCTAAGATCAGCGTCTAAGATCAGCGTCTAAGATCAGGGTCTAAGATCAGGGTCTAAGATCAGCGTCTAAGATCAGCGTCTAAGATCAGCGTCTAAGATCAGGGTCTAAGATCAGCGTCTAAGATCAGCGTCTAAGATCAGCGTCTAAGATCAGGGTCTAAGATCAGCGTCTAAGATCAGCGTCTAAGATCAGCGTCTAAGATCAGCGTCTAAGATCAGCGTCTAAGATCAGCGTCTAAGATCAGCGTCTAAGATCAGCGTCTAAGATCAGCGTCTAAGATCAGCGTCTAAGATCAGCGTCTAAGATCAGCGTCTAAGATCAGTGTCTAAGATCAGCGTCTAAGGTCAGCGTCTAAGATCAGTGTCTAAGATCAGTGTCTAAGATCAGCATCTAAGATCAGCGTCTAAGATCAGCGCCTAAGATCAGTGTCTAAGGTCAGTGTCTAAGATCAGTGTCTAAGATCAGCGTCTAAGATCAGCGTCTAAGATCAGCGTCTAAGATCAGGGTCTAAGATCAGTGTCTAAGATCAGGGTTAAGATCAGGGTCTAAGATCAGGGTTAAGATCAGTGTCTAAGATCAGGGTTAAGATCAGTGTCTAAGATCAGGGTTAAGATCAGTGTCTAAGATCAGCGTCTAAGATCAGGGTCTAAGATCAGTGTCTAAGATCAGGGTTAAGATCAGGGTCTAAGATCAGTGTCTAAGATCAGGGTTAAGATCAGTGTCTAAGATCAGCGTCTAAGATCAGCGTCTAAGATCAGCGTCTAAGGTCAGCGTCTAAGATCAGCGTCTAAGATCAGCGTCTAAGATCAGCGTCTAAGATCAGCGTCTAAGATCAGCGTCTAAGATCAGCGTCTAAGATCAGCGTCTAAGATCAGCGTCTAAGATCAGCTAAGTCATGATATTGCCTGCCCGACACTCGAACCCTCATCCCTGGGTTTAGCATCCAAACTCTTTAACCACAAGGCCATGACTTCCCCTTTACCATGACTTTTTATCATAACCGTGCAGTCCTAGGTGTTTTGTCTCTGGTAAAAATGGCACAAGTACATCTAGCAGACATCTGTCAGATACTGTCGCTCATCTGCTTTACATCACATAGACCTCTAGAAGATGTCTAGAAGATGATTATGATGCAGAATGGATGTGCAACCACTCTTTCTAAGATCAGCAAATGTTTTCTTGATCTTGACATCTTACAGATGCCCATGTGCCATCTGGGATGTTCTTTAATAAAACCATGCTTTATGTGTGTGCACTAAAAAATATGGAGTAAAATTATCCAAATATAAAAATAAGAGTCATTTCATGTGCATGTCCACTCTTCGACACAAAAGAAACAAACTTCCATCTTTTCTTTGTCCTGATGAGTTCTGGGTACCAGTGTGCAGTGCGCGCTCCCGTGTGATGTGACGCGCGCGCGCGGGGCAGATCTAACGCTCGCTCGCGGTCGGTGTCAGAGAGGAGGAGAGTCACGACGAACATGTTCCCAATAAGCGGAGTTCCCTTCGCGGATAGCCTTTGTTGGTACTGATTCGGAGTGGACTCCTGGATAACTCTACTTCGGATTCGGAGTGAGTACAGAGCATGACGTCAGACGCGCACTTTATGCGGAGAGCATCACACGCGCTGCTGGATCCAGATGCGCACGGACGCGAGTAACATTACTCGTTCGTGTCAAATAACACTTTGATGACATTAAATGAGTATTGACTATCTGGGTTATTATGGAACATCTATCGTGGTCAAATTTGGCTGAAAATGGTTACGCAATGTACACTGAAATAAATGTTTTGTTGGAATTACTCAATTGTATTAAGTACATTTACTCAATAGGATTACATTGAGTATTTTCAACACCATTGAAATTAGAAAGAAAAGTTATGTTAAAATTGTAATCCTGTTGAGTAGATGTACTTAATACAATTGAGTTATTTCAATAAACCATTTATTTCAGTGTACATTGCATGACCGATTTAAGCCAAATTTGACCACGATAGATGTTCCATAATAACCCAGATAATCAAAATGCCCTTCACTTGTCTATACTCATTTAATGTCATCAAAGTGTTATTTGACACAAACGAGTAATGTTACTCGCGTCCGTGCGAGTAAACATAAAAGTTATGTTAAAAATACTCGATTTAATTAAGTGTACATGATGGAATTGAGTAATTCCAACAAACGCATTTTTTCTGTTTGCAGTATTTAATTTGAATGAATGTGTATGTCGAAGCCCATCCATGAAGGATTACATTACATTAAAGATTGCTCGTTTTATCGAGTCATTGAGTATACGTCTTTAATAGATAACAGTAAGGTTGTTTGGGGGTTTATTATACCTATTCAGTTTGTTTTTGGTGTGTATTTGTATGCAGTGTCTTTGACCTTGAATTGGGATCTTGAAAAACACATTTGCATATATTGGGTTATTAAAGAATAACTGTTGCACTCTAAGTTGATAACACGGTATGGATTTGTTTATTTGTCATTTTTACCTAGTTCTCCTTTATAGATTTGTGTGCCGGATTACAGTTAATCTGCTTCATAATTCATCCATGTTTGTTTTACTGACATTCCTTTAAAAAAGTTAACATTGCTTATTATTTGGAATGTCATCTTTTCTTTCTTGGGGTAAAGAGGGAAAAAATAAGGCAATTTCTTACGGAATTGTTTTCCCATAAATGGAAATTCTGTCACGAATTACTCAAAGTCGTCCCAAATCTGTAAATAGTTCTTAATTGTTTTTTTGAACGTGGAGAAAGATATTTGGAAAAATGCTTGTAACTGTGACAGTCCCAAAATAATAATGGTGGACAAAATAATCCAGATTTTTTTTCTTGTGCCACGTTCTTCAAAATATCTTATTTATGACTGAACAAAAATGTATGCCATTTAGTAAGTTATCATTCCTACGGTAGATAATGGGGTCCAGGAACAGTTTGGTGACAAACATTCTCCCGGACATCTATTCTGTGTTGATCAGAACAAAGAAATGTATATGGTTTTGAAACAACTCAAGGATGAGTAATTATGACAGATTTTAATTTTTATGTGAACTACCCCTTGAACTAATAATTCTATTTAATTTTCTTTTAATTTCCATCATTTCACAAGCAGAGTCGACATTTTTCTGAGATATGCAGGTGGTAGATTGTGACTCTTATGAGCGTTTGCTGCATGCTTCTGCAAAAAAGGACTAAAACTAATACGAATGTAAGTTAAAGTAGTGAAAGTTGCCTAGGAGACGGAGTATTTCATTATCTTTCTATCTCCCAAAAGAAACATTACTGCAACTGGACACACTGTCACACATTTACATTCTGGTGTGTGGGGCTCTTTGGCCATCATTACTGAAAATGCTATTTTTGTATGCGATATTGGAGAGGCTTATAATAAAAGGCTGGCATGTTTATGCTTGGTGATAATGAAAGGGTCTCCAGCTCGGTTAAATCACACATGGAATTACACATTGATATGGCCAATCGTTCTTTACAACAGCTTAATGACCCTCATGAGATTTATTGATAGGGCAATATGTGCCTTCCAAAGCCTACTATTTTATTATCAGCCCATCATCAATGTTAACCCTAAAAGTTCCCTAAAAAAGCAAGATGTTGAAGGATAGTTCACCCAGAATGAGAACTAGCCAGTCATAGTCACTGTCCATTTTCATAGAATGAAAAGTAGAATTTGGATAAGAGCAGAACGTTCTTCTGACTCGAAAGGGTGTGCGTCTGTTGTGTGTTGGTACAGTAATACTAAAGAGCATCTCTTGCTGAATGCCACCCATGGAGAATCTATTTATAATTGGCCTTGTTGATGATAACAGAAACTTTGCAGCAGTGTCTTCTCGTCGGTGAAGTTAATTGTGCTCATGGGACTCGACAATATCATTTGGCACAGTTTATTTTCTCCATTAACGCCTGTGCCACACGTTCACACCCGCTTTTGTGTTTTCACGCTTATGTCAGGAGCAGCAATTAGACCAGAAAAGCAGATTTGATGACCAGACTTGTGATTGTATTTTGTAGGCTGTGTACATGCAAGCAATTGTTTTTACTTGCTTTAGATTATTTGGAACCTTTAATAAGATATTTTGAAGAATGTTGGTAAAGATTCCTTCAATGTTGTTTGACAGTGACATCGAATATGATGAACTGATAGTTCATGCCAAAGTGAAAACTCTGTCGTCATTTACTCACTCGGGTCATTTGAAACCAACAACATTGACTTACATTAATTTTGTGCCCTGTCCATACAAATGAATTCAATGCGATCCAACGGTCATAGAACAGAGAGTTACCAACATTCTTCAAAATATCAGCTGAACTATCCTTTTAATAGCATTTGCATTGATTTTAAATCACAACACTGAATTTGAATATTAAAATTTCAGTAGAGACTTTTTTGAAGAAGATATTTTAAAGAGTGTTTTTTAAAATCCCATATTTTGACGTTGTGACAGTGAGTATGTTAAAATGATATTTCACCCTTAAGTTAAAATTCTGTCATCTTTTACTCACTCTCTTGGTATTTCAAAACTGTATCACTTTTTTCGGCAGAGCACTAAATATGACATTTTAAAGAATGTTTGTAATGAATCCTTCAAGAATTTAGTTTTTGAAGGATTATATCACCATTTACCCACTCAAGTCATTTAAACCCCGTATGACTTTCTTCTACGGAATATAAAAGATATTTTATAGAATGTTGGTGAAACAATGACTTACATTAGTGTCCTGTCCATACAATGAAGGTCAATAAGGACCAAGGGGCATAGTACACTGAGATACCAACATTCTTGAAAGTATCTCTCATCAGGTGAACTATCCCTTTAATAACATTTGCATCTGTTTTATAACAAAAGGCTACATTTGAATATCGAAATTTCAAAGCTGAATGACTTCCTTTTGTAGAATACTAAAGAAAACTATTTGGAGTATATTGGTTAAAATGTCTTTAATATTGTTGTTGTGACAGTATGTTTGAGTGAAAGTTCACCCCAAAGTTAAAATTCGGTCATAATTTAACTACTCTCTTGGAACGTCAAACCTGTATTGCAGAACACAAAATAAGATATTATGAAGAATGTTGGTTTTGGGTTCTACCTATACAATAGATATCAATGACTTATGATCACAGCACAGTGAGATACCATCATTCTTCAAAATATCTCTTATCAGGTGAACCATCTCTTAAACATTTGCATTTGTTCTTTATATCCAAAGATTGCTTTTTTTATATAAAAGTAATAATCTGTATCAGTTTCTTGTGCAGAACATAAGAAAAACTATATATTTTTGAGAATTTTGGTTAAAAATCCTTTAATAATGCTATGGGGACTGTGACATCGAGTATGAAAATTGAATAGTTTACCCCAAAAGGAAAATTCTGTCATCATTTACTCATGCATTTACATTTCGAACCTGTATGACTTTTTTCCACAGAATGCAAAAGAAGACTTTAAAAAAGCATTAATACTGACTTGGTTTAGTGCCCTGTCCATACATTAGAAATCAAATGGTCACATTAATGAGAGTTACCAACATTCTTCAAAATATATTGAGATGCAATAGCAGTGAACTGTAACTTGTGAAGGTATTTATGTTTTGAAAGCTGTTTTATATGAACAGTTTATTCATTTTAAACACCGCCTGGATATATTTTAATGTGGCTCTCTGCAATACTTTTCCTAAGTGGTCATTTGCAGGATTCTGCTTTCAAATGCTCTTCTATTTATATAAAAAGACCGAAGCCAAACTGCACATTATTTTGACCGGTGTCCCTGGCAACCAATCTTTCATACTGTTCTGATTTAATACCTTTTGTAGTACCTTGCAATCTCTTTTCTCTCACATTATAAAATCAATTCAGTTCAAATTGTCGTGTCAGGGCCCTTTATTTTTTATATAATGGTGCCTTAAGCAGGTGGCATTTTCACTCGGTCACTATACAATGATTCTGCATGCTCTTATATAAATTACAGAAGTGGAAAGTGAACCTAACTACAAAGTAAGAGGTCCAGTCCATACAATGCTCATCTGTAACCAAGACTCTTTTCGAATTCTTCAAAAGATTAGACAATATGCAACAGATAAAAATTTGGCTTTGAAGATTCGTGTTTCTCCCTCGCTTTCAACAGCTGATATTCATTCTGTTCAGCCTCCCGGAGTATCATCAAGGCTGTAGTGAAACCCATGACAGCTTCTGTTCTAGTGTTTCACAGGCAAGATCTCAAGAGACCACTCCATTCGTTCCTTTCTGCGGTCTGTCACATTACATCACAATCAGGGATTGAAAAAACCTGACATTATTTAATCAAGTCATTCAAAACCTTTGTCTGGCTAAAGAGAAGCTAAAGAGATATTTTGAAAAATGACTCTGTGGTTTTGGCTACCGACATTCATTGAAATATTATATTTTATATTCTGCAGAAGAAAGAACACCAATACCATGAGAAGTCAGGAGCTGACGTTGATTTATCTGCTATGATTTGCAATGGTCCGTTTCGCTAATGACATGTGGGCTTTTGTGCATCTCGCAGTATTGTGTTTCTCCTCGGGGTGAGGTCAGAAGACCACACAGCATCCAGGAGATACGGCTTAATCCTTGCCCGTACTTTAGCAAAGCTTGTGTTGAATCTGAAATCAGAGGGCTATAAAGTGCACGAGATCCTGCTGTTATATGTCATCTTAAATCTGTAGATTTGTACCGATCGTCTAACTTAAAGATAAACGCATCAAACCAGTTTGCTTGCCTCTGTTAACTGACCGTTTAATATCTTGCGCTGGAACCGCTCCATTTTTTACTGTACAACGTTTTATATAAGTATATAAAACCGATCAGGACATGTTACAAAGCCGACAACTTGAACCTTTGTTTGCACCGTCTCAGGTGTCTATGATGGGTGGCATTCATAAGAGCTCATTATTGATCTTGCAGAGGAATCCTCACAACTGTGAATTATTTATGAACGGGATCTTTGTGTGCTGTAAACCTACACCGTGTGGATTGGTGTAAGGAGAAGTGTAGTGAAACTCGATCCATGTTGCCTTAAAAAAAAATCGTCCTGCCTTTGACATTTAGTTTTGGGCAGAAAACATCGCCGATCTCCTTTGAATCGGAACGCCTGGCATTTACAAAGTTCTTCACATCCCTTAGCGTTTGCGTGTTAGGATTTGACTAATTTGATATTGCTTTCAGCTTCCAGTGAAACAAAAGTCACAAAAAGTTCAGACTACGTCTGGCTGGCGTGTGGGCATGTGCAGCACCGAAAAAGTTTGTGAGCCTCATTTAACACATGCTTATGTTCAGCGCAACTACCAACTGAAAAACATCACACGCAATTTGTCATGTAAAAGTCAACAGTATTCAGAGTACAGCAATGCTGAGCTTCAAGAAGTGTCTTTGGCAGTTTATAAGGAAGACATGTTCAGCGGTTTCTTGAAGGGTGTGATGGTGTCTGTACTGTAGGCCAGATGCATTACGATGGAGCCGTCATGGCGAGGCCAAATGTTTCATCATATGGTCTTTGCTTGAGTTTTAACTGCTGTGTTGCTCTCTAAGTTTAGGATTTAAGACTCATAATTGTGTATCTTGGGAGTAATCTGCCATATTTCAGCTTCGAATCCCAGGCTGGGGTTGCATGGGTGTCGCTTACTTAAGGAGCCTTGCTATTGATCAGTGTGAGTTTATTTCAACGCTTTTGCTTCTTGCCCTTCATTAAACAGCCTGTCATAAATCTTTAAAAGGTTTGCCGCAGTCTCAGACGCACCGTTTCCAGCTAATAATAAGGCTTAGAGAAAAACGCTCATCCTGATAAGATGGGAAATGAAAACCTAACTCAGACTCATTTGGGTACTTAAGAGAATTTGTTAAGCTAAGCATACATTGATTGGCAGAAGAGAGCTTTAGATAAACGCAATGGGATTGATTTAATTTTGTTGAAGGGCTCGTGCCGAGTTGCTTTGGATGTTAATCGGTTCTGAAAGCAAAAAGAGTACAGCACTTTATTGCATTGGATGTGTTGGGGTTTGTTACCGCATACAGATGCTTATTATGGAGTCACCAAAATTGGTAGTTGAACCAAGAGAATGAATGAGATGTCAATCAAATGGCTCTTACTGTGTAAGTAAGCGATATTGACTCTTTTTCTGAGTGACATTTGAAGGAAATATCAATTGGTTATACATTATTAGATACCTAATAAATGGGTCCCTGTTGACTTTTCACAGTAGGAATCAAAATGGCTACAGTCAAGTCAATGGAGACCAATTTTATGTGAACTAACCCTTGTTATATACGCTGGGTTTTGCATTTTTTAATAAGCCAACCAATGGGTTTGTCCATATTTTTGTAAGAATGTCTGCTCCTGTTGAATTGCATTGCATTGGTCCGTACAATGAATTTCGGTTGGTTACTGATATTCTTCAAAATATCTTCTCTTCTGTTCTGCAGCAGAAAAGAAGTCATACAGGTTTAAGTTTACAACAGGGTGAATATACAAAGCCAGATTTTCGGGGTGAACTATCGCTTGTTGATCATGCTGGGTTGTACATTTTCTAATAAACAAACTGTTGTCCCAAACCCTACCCTGGTTAGAGTTTATCCAAAAACGAACATGTTTGTCAGATATTTTGGAAGAATGTCTCTAGCTCTTGCTTTTATTGGTTTTGTGTCCATACAATCAAAATCAGTTGATAACTGACATTCTTTAAAATATCTTCTCCTGTGTTCTGCAGAAGAAAAGAAGTTATGCATTTTTAGGGTAATTTTTAACTGTACAACTACAGTGCTCTTGGTCAACAAAAATGTTAACAAATCCGAAAGTAAGTAGTAAAACTAAAGTTTTGGCTTTCTTAAAAGAATATCTACATGTTAATCCTTGTTAGGCAACTATCAGTGGACGGATTATTATGCAACTAAATGAAATAACAAAGATTTTACAATATCCCTTCTTTATTATCTGTTAAAGTGAGAATAATAAACAAACTTAAATTAACAACAAAAATATTTCTGAAATTAAAAAAAGCCCCAGTGACCAATATATCCACCCTTCTTTTCCTCAACAGTGACAAGCCTTCCATTCACAGAGTCAGTCGGTTTCTTGATCTGTTCAGATCAACTTTCTCACAACCTGCTGTAGAAGGGCCCAAAAGTTCCCAATAGGGTTCAAGTCAGCTAAAGATGGTAGCAAATTCATTCTTTACTGGACTTTACTGGCCAGCCTCGCAATGGAGTATTTTGATGAATGTGATGAAGCATTGACTTGCATGATGATGGAGATGCAGACTTGTTCTTGTACCTCTGCTTGAAGAAAGTATCTCCTAAAAATTGACAGGAGGTTTGAGAGTTGATTTTGATTCCAGTTTCCACCCCGAAAAGGTCCAACTAGCTCATCTTTAATTATTCCTGACAATACCAGTACCCCAACTCCGCCTTGCTGGCGTCTGAGTCATCTCATCAGTCCACAAAACCATTGAAGAAAGGTTCCAATGGCCAATATTTTACATTTTAACTCATGTGTCTTGTTCAGTGGCGTTCGGGTTTCAGCCTTTCTTACTTTGGCCATGTCTCTGAGAACTGAACATCTCATTCTTCTTGACAGTCCAGAAAGGTTGCAGTTGTGGAATATGGCAGCACTGAAGTATAATGCATTCCTGGTAGCTTCATGCTTGATTCTTCTCAAATCTTTGGCGGTTAATATGCGTCTTTTATTCTCGACACGTTTCTTGCGACCCTGTTAACTATTTGCTGCAAAATGTTTGATGGTTCTGTGATCAAGCCCCATTATCTTAGATATTTCAAGATCGCTGCATCCCTTTGATGGACTACAAGTTTTGACCTTCTAGTTGAGAACAGACTGCCTAATAATAATGTACACCTTGATATAGGGTGTTGATTTTACAGAAATACACATAACCTGTTATGCATTAAATCCTACAATTTTTTACATTCAAGTTTAAAAAGCGTGTTGGAAATTATGGATAAAATTTAAATCACTTGCCTAATAATTGCGCACACAGTGTACAATAGTATGAATATACAATGGCAAGTATACAAACTACACAATTTATATTTATAAATAAATAAGATCCATCTATGTCTCGCAGTATCCGGTTTGTCTTTAAAAAGCTCACAAAACATCTGCTAAAATATCTGAAAAATGCCACTTTGCCCTTCTTTGGTATTTCAGCAACATCAAGCGCACGTTGGTGGTGCGTCACGGAGCTGGATCTTTGTTTGAGGAGGCAAACAGCCAATGGGAAAAGAGTCCTCCGGGGAGTCACAGAGCAGGAAAAAGGGGTTTGCCTTTCAAACATGAGAAGATGAATCACATGTAATCCGTACTTTGTTCTTCCGTTCCATACGTACGGGCTTTGCCCCCAGCTGCCCGCATTTGCTAAGAATAGAATCAGATTGAAACCTTTTTGTCAGGCCGGTCATCTTTAAATCATTGCTGTTAAGTATGTATCTGATCCTCTCTGTGAGATTGGATGTGACTTGGCTCGTGTTATTTTCGGCCTCACTTGTGATCCGATGACAAGGGCTGTAGCTGGAGACATCTCTGTAATGCTGAACTAATTAGCTCTGTTCTCTAGGCACAAATGTGTCGTGAAGGTGTTGTATCGTCTGAATGAGTGTTGGATTAAATGAAATAGATGAGACCTCATGTAGATATTTGTAAGGTGATTAAAACATAAAGGGAAATCTGATTAATGTCCACATATTGGTAACTCCAGGGTTCGGACCGTGACATTTTCAGTCTTTATGTGAAAGTTTGGAGAGGATGTATTTCTTTTTGTAATAATATATTGAAATCTGTATACTTATAACTAAACCCTTAATGAGAAAATCCAGGCAACAACAAAAATAGCAGTCTTTGAATGAGTCTTCTGTATTTAAAGATGGGAAAACTTATTCATTATGGATGTGACAAAAATTAAAATAAAGAATTTTGAGAGTCAACAAACTTTATTGGATTTCTGTAAATTGAAATTTATAAGCCAGAAGCAGTAACACCTAAAAAGTTATACATTTTCCATTAAATGAAGAATTCGGACTATAATTACATCAGAGGTATCCAAAGTTTTTCCTATGAAGGGCTGAAAAATAAACTTGATTGCTGGCTGTGGGCCAAAGTACATTTTGCATCATATCCAAAACTGTAATACATTCAAGTTGACATGGGCTCCCTAATTTATTTAATAACAGAAAAAAATAGAAAACAACTTTACAAAAAGACTACATTAGTTAATCAAATCAAAGTTTTGAGTTATCAATGAACTTGAACAATGAACTCAATATAGTTCAATGACAAATTCACTATTAAGCTGCACGCAATAAAGTCAAGTGTCACTAATAAAATAAATTTTTATTTGAGGTTACTCTTTTGTAGCTTAACAATGAAACAAACAAAAATGTGCTGATAATTTTGAAATGATGATCGAAGGCCCCCCTTCTTCCCTTGGATGGTATGGCGGGCCAAATCAAAGGTCACCACGGTGTTACTTTAGCTCCCAATCCCTAGTTTGGACATCTCTGCTTAAAATGTTGTTTGAAAACTGTACACATGTCGTTGTTTGGATAGATGACAAAATAAGTCATTTTGTGGAATGTAAAACGATAAAAAGTTCTGACCTAAATTTGACAACATTTGTTTTTCATAAGGTAGTCAATAGGAAGCTGTTTGGTTACAAACATCTGTCTTAATATCTTGCAATGTCAGAACACAGAAATATATACAAGTCTGGAACAACTTAAGGGAGTAAGTCATGAAAACATTTTGGGGTGAATATTCCTTTTAAACATCACATGGGTATTTAAAGCATATTAAAGCTCCTTTCAATATGGTAAAATAAACGACAATACATTGTCTTGTTATTTCAAAACCGGTGTAACTTTCTTTCTTAGGCAGAAAAAAAGTTATTTTGAAGAACGTGGTTAACCAGCACCCATTCACCAGCATTGCTTTTGTGTTCAACAGAAGTGAGTGGGTGCTGAAGCTGTTCAGTATACCGACTTTCTTCAAAATGTCTTCTTTGGGATCACTGGTTGATGTTTGAGAGAATTGCCCACATACTGCTATGCAGTCTTAAATCCTTTGCTTTCAGTCGATGTGCTGGTCTGGCTTTGCCTGACACCACTGGATATTTTTTATATCCAGAAAAAACGGCAGAAAGAGCATCATCTTTTCCCAGAACTGTGTATTGTTAAATATTTCAATTGAACTCTGCATCCCTGAAGCAGGATTAGTTCTTGCTGAAGCTGAACATTTTTAATAAGTCCTTGTATGTCCCATATTCCCCAAGTTGCAATTTTAAATCTGTATAAACTAACAGAAAACTAAAGCTTCACTTCAACCAATGACACGGGAGGCACAAAACCAGATTAACACAATCCATCAAAAAAAAAACACTGAAGTCTGATGTTGCCTATAAATCTTTAATATAATTGGCTTTGCACATTTGTGTTTTTCAGATTTGTGCTGCAGTCATATCTAAAGAATTAATTGTTTCGTTCTGCCGCAGGCTTTGAATAAATATTCAGTGTGAGAACATTTAAATAAGTCACGACAGCCAGTGGTTCCAAACAGTATTATTTCACACTTTGAGATTCATGTATATTTTTATGACCACTCCCCTGATATGTGTACAGATGCAAGTATTCAGTTCATTTTTTAATAATGGGGTTATAAAGTCGCTACAGGCAGCCTTTGTTTCTAAGGCTTAGTGAGCCGTCTGCTTTATTAGACAACACTTGCAGGCATCAGGGGCCTTGTGCCAACACGGGCATTCCAAAAGGTAGGCATGTATTTTATACAGCCTTTTAAACTACCTCCTTTAGGTCATTCTTAAAGTAGGTTTACCCAAAAAATTTGTCATCATTTACTAACAATCTTAAACAAGACTTAATTTCTTCAGCAGAATACAAAAGAAAACCATTTAAAAAAACACAAAACAGATTACAAAAATTCAGATAACTGGTCAGACCATGCAAGTCCAATAATCTCTCGATACTAGGACTTGGTATGACATATTGGCCTTAAAGTGATACTGTTGTTCACCCAAAAGTACAAGTTCTGTCATTTACTCAACTTTGGGTTAAGAAATATGGAAGAAGAACATTATCATTTCATTGTTCCATTAAACACAAAATGAGATATTTTGATAAATGGGCAGCTGCGCAAAAACTCTGTGGAAGTTTTGACTACCATTGCATTTTATCTTCTATGATCTGTGTTAACAATCAATTTAAAAAAGTCATAAAGAACAACAGAATAAGATTTATTATATCTGTTTTAAAAATGTCCAACAGAACAGTGTGGTCATGGTATTTATATTACAATTTTTATTCTGAACAGTGGCACGCAAATATACGTTTTTAGACCAGAAAAACTCAACTTGAGAAGATTGTTTTTTGAGCTATAGAACTCATTTGAAGAATCCTGAGAGGCAATATTTTCAGTAAACAGGAATAACACTTTGAGCCTTCAGAGAGGCATTTGGTCTTTATTTACACAGAGAAGCTGTACGGCGATGACCTGAATGAAATATGGAGGTAGAATATATTGAGCTGATATTCATGTTACAGATATATACAGTTAAAACATGGGAGGGCAGTGTGACTAAATCTTTTTTTATGTGTTTTAGACAGGGCTGGAATATTTATATCTGTAATAATATATTATATATAATATATAACAATGAGCACATGTTTAAAACACAGATGCAGGAAATGCTGCTTTAGGTACTGTATATATGAAGCGTTGAATGTTACATGTTATATGAAAGTTAAAAATTTAACTTTTTTTTTCCCCCCTTTCCCCGAATCATAAGTAAATAATTATTTAAGTAATATTCCTTGAATATCTAACCAATATATTGTATTTAATTAATTTATCGTGAAATTTAAGAGAGACTTTTTATATTTTTGGAGAGGCTTAAATACTTTAATATTAAAATCCTATGTGTGCCGTTTGGTCTATGGGGTCCATGTTGATGTTTTGTCATGTTATTTATTAATAATTTACAATATTTATTAAAGATTAATGGTTTTTTTCAGTCATATCAAATGTTTTATTTTTAAAAGAAATATTTTCTTTTTTGGATTGTTTTTGTCATTTAACCTTGGTAAATATGTTGTCTATATTATTTCTCATAATTGGTATAAAGTAAACATCTGTAAAATATTTTTGGATAAAGTTTGATGGCTGAATTGATTTAAACACAAATAATTGATCCATGAACATGATTAACACAAACATGAACATCATACAATAGATATTCTCAATTGATTCTATTTTCCGTTCACGAAGAACCGACGCAAAACAAAAGATAAAACCCTTTGTGCAAGTGAATTATAAATCCGGTATCTGCACAAATATATCAGCTGTATCCGTTCTGCTATATTTATATGACTATGTGAGTCGTCGCTTGGCAACAGAAGACAAATAATGTCTGTTGACACACATGTAAGATAAAGCCATCAGGTTGGCTGCGCACGGTGTGGTTCAAAACTCCACTTTTATTTAATATAATCTCATTTGATATATTTTTGAAGTGAAAATTGTGCATTAACTTTAAATATTTCACATGATGATGTGTTCAACATAAATGACATCATACACTTCAGTGACCACCTGATGATCCATGACATCCAAGCCTGCTTTGAGAATGATCCGAAGCTTTTAAGTGTTGCTGTGGGAACAATGAAATCTGACCTTTTCTCCCAGGGTATAAATCCCATCAAACCATCCGGACCTATAAGATGCTCAGTGTAATGCACAGGATGATGTGTCATAAAGTCTCTTTTATGACCATACAATTTCAGATCCAGTACTCGCTCATATGTTGCAGTATAAGTCTCCACAGAATGGGAACAACCAAGTTCTAAGCTTGTTCAGAGGTGAGAAGCTCTCTTGCTTTCGATGCTGATTGGGTTTTATTGGTTCCACCGTGGGATTGGAGTCCTATCTGAGTCACTATCCTATTTTTTCAGCTGTCTTAGATCATTGATGGTGATGTCAGATGCAATGACTGTTAATGATCCTGCAAGGCCTCACGGCAGCATCCTTCTGAAAACCCAACTCTCCGTTCCGACCCGTCGCATTAAAATAACTTACAGCGGGTAACTTTATCTAGATAACTACTTGTGCTTTACATCTTTTCCGTTGCTTTCAAATGTTTGCATGTAAAATGCTTGTCTCACAAACTAGAAACCAAAGGTGTCAAAGAACCAAAAGGCAGGTGAAGTATAGAAAACCGAAATATTGTGTTTTAGAGTAAATAAAATTAAAGAGTAAATTAAATACATTTTATCTGTGTGCTTTGTAGCTGTTGTAAATGTTCTCAAAATCCCACACTACTAAATTCTTTATTTCCATCTTGGCAATGCCTATATTTTCTCAGAATAAGTAAAAGTAATCTTAACAATAGCAAAAAAAAAAATTTAATGACCCCAAAGACTGCTGCGCATTTGTTCCAGCACCCTTTTAAACGTGGGCACGGGCGGGAATATGCATGGCGTCAATTTTGAAGAGCACGGAGAGTGACAGTTCAGCAGGCCAATGAACAACTTGACAAACCCGGGGAGGGACAGAGGAGAGAGAGAGAGATAGAAACAAAACAGACACCCACGATGACGTAACATTTCCAAAGTGGCTATGTTTAAATTAGTTGATGGTTGGTGTGAAACAATATTTTAAAAAATCATAAAATGTTTGGTACAATTATTTATAACATTAAAATAAAAAATTATTTAAAATATAAATGATTAGAATTTGTAAGATCAATAGATTGGAAGCATGCAAAACAAGCCTGTTTGTGCTTATTCCTCTAAACCATCATCATTGTTATAGATGCCTAAAACATAGCTATGTGGCTTGAATGCTGTCAAAGTAGCCATAATGTGCCATAATGAGCCATAATTATGTTTTATGTTTTATTGCAAAAAACCTTTTATCTATCTATTAAATATAATGGAATACAATAGATGGTGTGGAAGATCAAATGTGATATATTTTCTGCTGGTTCATGCTTTGCTGATTCAATAATGATGATAAATAACGATTGCGTTGGTCTCAAAGCTGTTTGACATTTATTGATAGCCTCCATTTGTAGTTTAATGCGGCAGGTTACTCCTTTCCATTCTGCCTTTGTACTTTGTAAATGAAGTGCTTTTTTTAATTAGGATTTTTACTTTTGGCTGTAGAATATAAAGAAACTAAAAGTGTTCCAACTTTAAGAATGATACATTTGTGCTGCTTATCTAAAGTCTTCCCAAACCCGGTGACACCTTCATTCTCAATAGTCAGCCTCAGGTTGTTCTTGATAAATTGCTTGTTGTGTCAGACTATTGTGTGACCTCACCAAATCCCTGAAAGGGTGAAATGCATGCACGCCATCGTAGGCTTATCTCAGTAGTGCATGTAGCTATAGGTCATCTGCTTCATTGTCTTCTGTAGTATTGATTGACAGATAGTGTGCCATTAGCGTCATTAGACAGGCTGAACAGATGAGTGAGTAAATAGACAAGACCTTTAAATGTTAGGAGCTGGGAGACTGGTGCATAGCACACCTCTGCATCTCCCTCTCTCTCTTTGAGAGCTTTTCAGACTTCGTGAGTTCATTTGGTTCTCAAGATTACTGCAATTAGTCATTAAAAGCAATGCCTTTAGAGTATTATTTTACAGAATGCATGTTTTACCGGAGCAATACGCCCCCAATGCCCAGCAAACAAGGCTTGAAAAAGGGCCTTGCATTTTTTCACAAAAATATAGAATCAGTTTGTTAAAAAATGAAAAACCTGTCATGAATTACTCACCCTTTAGTGTATATTCTGTTCTGATGAAGGCAGAAAGATATTTCGAAGAATGTACAGTTTAACTAGCTTAGTTGGGAAAATAAAATTGCTGACAAATTACCCCAGAACTTTATTTGTCCTTCATTCTTCAAAATATCTAATTTGTGTGTATTTCTTTTTTCTCCAATGGTACTCAGCAGGGTTCAAGAACTTTTTGGGACACAAGCATTCTTTCAAATATCTTTCTTTACTCATCAGAACCAAATAATGTAAACAGATTTATAACAACTTAAATGTCAGTAAATGAAGACAGAATTTCAATTTTTTGATGAACAATCCCTTTAATCAATTCAATGGTTTTTACATTTCTACCCCAGTCGCTGTCCAAACATTCAAAAAATACAAATGCACTTTCAATTAGCAATCACAGTGGTGAAGTGCGCTTCATTATGCAAATCAGATGTTAAATACTAATTTAATGTTAAGTGCACTTGATTATTATTTTAACGCTTTGATCTACCCTCTTACATGAAGTACCGTACTCCGCTAAACATGAGTTTCCTTTGGTTAAGAGATTTAACAATTATCATACAAATCAGAGTACAAATCATCATAAAGGATTTTCTTTTCTTTTACAGTTCATTAAATTCATGTTTGTGAAAACCGAAAATCCATCTTCACAATAACAGCATCCTATAAATAGAACGTGTGACACAACTTGCAAATAACATCTCATTTTGTATATATATACAATTATTATATTTCTCTTGAAATCTGTAGGAATTCGAAAAAAGTTATGTTAAAAAACTAAATCGTGTAGAACTGGTGTCCATGATTAAATTGAGTTATTTCCACAACACTTTTTTCTGTTAAGTGCATTTTAATTATTCATTAATATAATTATTATTCATATAATATTCACAAATAGATATGTTATGTTCAAAAATATTTGTTTGTAAATATTTATATATAAATAATATAAAATATATATAAATAATATAAATATATATTTTTTTTATCAAAGTTGATATAGTGTTTGGTTTACCCATAAAGAATATTTTCTGACATTTGATTTTCGACTTATTCAGTCCTTCTCACCCCTGTATCGTTACTAATATTTGGCTTTTGCGCTTCTCTGATACATTATTCCCATCTTGGAATGACAGGTGTGTGTGTGTGTGTGTGTGTGTGTGTGTGTGTGTGTGTGTGTGTGTGTGTGTGTGTGTGTGTGTGTGTGTGTGTGTGTGTGTGTGTGTGTGTGTTGTGTGTGCGTGCGTGCGTGCGTGCGTGCGTGCGTGTGTGTGTGCTACAAGCTCAGTTGCTGAGATCAATCAAGGGCACGACCTCTGTGAAGATTTGGCATCCTCTGTGCTCATTTTGTCAACAGGTGTCAAACCTTTCCTCAGCTGAGAAAACTGTAGAGCAGGGCATCTTTGTACCAGGGTTGAATCTTGCTGTTTGCTCTATTGTCAGGAGGCTTGGACTCCCTGGACAGCCCGAGGTTCGGTGACATAATCGAGTCAAGAGAGCTCAAGGAACCAATGAAAACTCAAAAGCTCCCCATGCACATGATATCTCGCCCAAAACCCATCAACAGCGTGCTGAGATGTTATCCTGGGGTGGTTTCTTTCAGGGATGGATGGACCAGCCAGCTGGCATATACAGCGAGAGAAACACCAATTATCAGTGCTGGTGGCCCGCTGGCGGGTGATGCCATTTCCAGCCGTGGGATCTTAGATAGTGTGTCATTGCTTGTTTTTTTCACAGAGAAGAGTTAACCATGAAATGAGATTGTAGTGTCAGTCAGGATGGATATCGATTTTAGTGCCATTTGAACCCAGGGATGATGTTTAAGGATCTCACGAATGTTAGTTGTTTATTCACCAGAGTTGTTGAGGTTTAATGTTCATTGGTCATGGTTTTGTTGTATTCTTGTCTCTTGGATTTATCTTCACATTGATGGACACTGACATTTAAAAAAAAGAGCTTGGATTCAATTTGATTGATGTAACTTTGATTTATCATGACAGTGTGTGTTCAATGGTGTGAAGACAAGTATGTGGCAACAGTTGCTAGGGAAGGATGATGTTTAGCAGACTGGACACAAATATACAAATACCCAACCGATCAATATAAAAACAATAGCAAAACAAAAGCTATGCCCTCTGCTAGTGTAAAAAGAATTCAATTATGTCCGAAATGTCTTACTTTCGTTCCGAATCTGTATAATTTTCGTTGTTTGGTGATACACAGAAAAATATATTTGGAAGAATCCTTTTAATCAAAAAGCATTTGGACCCCACTGATTAACATCGTAGGAAAAAATGGTTGTCAAAATTACAAGCATTCTTCTAAATATCTTTCTCTGCGGTCATCAGAAAATTTAATTTTTACATATTCAGAGCAACTCAAAGCCTTGTAAATAATGAAAGAATGTTTATTTTGGGTGAACTATCCCTTTAAATTCATCTGAATGGATCTCATTAGCTAAAGTGATGTTTTGATTCTGGAAGAGGAGGCGAGAGAGACAGCGTTGGCGATTGATGATACATTTTTATGATTAAACTGCGGTAGAGCCATCTAATATATAATAATGGATTTGGTCCGAGAGTGTGTATGGATTTTTATAGGGAATAGCAAAGCGCAGTCAATTAGAGAAATGTTTCTTTTCCAATTTTTGTTTGCATTTTATGAGCTATTTAATTTAAAAGTCACCCAAAAATAAAAATTTATACCATCATTTACTCGCGCTATTGCCATTTTAAACGGGTAAGACTTTCTTTCCTCCACAGAGGAGACCTGAAGATATTTTGAAGAATGGTGGCAAATGGCACCCATCCACTTTCACTGGTTTTGTGTCCATACAATATATGTCATGGATGCCATTGCTGTTTGGTTATCAACCTCCTTGTTTTTTGTGCGATGGAAAGCCATTAAGGTTTGAAAAGACAAGCGGGTGAATAAATAATGGCAGAATTTCATTTTTGGGTATCCCCATAAATGTATGTATTGTTTTTAGAATGGCACTGCTTGTCAATCCCAGATCTTACCACAGCCAAATCTGTTTGTGTGTATTTGTATTTTTTATCTGGTAAGCAAATACATCTGTTTTGCAGGCGTAAGACCTATTGGAAGTGATTTGTCCGCCAAATGTACATCTTTAGTTTCTGGTGTTGTTTGCATACAGAGGTCTAGTTCATGCACAGTAAGGTCTGATTCACTGAACGTCACTCCAAACACTCGAACTAAAGGCCGGCCAACTGTGTCTGCTGTTCTAAGGCTTTGCCAAGCAGTTTGAAAACTGTATCTTGTGCTGCCAGCACAATGAATGTTATTCGCAATCCACATGGACATAGTGTATATGTCAGGAGGGTTAATCCATCATGTAAGGTGTGCTGGAGGGAATGTGGTGCATAGCTCTGTGGCATGCAGGGACTTTACATTAAAGTGCAGTGGGGAATAACAGAAAGGAGGGACGTTGTTTTGCGAGTAGGGAGGATGCTGCGTTAGAAACTGAGGTTTTAGGGACTCCATTATCTACCATAATAGAAATAAAAATATAATGGTACTCAAAGGTGCCCAAGAACTGTTTACTTTTCTAAATTCTTCAAAATATCTTCTTTTGAAAACAATTATAAAATAATGTTTCTATTTGTTCACCCCAGAAATATCAGTTGTTGACGTTCTTCCAAATATCTTTCTTTGTGACAAATCCATAAAGGTTTGGAACACCTTGAGATTGTGAATTATGTATTTAAGAAATAATTAAGTCTATAATTTTTAGGTGAACCATTAAAAAAAACATGGAAGCTCATTTTTAATTCCCTTTTAAATCTTTTTTTAGATGATGTTATGAAGATTGCCAGAGATGACTGATGTGGAACCTGTCGTCTCTGACTTTGCAGCCACGGGCAGGACCGGCCGGAGGAATGCATTGCCAGACATTTTAGGTTCCACAGCTAACCCTGAAGCCGCTGAGCTGCCCAATAAACTAGCCGAGCTTTCGGTCGGAGGTAAGTTATGTCCCGGTCATTGTATTCTGTTTAGCAAGAATAGCCTCATGTCCTTAAACCTGTATCCCTTTCATTCTCTAAGGCAGAATACAAAAGGAGATATTTTGAAAAATGTTTTTCTGCACTCCACAAAAAAGCAGATTTTAAATGACACGAGGCCGAGTAAAGGTTGAAAGAGTGATATTTAACTTTCAGATGTACTGACTTTGTGCATAATAATGTTAAAATTAGCATTTTGAAACATGTAAACATGCAAATTTCATAGTTTACAATTTTACAGCTGTGATTGAAAAAATCCCTTTCTTCAGTTAGAAAAAAAGCATTAACATTACAAAAACACAGTCAGAGTCAATTTTTGGTTAAATTAATGTATGTATACTTTCTGTAGTAGCTTTTACAGATCAATATCGAGTAATGTTTAAATCCTCACATTCAGTTAAATGCATACAAACCAGAACTATAATTCTTATTTGTAAGGCAGAGAATTGTTGGTAAACGTATGTATTTGTCAATGTCGGATGTATAAGAGAATACACAAGAAATCATTGAAAATATTTTTATCATCACTTAAACAACAGTAATTTATCCACACTCTATTTTACACCATATATTATTTATCTTTAAAAAATGTAAACAGTGTGAAAACAGCAAGAACATTGTGTCTGACAACAAAACTTTAAGTTGTCCCTTTAAGAAGTAAATGTGTTCTTCTGCTCTCTAGTGGTCAGACTTATGTAACTCTTTTTATTTTAAGTTAATTTAGATCTCAAAATAAAATATTCAAAATGGAGATAAAAACTTGATTTATAAATTATGAAGCACTAAATTGTGTGTGTGTGTGTGTGTGTGTGTGTGTGTGTGTGTGTGTGTGTGTGTGTGTGTGTGTGTGTGTGTGTGTGTGTGTGTGTGTGTGTGTGTGTGTGTGTGTGTGTGTGTGTAAAAGAGTAAATATCTCAAATCAAGCATGCATTAACTTCACTTTACAAGTTAATAATAATTGTTCTTTTACTTCATTTACTTTGTCATCATTTATTCACCCTTGTGTTCGGTTACCAGCACTCTTCAAAATATATTATTTTGTGTTTTACGGAAGAAAGAAAGTCACAATGGTTTGAAATGAGGAAATTATAACAAAAGAATAACCAACCATTCTTTTTGATTGAACTATCACTTTAAATTTGTTTAGGTCAACTGGTAATCCAAACACAATGACAAAACATACATACAACATTTCTTAAAGCGTGAATACATTGATTTGACCCCTTATTTGTATTTATCATGGTTTTGGAAACAATGGGTTTAAAGAAATGCAAACAGTGTAAATAATTTTAACCTTGGTGTCGTATCAAAATCATGCAAATTAAAAAAATGCAACAACTTGTGCTTTTGTGTAAACTGTTTTATAATACTTTTATAAAGTAGTAGTAATGAATGCATTATAAATATTGCTGGTGTCCATTCAGATGATGAAGAACAGGGAGGAGAGGGCTCGTCCTCATCTGATCCACCTAAAGATGCCACAGAGGGACAGAAGGACGAGGGGTCATAACTCCACACGGACACAGCAGTGATCGGACCCCATTCGATACCGTCACGTGACCTGCCTCCATTCTCATCCTATTGACCAAACAACTGTTACACTCTGTGCTATGCAACATCAAGACCACAATAATTGGCAGTTGAGATATGGGCCCGTGAGAAACATCTCTTTCGTCCGAAGTTCACAATTTGATCATTTCATACCTCCATGACTTTTTCCCAAAGACAAACAATCATTGTTTTTAGTGAAAGTCGGCTGTTTTGAGTGGCTACCTTGTTTTCCATCATTGAGTTTTTCTCTGGATGTTGATGCGTGGTGGCAAAAATGGTCCCTTGCACAAAAAGCAAATACATTCCCCTTGGTGAGATAAGTAAAGTTTTCTATCTTAGAATAGTCGCCTGTCTATGTACACCACAACATCTGTGTTTTTTATTGTAAAGATATGCATCGGTGACATTTTAGCCAGAGAATATGAACCAGTGCTTAATAACATGAGATATATTTTCTTCCTGTAAATAGAGAATTGTACATTATATTTGCTAGTTTTGTTTAAAAGCCTATCATTGTGTGTGTGTGTGTCTGTGTGTGTGTGTGTGTGTGTGTGTGTGTGTGTGTGTGTGTGTGTGTGTGTGTGTGTGTGTGTGTGTGTGTGTGTGTGTGTGTGTGTGTGTGTGTGTGTGTGTGTGTGTGTGTGTGTGTGTGTGTGTGTTACTTGCTTTTCGATGTTAGGGTCTGAATCTGAACGGTTAGTCATCTGATGTATTTCTGCACATGTTTGTGGTTTCATTCAGTCTTATTAAAGTGCTTGTCTCAGATATTTCCTGTTGTTAATGGCAAGAGAACATACACTTTTAGAGACGAGTCGTTCCTTCTCTATGAAACAAAGCCCTCGTGGTTCCATTAGATGCTGTGATTTATTCAGGGATTGAACCTTTTTTTACCTGGTCATAATGGTTATGCCATTATTGTAAGCCACAAATGAAATGTAATGCTTAAAATGACAATAATTTTGCTTAGATTCTGTAGTGTTTTCCAGCAGAGGGCGATGAGGGAATAATGGTAGAAAACACTCATAACAATGTTAGCAAAATCCATATATTTATAATAGTCGATAATGTTTACTTAATGTTTAATGTTAATAATGTTTACTTACTTAACGTTTAATATTTCGATCATTACTTATTAATAAAAAATGAAACATTTGAATTTTATATTTGTATTATTATATGTCCAATATGTAGATGATTAGTTATTATTAAAAAACAAAAATAATTATATAAATTTGCAAGAACTTTTTTGTATTCCAATCTGTCAATCAAATCAAATCAAAATAAATTATGGCACAATAAAAGAACATATTTCTTCATGCTTTACATTAGGTTTATTTACAGCAAAAAAGTATATTCTTCATCTAAATAGATACAATGTTTATGTATATCTTTTGTTCAATATATAATACGGCTTTTCAATGATAATATTCTAAAAAATCTAAATCCAGACAAATTTAAAGCTTTCAGTAACAGCCAATAGAAATGCTGACCCCTCCTACTACGGTTTAATCATTCCAGGGAGTGGAAAAAACTATTTAAGATCCATTGAGAAGAGAAAATGTGTTTACTAAGCTTAAGCTTCATTTTGAAGATGGTTGATGCATTCTGTGGCACATGGAAACTGGTGAGCAGTGAAAACTTTGATGAATACCTGAAAGCCATCGGTAGGGTTTTATTCTAACTTATAATAAAATGTATTCCTTTTCTACAATGATAGAAAATCCAAAATGTTGTAATCAGTTTTTAACGCATGTGATGCTTTTTCAAGGTGTTGGATTTGCAATAAGACAAGTTGCAAGTACGCTGAAGCCCACTCTTATCATCTGTAAAGAAGGAGATAAAGTTATCTGTAAAACACAGAGTACTTTTAAGAACTCAGAGACTTCCTTTATATTGGGCAAGGAGTTTGAAGAGACTACTGGGGATGGCAGGCAATGTAAAGTAAGGTTTATGGGTATTTGTCGGGACTGGTACAATCTCATTTCTTATGATAAAAGATATGTGTAAATCTGATACTCATGTGTTACTTTTCATCAGTCAATTGTGGTACTGGATGGTGGACGGCTCGTGCATGTGCAGAAGTGGGATGGAAAGGAAACCACTTTTATCCGGGAGATTAAGGATGGAAAACTGATTGTAGTGAGTGTACACTTTTACAGTACATTCTGCTTGAAGTGAAAATTATTCATCCTCTTGTCTTTTAGTTGTATGGCACAGAATGAGTTGCCATTCACCAACATTTTTCAAACTATCTGCTTTTGTGTTCTGACAAATAAAAGAAACTCCCCGAGAGATTTTCTCCAATTTGCACGTAACAAAGTTGATAACCAAACAGCGATGGGACCCATACCATTATATGGCACATACAATCAATCAATTCAAGTGCCGGTTACCAACTATCTTCAAAATATCTTCTTTTGTGTTCCGTGCATAATAGAAACTCATGCACGTTTAAAATAATAAAGGGGATTCTCTGAATTGTCATCTGAAACCCGTATGAGTTTATTTTTCTGTGCAGAACACAGATATTTGGATGAATGTTGGTATTTTCACTTGCATTGATTTTGCATCCAAACATTAACAGGATTGACAGATTTTTTTGTGGGTGAACTCTCCCTTTGAGTATGAATCATACTATATGTCTGCTTTGTTTAAATAATATCAGACATGATAAAACCATTTTATCCTAACCAGTTTTGGTCCTTTTTCAGAAACTCACCTATGAGGGTGTGGTGGCTGTGAGACAATATGAGAAAGCATAAGTCTGAACATCTCAACAAGGTGCAGCAACAGATGCAATGAACTTTAATCCTTTTATAACACTTGAATATTGCCACCCAAACTTACTGGAAACATTCAGATATCTTGAACGCCTTTTTGTCCTTTGCAAGCATGTAAACTCATTCAATAAAATCTGAAGTTATAAATTATGACTTGTGAGTTCATTTATGATGATTGAACAATAATAACAGATTTGTGCGTCTGAATTGCTTCGTGTTTAATTCAATGGCAGATTGTGACTACATACGACTGTCAATCAATGTTTGTGTTGCATTGATGTCACACTGCGTTACATAACAACTCTGAGATGTACCTTAAAAATAGACAGTTTAAATATACTTAATGCTAACAATAGGAACTGAATGCCTCTTGGTTCATAGTATCTAAATCATGATGATATCTGTTAACCATCATTTTGTTTTGCAGTTGTCACATGCTGAAGCAAGACTTAGTATAAGCCAGAATGAAAAATAAATGATTAACCAAACTGTGTATTGGTTGCCTTTGAGTTTGTGTATTGCCCAATGTGTGCTCGTGACCACATGCTTGGTCACGTGAGCCCGGCTGTTTTTCCTGTTTTAGTTTACACTTGTGCAGTCGTTGACACAAATAGAAGGCCACAGAGCTTTCAACATGATTGTACTCGTTACTTTGGGTTTGTTCGGTGTTTTGTACCTGCAGGTTTCAGCCGCGCCGGTGAAACACCTGCCACACTGTAAGTGTTACGTCATCAGGTACAGGTGGATCATGTGTTGACATGTGTTTGTGGGTTTGGCATGCTGCACCCTGAAACTTTGCTTGCATTTGCATTTTCGGTTGCTTTTTTCAGGTTGTGGAGTTCAGGGCGCTTTTAAATGTTTAGAATGTGTCGTTTAATTTGTTTCGTGTCGGGTGGGAACTTAAAGGGATAGTTAACCAAAGAATAAAAAGTGTGTCATTTCCAGCTTGCTTTTGTGGTTTTCTAGATCTGTTTGCATTTCCTTGTTTTGATGAACACAGGTATTTCGCTTATAACGTGTTGATCTCAAAACGAGATACTTAGAAGAATGCTTTTAACCTTTTGTACACAAAATGAGATGTTTTGAAGAATGCAGGACAGCAAAAGGGTATTTTTGACCTCATCCTTCCTTTGGTAGAAGTCAATGGAGTCCAACTGTTAACAAAGCTCTATTATTGTTTTTTTTGATTATATGTTTTGTACGAGTCACGTTTTGCTTATTTATTAGGAGTGTAACAATGCACCGATATGAATTGATTAATCTTGTAAATGAATGATATGATGCGTTAAAACAGGACATAACATATAAACACAAGATACTTCCATTTCGACACTCTTGGCATCCTCATTACCGCATTACATTTGTCAACACATCTCATTTTCGTTTACTTTTGGTTGTTTTGTTGTAATTAAGCATTCGTATGATATTGTTTTGGTTGTAATTGTGAGTCGTTAACTGTCAGAGAAAGATATTCAGAAGAATGCTTATAACATGTTGATCACAAAATGAGATATTTTGAAGAATGCAGGTCAGCAAAAAGAGCTTTGGTAATTTTGACCCTATCTCTCCCTTGTTAGTCAATGGAGTCCAAGAACTGTTTGGTTACAACCATTCATCAAAATATCTTTCGCCGTGTTCAACCAAACAAGTAATTTTATACAGGTTTGTTACAACAAGTTTGTTGAAAATCATAATATTCTTGACTTTACATTTATGATAAATGATTAAACAGATTGGCAACATTGTAATTTTTTTAAAATATTAAATCATTAAGTCCTTTACCATTTCCTCACCCTTGTGTCATACCAAATCTGCATGACTTTCTTCCTGTATGTCGGAAAAGCTTTTGCATGCTTATTGGAAACACACCGCATGAGCTATTGACTTCCATTGCAGGCACAAAAAAGGATTTCTTAAAAACCCTTAAATGTCCTTATCACATGCCGTATTTGGGACAATTGACTCAAAAATAAAATGTTCTGTCACTCTTTGTTACGTTGAACACAAAGGACACAAATGGAGATCTTTTAAAATGGTCGCCCAGATATCTGTTGCTGACATTCTTCCAAATATCTTTCTTTGTGTTCACCAAACCAAAGACATTAAAACATCTTTAGGGTGAGAATTATTGGATAAACTTTCATTTTACACTTCAAGTCTTGTTTTAATAACTTATCTTCACCCTTAGTTGCATTACTTGTGTTACTGTGATTTAGAGGATTATAGAAAAGATTCAGTTTTCTGTTGAATGTTTAACTTTGTTACTGTTAATCCTAGGTAAATTCTGGCATATCTCAGACCTGCACTTGGATCCGACCTACCATATCACAGAAGACCATACCAAAGTGTGTTTTTCCTCTAAGGGAGCTCCTGCGTTGAATCCCGGAGAGTTTGGAGACTTCTTGTGTGATTCTCCATACCAGCTTATTCTCTCAGCTTTAGGTTATATGAAACAAGCCGACATTCAACCTGAGTTCATTATATGGACAGGGTAGGCAAATATTATACTTTTAAAGAAATGCACATGTTTATGTTCACATAATTGAACGCACTGAACGTCACTAAGGATAGAAGCATCTGCCATATGTATAATTGGATCATTTTTGTTTATTACTGCAGAGACAGTCCTCCACATGTCCCCAAAGAGAAGCTGTCCACCGATATTGTCATTGATGTTATTTCCAATATGACTAAAACTATACTACAGTTCTTCCCGAACGTTCCCGTATATCCGGCCCTGGGCAACCATGACTACTGGCCACAGGTATAAATAAACGCTTTGTTTTTTAAAGCAATCGTTCACCCTAAAATTCTGTAATGAATAACTCTCTTTCTAATTCCATATCTACATAGTTTTCTTACTACTGATGAACACTGATAAAGAGATTTGGAAGAATGCTTGTAACCAAACAGGTCTTGGACCCTATTGACTACTGTGGTTGGAAAATCACATTGATAGTCAAATGTGTTCCATGACATTTAACTGTCCTTCATTCTTCAGAATATCCTATTTTTTAAGAAAACAATGAAAACAATTATTTTTCCCTACTATGGTAATCTATGGGCTCTGGGATCTGTTTGATTAAAAGCATTCTTCCAAATATCTTTCTCTGTTCATCAGATCAAAGAAATTGTTACAGATTAGGAACAGCTCAAAGATGAGAATGTGATAACAAAATGTTCTTTTTGGGGGGAACTCTGCCCTTAAACCTTACTTTTACCATGTTTTTCAATGCATGATTTACAGGATCAGTATCCAACATCTGAAAATAAGATTTATGATGCTGTAGCCAGACTCTGGTCCCCATGGTTAAACCCAACAGCTCTGACTACATTGCAAAGAGGTAACTGCAAAAAAAGATATTATTTTAGATACTATATGTTGACATTTTAAAAGTTATGCTACTGATTTGTCGTAAAACTCAACAGAAGATATTTTGAAGAATGTAAGCAGCCAGATCCTGCCTCCCACCAAACAGACATTTCTCAAAATATATTATTTTGTGTTCGACAGAATAAGAAAACTTTTTCTACAGATTGATGGTGAGCATTTTATTCCTGGATGAAGAATCCCTTTAACGTTTACTTGTTTGTTTAAAGGTGGCTTCTATTCTCATGTGGTCAAACCTGGTCTTCGTCTGGTGAGTCTGAACACAAACCTGTACTACAGTCCTAATAAAGTGACTGTGAATATGACTGACCCCGCCGGGCAGTTTCAATGGCTGCAGGAAACGCTGGAGTTGTCAAGACAGACCTTGGAGAAAGTGAGGCCTTTTAAGGAATTTTAATGCATCACATTTAATATCAAACTGTGAATGATCAGATGCGTAGTAGTATGGCTGTGTAAGTGAAGTCAGCGTTTATTTGTAAAAGTGACATGTGATCGTAATTTATCTCTCTTGTCTTTCTCCTAGGTCTATGTCATTGCTCACGTACCGATTGGTTACCTTCCTTTTGCCGCAAATACAACATCCATGCGAGAAAACCACAACGAACGACTGGTGAAGATATTTCGCAGCTACAGTGATGTCATTCAGGGTCAATTCTATGGCCACACACACCGAGATAGCATAATGGTTTTGCTGGATGAAGAAGGTAACAGATATTTAATGTGAATGAAACTTTTCCTAAAATATTGCATGATGTCATAATGAGTGAATGAATCGTATATCCCATTCTCCATTTCTTTAAGGTGAACCTGTGAACTCCATATTTGTCACATCTGCTGTGACACCTATCAAAAGTCTTTTAGAGCCGTATTCAAACAACCCTGCTGTCCGTGCGTATCTGTACGACCCCCAGGATTATGGTTTATTGGTGAGTCTCAGCTTTGATGTACCCCTTGCGTATTTAAGATTCATTAGTACATGTAGTACATTAAAAGTGTCAATATGTTATTGAGTTGTTTAAAGCTAAATGTTTCAGCTTCATTCATTTAAATGACATAATGGGATTTTATTAAATAAGGTCATCATCCCCCCATCACTCCTGCGTCTCTTCATCAAGCACTTTCTGTAAAGATTAATGCTGCTGTCATTTCATATAACACCTGTGTGTTTTAATAAAGGTGTCAACCTTTCCTCACATCACTTCTAATAAACTCCTCTCTCTTTTTTCATCTGAAGGATATTTGGCAGTACTATTTAAATCTCACTGAAGCCAACATGGTAAAAAGGTCAGATTGGAAGCTGGAATACACCATGACCGAAGCCTTTGATATCGAGGACATTCAGCCGCGCAGCCTGCATGGACTTGCCCTTAGGTTAGCAGAGCCACACAGCAAGGCCTTTGTCAAGTATTTTAACCATTTCTTAGTCAGTTATGATTTAAACATCACATGCGACGGGTACTGTCAGACACTTCAGGTTTGTTCTTTGCAGTTTCTCGATAAAGATTCATATTCAAAGTGTATTGTGAAAGCAGACAGACAAAATGCATAAGTGGGTTGAACTCTGCAATTTAAACACTGTGCCTATTGTATTTTTTGGTTATACGACAATTTGTAAAAGTTATTTACATTTTTTTAAGTCTTTGCAAGGTTAGTTGAATCCAGTCGTATATTGCATTACAGTTAAAAAATAATGATGTCAGGGCTCCTACAAGTATTTTGTATCATGACACAAATGCAAGATTTTAAAAAAGATTTTTTATGTTTTAGTGTTGCATTATTTTAATATTAAATATTCATTTTCTTTATTTTGAAGTGATGTGATGTCCAGCATTTTTTTTTTAGATTGTGAAATTAAATATTGATTTTACTCCTCTTTACAACTTGTGCAAAATTATTGACACACAGTTTTATTTCCAGGAAGTACTCAAAATCTGTACTATGAAAAATTGGGTTGATGGAATTTTTTAATTTTATGATTTTTCTTGAAATTTAAAAACTTCATTTAATGATGTGGGTTGTAAAATTCGGTGTAGTTGTTTAAATAATTAGTAAAAATTAACATCATTTTGAAGATTTGTTTTAAGTTATGCCTGAAGTTTGTTACTAAAATAATGTTGGGGGAACGAATCGATTTAACCGGACCAGTCAACTTAAACTTTAATTACAGCCTTCTTTGTACAAAAAAAGTTAACTATGTTATACCTTTATAATGTAACATTTCACTGCACAGTACTGTCTATTCCCTGCTTCCACAGAGAATTTGTTGAAATGTTTCCTCTTTAATTTCTCTGGACCTCCAGTCTACGTTGTTATTGGCATTTAAGTGCTACACTGTATTTGATGACTCACAATGGTTTGTGGCACGGATTGCGGAGGCACGGGGATGAAAGGGGCACCGTGGTGACTCTGGCAGGTTGCTTTAATATTATGCAGAGATGTTCTACTGGACATGAATCAGTGATCTGCCAATCACTTTCTCTGCAGAGACGCATCTGAAACTGGGACAGGTCACAGTGGTGGTGCTTATTAAAGGATGGATATGTCCAACATGGTTGCTTAGGTGACGTTTGACAGACGTTTAAAAAGAGAGCTTTATGTTTCTAGGAGAAATAATTGAATAGCAAAATAGTTGCTCAAGGCTGGAGTTTGCAAAATCTATAGCAAATATCAAACATCCCTTTTTGTATAATCATAACAAATTACCCGCTTGCCCATAAGCTATTGCAGTCACATATATACAGCAGGGCTGACAGTCCTGTGTCTACTTTTTAGAGGTAAAAAGCTGTAGCAGGGAAGGTCAATATTTGGAGTCGACCAAGGGTCAGCTGAGGTCTGATTACAGGGCCTCATAACGCCCCAGTAAACCCTCATCAGAGTCAAACCATTGCTATGATGATACAGCAATGTTAAAGCTGTGGACTACTGTCATGATTGTGTTACCATGGCTTGGGCCACATGGGATCCACAGTTATCCACGGAAAACTGTAGCTTTTCACCGAATGGATTTTAGCCCCGGTAATTATTTTTCACTTTATGCCAGCCCAACGCAAACCAATGTCAACATGATTGTCAAAGTATTACTAGAGTGTCTTTTCTCGGGTCGATATGATGTCATACGCTGTTGGTCTCCTCTTGTGACTAAAGTTATTGATTGCTTTTGGGTTTTTTCTAGAAACTGTATTTGAAATGCTATGTTCATTATTTGTCCTAGACATTGAGATTTAAGACATATTTCATCTAAAAACAAAAAATGTGATCATCATCTAGTCTCCCTGTCATTTCAAACATATATTTTTTTCTTCTGCTGAACACGAAAGATATTTTGAGGATTGTTGATAACCAAACAAAGATGGCACTCATTCACTTTGATTGTATGAACACAAAACCAACGCAAATGAATGGGGGCTGGTTACAAACATTCTTTAAAATATCATCTTTTGTGTTTAAAGTCATACAGGTTTGAATCGAGATTTTTGTTATGATTTTTTATTTTTGAATTTATGTTTTTCTCATTTTAAATATGATATATAATAAGGATATGAATACTCTCCAGCCTGTAAAGTTTGTTCTTTAGTCATGACATCATGGTCTCACTAACGTCTCTATCAAACAATACATTTGATTTCATAATGTCATCATCTCAAACATTCCTCTTATTTTCCTAATTTTGCAGCCACATACTCTTATATTGTCTAATTTCTTCAATCAAACCCTCTCAAGTCTGATCTGTAGAGTGCTTTATAGTGAACTATTGGCAGTTGCATGCAAGTATCAGCATGCAGCTTCAGGACAGTTCATCATTTTCTATTACATTTAAGTTTAAATTAATATATTTATTTTCTTTTTATAGCCAATTACAACCGTTTAGGCTCCATTTAAAAACTGCTGTGTCATTTTGTCTGCATTTTTCTTGCAAAGTTAATGTGACTTTTGCCCGAGGGGGTTGTGATCAATTTAAGCTGAACACACTTTGAAAAGCCAGTGTCATCTGGGAACCTTTGGCCCTCTTTTTTATGTTTACACAAACCAATACCTATGTTTATTTTGCATAGTAGGGCAGAATTTAAATAGTGATGCACACGTGCGGGATTATCAGCATTTGAAAAAAGCTCATAAGCCCGAAAGGCTTTTACATTAGACTTTTTATTGTCTAATTTTAAGTTATGACTTCAACAACTAAATTCAAAAAAGTTCTCACTACAGGGATTTACAAATGATTTAGTTTAATGATTTGACATTGTGAATACAGAACAAATGCATACAATATTCATTTGGTGATCACTAATTCTAAAAACTCTTTTCAATTAAAATCTGTTATAAAAAACATATTTAATCCATTTTTTCTGTACTTCTGAGCTGTTAAATCAGACTTCCATATCAGATACAGTACAATATGATTAATAATGATTAAAAAAGATTAATAATAACAATTAATAAAAATACAGCAAGTTCTTTCGGATCTTCTACTGAAAGTATTTATTTAATATTTAAAACAATCTGTCATTGTATATTGCATCAGTGTTCAGTTAAAAGGATAAAATAACTTATTTCAAAATAAGATGCATTTACAATACTGATTTGACACTATATGTTAATTGAAAGCAAATGTTCCAGATAGTTTTAACAGTACTGTTTACATATAGAAGCTTCAGATTTAAATATAATAAAAGTAGAAATAAAACTGAAATGTGCTTTTTTTTGTTAAGTTAGTAGTAAACAAAACCACATCCTCATGTATTTCAACATGAATGTTAAAACATATGATGAAACATGTACATTTTGAATCAGAAATTCTCTAATGACTTTTCATTTGAAATACTAGGAAAATTCTCTAATGGTTGTCTATCATGGTTGAGTAACAATGCACTGCATGATTTCAGAATGTGACTCGTAACAAATCACTTCCACATACTTCTTTCAATTCATTTTTGTAGCAATGCAGAAGTTCGCGTTGAGAATCTTTCTGAAGAGTTAATATTCTGAGAAATGAGGAACAGTTAATGTTCTCTGTGTGAACTCTTATCATAGTTTCTCATGATGTAACTTAGGCAGAATTTTAAGTTAACCCCTAATACAACCCTAAATTTAACAAAAAATGTCTTTAATTACGGGTTTTGTGCAATGTGTTGGTTTAAGAAGGTATGCTTTGATTCCACAGCTGTGTTGTTCTTTTAGTTATATTGTGGTTGTAATGAGTCTACAACTGGGACTAGGGTTAGAATCCATTTGCAGAAGAGCGATAAGGGCAAACAATCTGAAATGAAAGACAGAGACAAACAAAACACACAGAAGCAGACCATCAGCCAACGAGGAATAATTGAATAAATAGGCAAAAGGTCCATGCACTGAAAACAAACAATGGAAAGCAATGGGGAAACACTTAGCACGTTATAAAAAAACTTGTTATACTTGTTCATTTCAGCATATGGTTTGTAAAGTTGATCTGTGATGAACTCTCTTGTCTTGAGGTCTTAAAGCCTTTGCATATAATATTACATACTTTCTTAAATACATTTATGAAAGAAATTCTGGTGCTGATCACTAAAATAAGGTTAAACCATACATTTCTTATGAATATGAATGCACAAAGCTACCATTCTTTGGTTAGATGGGCATTGGTATAGAGTTGCTTGGGTGACATCTGAAATCAGAATCTTTAAGACGTTCTGATGCTGTGTGTGAAAATATTTAAGATAGTTCACTCAAAAAGTCATCATTCATATTTTGTCATTTTATCATGCATGTCCTTTTCTTTTCTGCACAATGCAAAGAAGATATTTTGAAAAATGTTGAGAACTGGCACCTATCCACTTGTTTTGTATCTATACATTAGAAATAAATGGCTGACCCAGTTCCAACAGGATGAAATTACACCATGGAATAGTCCTGCCTCTATCTTGTATGCCAATTTAAAACATTAACACAAGCCATTAGAATATCATCCACAAAGAATTAGATATGCCACCTCTGGTAACCGGGCAAATTTGATAAAATGTGGTGTTCAGTCTTTTCTTTTGACATAACATAAAGATTAAAATGTTGTTTGTCTTTTTGTCACTTTACATCCATTGCTGTGTCAATTTGAAAGTCCTGTATGTCTTGTATGTCACGTTCTCCCCTGATCCATGCTTTATTTTACATTTTGCACAAATTGTTACATGGTATTTTTGTCTGTTCTCTGTTTAATTGTCTGCAAAAACTATAATAAAAAAAAGAATATCATCCAGCTTTTCCACAAATATTCTGGAGGTTAGAATCAGATGGTGCTCTTTTATACACCTGTCAAAAGCCATACTTTGTCTAATTTCACCCTGATCTCTTTTCTTACCATCTTACCCTTAGATCTGGACATATTAACACTGTCTATGCAATACCTGATTGTAAATCTCATAAAAGTAATGTTTAACCCCTCCTATAAAACTACAACATCATTTCACTGTAGCATGGAAATGTTAGGATTAAAGAGTTTTATTGAGTTAGAAAGTGTTTAATGCTCAATGAAAGGTTTTTATGAACATCATTTTATCAGCTGATCTTACAGACTGAATGGAGTCAGAAAGCTGTAATACAGTAAAAGTTTATTGGACATGCAGTATTTGTTTCTATTATTCACAGAGAGCAGAGTGTTTTAATACTGTCATCTTGTGGTGATGTAGACTTATTACAAACTTTTTCCTGTCTGTTCTTTTTATAATTTAGCTTATGCATCACAAGATGGAATTTCATATGGTTTTATTGCTGGTTATTAAGTTTCTTATTGATCAAATTGAAATTTGTTTGTCTTTACAGACCCGGATTAAAAATGGCTTTTATATTTGAGAATATAAGACATTAAATTATAAATAGTGCTGTAAATTGAGTTTATGAAGCAGTTTGAATTATTGTTTTAGGACAGAAAAATATCTCATCATTGATTCACACTCTCCTCGTTTCAAACCTGTCTGACTTCCTTCTGCAGAATGCAAAAGAAGATATTTTGAAAAATGTTGGTAACATAAGTCGCATTTCTTGTTTGTCGATACAATCGAAGTCAATAGCATGATTGTTTGGTTTAAGTAAACAGTGACAATTTTCCTTTTTGTGTGAGCTATCACTTTAATAATACCAGTTCATACACATAACACAGATAATAAACATTTTTCAACAGTAAAAACATTTTTAACATTATTTCAGTACTTTTATCAGCTCATTGACACTAGCTCACCGGCATCCAAACCTTAAGACAGCAAAACTACCACCCACCTACAAAGCACAAACTCAGAAATGCATGCACTATAGACGTACTTAATCTTATACAAAAAAGCATTGGTATCATTTTTCACACTCAATTTATCACAAGTATCTAATTGAACCCGTTTCACCATGACACATTCTGCAAGTCTGCCCAGATGTCACATTAGGGAATATGGCTGATGTCACTGCTAAAAGGCAAATATCCATCTGGCGTGTAATTCATCATAGGTTATGTAAGGACTCATTCAGAAGGCAGCACAGCGAGCATATAAGTGGATGCGGTGGGGTCATCAGAATCAGGGACACAATATCTGAGGGCCTCTCAAACCTCAGCCACTTGTTAACGTGAACTAGATCTGATAGCTGGTGTCGTTCTTATAATCACACCAATGGATATCTCTGTTAACTGTTCATTAAAGAAGATTATGTGAGGGAGAGAGATTGTGTAGTTTGATTGGTTTGTGTGTAACAGGGAGTTTTGTTGGCCCATGGCATGCCTGCATCCACCATCTGGTCTGACCGATAAGCTCTTGGACATTGCCTTGATGTGTAATGTTAAATCGCACCAGTGGTTTTCATCCATACGCTGTTACGTCACGGTAAGATGTTTTGTGTCCTCAAAGCATTTCTTGTATTCAATAAGTGGAACGTCCAGAAATACAGCTTATGTCAGAATCTTTCTGAAGTCAACGTTCTTGTTTCTAAACATGCATACTTCTGAGATACTTTCAATACAAATGCTGTTTCACATTTGCTGAACTGTATTGACCTTCCATGTTACAGTGATTACTGAGGAATTAAATTACTTTGAACAAACGGAATGGGATTATATAAGATCAATGAGGCTGTTAGAGTCCTATTGGAACAGATGTGAGCATGGGACACGTGGATATTACTAATATGGTTTATGTCCGAATGGAAATCTGCATGCTGAATTGATTATAATTGATCATTTAAACATGAAGAATGAAATGAGAAAGAAGTAGAAATACATTTTAAAAATAGCATTGTATGTGTCCATACAAGAGTTCACAAAATAATGTGAACGTGTGAAATCGGAATTATTAAAATGTTATACTGTTCATTGTCTCTACATTTGTGTTGTTAGTTTTATTTGTTTATTGTATTATTTTCTTTAAACATATATGATATTTTTTTATTCATTGTTATGTTACTGGCAAGTACAGAAACTTTTTAATTGACAAGTGCTTATTTATTTATTACATAATATTTTTGTTGAGAATCTCTAATTATTTCAAAATTATATTTTTAAGGAAGCAAGAATTAAGAATTTAATCACTAAGCCTTAAAGTGATAATTCGGCAAAACATGAACATTCATTTAGTCATTTACTCACCCGCTTGTCATTTCAAACCTGTATGACTTTCTTTCTTCTGCCACATAAAAGGAAAACATTTTGAGGAAATCTGCGCACTGGCCATTACTCACTTCTATTGTACATAAACCAATGCAAGTGAATGGATGACATTCTTCGAAATATCTTCTTTTGTGTTTTGCAGGTGACAGAAAGTCACACAGGTTCAACTGACAAGAGGATGACTAAAGGATCACATAATTTACATTTGTGGTTAAACTACCACTTTAAACTCTAAAGAGTAAAATGTATCCATATATATATATATATATATATATATATATATATATATATATATATATATATATATATATATATATTCTCTAATTATGTTGAAAGTTGTAAAGCAATATTAAAGAAGTTTAGTTTTTCTTACATTAATTAGTTAAATAAATTTGTTAAACTAATTTACTTTTCACAAAAAAATATCTTGCGTAAGACATAAAATAACTAAAAACGCCACATTAAAACAGATATTTTCATATTAGATGGAAAACACCACACTGCACTGAAACCTTTAAAAAGACATATTTCAATGCCACTAATGTGTTACCACATATTAAACCTTAAATCATTTCTTTTCACTATCTTTAAGATTAGACAACCCTTATCCATACAACAAAAAAACACAATCACCCCCAATCAGAGAAAATGGCTGCAGACCCATTTCAAGTGACAGCTGCTCTTCAGCAACAAAGGTTAATTCTAAATGCAAGCAGGTCCGTGCATTTGATTTTTTTAACATCTCCCAGAGTGCTGAATCTAATTATCATCCCTCCATCCCAAATCCCCTGGGATCACTTCCCCCTCCACGCTCAGCTGTGACCGGCTCTCGGCCCTCCCCCTGCCTGAACATGTGACATTATCCTTAGTGTCCCGGCTGTGTGTCCGCACCCACCAGCATCTAGCCGGCCGTAAGACTTCCATAATCTGCACACAATGTATGATCCCTGGTGCCTGAGACTCCAAATGTAATATAACATGTGATTAATGTTAAACATTAAAAAACCTTGTAACTGCCATTTGGAAGTCCTAGCCATAGGATAGACAGTGGTAATAAAACCACAGATGGGCCTTGAATGCTTTGAATGTTTGTAAGTGTGTGTGCATGCTGTGGTGTGACCATATGTGACTATATGCTTTCAACAACACGTGTTTGTATTCATAGTATTGAGTGTTTCCAAAGCCTCTTGTGAATTTCCACGATGAAAAACCTCTCTTGTACTGTCTTGGGGAAACTTAATGTAATCTGTGCACTAAAGATTATGACATAATTTATTTATTATTTGGCAGAATGCATCACAAACCTGGGACTCTTAGGCCACACCTCTCATACGCTGTCCCCTCCCACTATAAAAATTAACACAACCTTACAAAATGTTATCATTACATTTACATTAGAATAAAAATCTTAGATAGAACAATCGTGAGATTGTGTAAATAATCCTTATGTCCATTTGTGACATCTGATTTTGCAGAAAATCATTGTTGAAAGAATACATACATATATATATATATATATATATATATATATATATATATATACAAATAATAAAATATATATATAAAATTCCACGGTGCATATTAATTTGTCAACTACCTATATATATATATATATATATATGAATATATATGCCATATACAGTGAGGCCAATATGTATATGATCACCCTGGGATTTTGTTCTCCTAGAAATCATTAAGGGGTCTAGAATGTTCACCATATCTGCATTTCCACTGTGACAGGGAGGATTTAAAAAGAAAAATTGGGAAAAAATATTGTATTTATTTGTTTTTAATTTATTTGTAAATTACTATATATATACATACGTACAAATTATCATATTTCCATGCTTTCACACCATGGAAACATACATATATATATATATATATATATATATATATATATATATATATATATATATGTCTGTATATATATATATGTCTGTATGTATATATATATATATATATATATATATATATATATATATATATGTATATACATACATACACACACACATAAAATAAATATATATATATATATAGATATATACATACATAAACACTCACATGATATATATTATATATATATATAATTTTATATATGATTTTATATATACATATATATTATATATATAAAAACTGACAGAGATTAGTGTCTATGATATTGTATTTGATAAACATATATAATATACAATTAATGGTAAAATAATGTACTATTAACAGTAAACAAACTGAAACTTACTACTCATATAATTTATAATTTAAAGCAATATTGTATAAAGCATAATGTTATTTGTCAGGCTACCAACTAAATAATGATAACTATAACATAATAATTAATAATGTAATAATACTAATTTAATTATATTTTATAATTTAAAAATTACAATATATATATATATATATATATATATATATATATATATATATATATATATATATTACAACAATAATGCACTAATATAATGCAATGTGGTATAATATAATAAATACAAATAACTTTATTATCAACAATCATACCAGTCCCTTTTTGTTTAAAAAAACCTTAATTTCCTTCCTCTGAGATGTTAAAATTCTGGGTTTATCCCTGGTCATCAGGAGCATATTGAGAGACTGCTCTTCTCCCCTCCTCCTCCATGTGATGACGGACGGATCGTCTCATCGGAGCGATGGCTTGAAGTCACTCTCATCAGCAACAAAGCGGCAGCAGCAGCAGCGGCAGCACTGACGGACAGCATCCAGCCCATCACCGGACCCACACGGACGACACACGGGATGGAAACCTGCAGACACCCTGACAACCGACGATGCTCGGACTTCAATTGACGGCAACGTTTGAGATGCGCTTTAAATGGATCCTCATGACGAGAGATGCTGCAGGGTGCCGCATTGCATGGCCGATTGATGCTGATGAGAGGATAGAATAGAGCCTTGATGGGACATGGTCCATTTTGCATTGTTTTTTTTTGGGGTGGGCTGGTATGAATGAGCATATTTTAGGCTAGACAGACGTCATTGCATCAAAGCATCCTATTCAACAGCACATATAGAAGCCATACATGCATGCATCTGATGAGGAAGACCGGATGAATGTATGTGACATCTGTGATAAACCCTAAACCACAGGTAAGGACTTGAGGTGACCCATCCGTTTCATAGCTCATACTCAGGACCATCTCAAAAGTCCGGTGTGACCCGGCTGGACTGCGGTGAGGATCCTTTGGGGTTGGCGTCCACCATCGTGTCTGCTGTATATAGGACAAGTGGTGTACAGTATAGTTCTAGAGCAAGGACAATGACTCATTTACAGGCAGGCCTGTCTCCTGAGACCCTGGAGAAAGCCAAGGTGGAGTTAAAGGAGAACCCAGACACTTTGCATCAGGACATCCAGGAGGTGAGGGACATGATCATCACTCGTCCAGACATTGGCTTTCTCAGGACAGATGATGCTTTCATCCTGCGTTTTCTCCGAGCTCGGAAATTTAACCATTTCGAGGCCTTCCGTCTCCTGGCCCAGTACTTTGAGTACCGCCAACAGAATTTAGACATGTTCAAGAACTTAAAAGCCACCGACCCTGGGATCAAACAGGCCCTGAAGGATGGCTTTCCGGGGGTGCTGTCCAATTTGGACAGATACGGGAGGAAGATTCTGGTGCTGTTCGCAGCAAACTGGGATCAGAGCAGGTGAGGTGCTATTGGATTTTGGCTAATGGTGCGCAATGACGCGTGGCCTTGGTGATGGCTTCATCTGTCATTCACTGATCTCCGAAGCAAGACGGATCCTCGTTTCTAAGACCTTTAGTTACATTGGATACTGGACATTGGGATGTCTATCCCTTTAGTTTGGTTAAATGTCATATTGTCTGTTATACGTATGAGGGATTTTGCATGAGTGTGTGTTCGGCTGTCCATCTAGATGGAGAGATATTTACTGTAACATTGCATGGTCGTAGGTTTGCCTTACATGAAACACATTTTGAGAATGATAGAAGTACGTTTGAATGAAGTCCTTGACATACATGCATGTAAAGATACTGTAGGTATTAAGTGTGTGGCCTGTGGTTAAAGATTTAAGCTGGTAACCAAATTGTCCCCAGACTCTACATGTGGTCAGTGAACTATGACGCAATTACAGTGTCCTTCTGGAAAGGACTTTGAGTTATTCCCATGAGAGTGTCGGAAAAAGTTGTTTTTGAGTGATTTGCTAAATGTTGATTGATTGATTGATTGTATTTGTTTAACACATGTAATTATTCATTCTAACTCTATATTACCACAATATGAAAAACAACTTATACACCAAAAATCCAAGAAGAAATTAACTTCAACACCTATTTGAACATATACTATATATACTATAATAAGATTATTTGAACATGTACTATACATACTATAATAAGGTTATTTGAACATATACTATATATACTATAATAAGATTATTTGAACATATACTATATATACTATAATAAGATTATTTGAACATGTACTATATATACTATAATAAGATAATTATAAACATGTACTATATATACTATAATAAGATTATTTGAACATGTACTATATATACTATAATAAGGTTATTTGAACATATACTATATATATACTATAATAAGATTATTTGAACATGTACTATATATACTATAATAAGATTATTTGAACATGTACTATATATACTATAATAAGATAATTATAAACATGTACTATATATACTATAATAAGATTATTTGAACATGTACTATATATACTATAATAAGGTTATTTGAACATATACTATATATATACTATAATAAGATTATTTGAACATGTACTATATATACTATAATAAGGTTATTTGAACATGTACTATATATACTATAATAAGGTTATTTGAACATATACTATATATACTATAATAAGGTTATTTGAACATATACTATATATACTATAATAAGATTATTTGAACATGTACTATATATACTATAATAAGATTATTTGAACATGTACTATATATACTATAATAAGGTTATTTGAACATATACTATATATACTATAATAAGATTATTTGAACATATACCATATATACTATAATAAGGTTATTTGAACATATACTATATATACTATAATAAGGTTATTTGAACATATACTTCACCTTTAGAGTGAATGTAATTGTATCATACCAGAAAACAACAGAATTTAAATTTGACATTCATTCTTACAAAATACAACTCCAATGTGGTTTAAATATAATAATGTTTCTCTGGTCGGATTTAGTGTAAAACGTTATTAACGGATTATGATTGATACTGAAATTTATATTGTATATTATTTCAAATCTGTGATTGGAAAATGGCTTATTAAAGTCAAAGAGTTTTGAGAAAAACTTATTTGTTTGTGCAGTGCAGTTTTGAGCTTGTCGCAAGCGTTCCAAGAGAAACCGTACATTCATGACACATTTAACCTTCAATTAACAAGCATGCCAATTTGACCTTCTTCATGCTTTTGAAGGAATTGTTGAAGTTTAGTCTCTTTAGAATATCTACCACAATACTTGAGTCCATGTCAAATTGTCCTTGAATCCGTGCCAGTCGCACCATGGCATCACATGGCAAGGCTCTTGGCAGCGTCTTGGAGGAACAATATGTGATGAACACGCGGGTCAAGCGGGAAGCCTGGTTTGCTTGCTATCTTTAAGTACTATGGGAAATGTACCAAAGCTGTCTCAAACTTTTGGCATTTTACAAAGTTTGCCTTCGCCTAGTCGTGTATGAGTAGCCTAAGAATTTTATTATTTCCAATATTAAGCTAATTATTATGTAACATTCGTGGATTCACAAGGTGATGAAAAACCTAAAGGCTTGTGCTTATCTGCAGGTACACGTTTGTGGATATTCTGCGTGCCATCCTGCTTTCCTTGGAGGCGATGATAGAGGACCCCGAGCTACAAGTAAATGGATTCGTCCTAATCATCGACTGGAGTAATTTCACTTTCAAGCAAGCTTCTAAGTTGACGCCTAGCATGCTGAGATTGGCTATCGAGGGCCTGCAGGTAACACAACATTTCTTTTTCCTCTGTTTACTCTGTATGAAGACTGGGGATGGGATGTTACACAATACTGCATTCTTCAAACTAGCATCTTGTCTCCAAATCAGTTTTTGGATTCTCAGAAAGATTTTTTGGGAAAGTGTTTGAATCGCATGTGGAAATTCCCACACCTGCCTGAATAGAGCTGAACAGGTGCTTGCTGAAATCCCTCTTCCATCGAACATCTGATATTCTCTTTTTGTGTTCCATGACCGGTAGCTGACGTCACAATCTAACGCATGGAGACACGCTGTGCATAAGAATCAAGAAAATTATGCTTATACTTTTCCGTGTACTCAACTGTACAGCGACAGTGATAGTTCACCCAAAAATGAAATGTCTGTCCTTATTTACTTTCTCTCTTTTGACATTGTAAGCCTTTCTTCTGCGTGAGACAAAATAGGTTATTTTATAGAATGTTCAGAACTGGCACTTATTGTTTTTCTGTCCAATAGAAATGAATGGTTTGGTACTACATTCTTCAAAATATCTTCTTTCTTGGAAGTAAACACAAGGATGAAATGACTCTAGGGTCAGTGAGATCATGTGGTCTGAGCTGAAATTTAATGTTTTGTTTTGGTGTTCATCATAATTCCTTAATGCAACACATATTTAAGTTTTGGTAGCAAGCTCCTGGTTTTAAGGTTAGCAACTTTGAAGTTGTTAAAAGAGTCTTATACCAAGGATGTGACAAAATGGTTGGACCCTCCCTGTTAAAACCCAGCTAATGTCCTTTTTCTGATTTACTATTTTGCACATAAAATCAATCTACATCATGTACAGAACATATTGTGAAAACATAATCTTAGTTTTTTTTAAATTGACTGAATAATGCCATGTCAAAGCTTGAGATTATAGTTAAATGAAGTGCCAAAGTGAAACTTGGATGCTCATTATCTCAGAATTTGATTTTCCGATTTTCACTGGCAGGGTTATCATTTATCCACCTTGTTCAAAACTTGACTCTTTCTTCTGTTTTTCACAAAAGAATGTATTTTGAAAAATGTATCAGTGGTTTTGTATGGAAGTCAAAGGGGGCCAGTTTTGTTTGGTCACCAACATTCTTCAAAATATCCTTTTTTCTGAAGAGCAATGTATTTCATACCGAATAACAGAAGGATGTTCTCTTATAGTACACCTTTTTGGGTGTACTATACTTAAAAAAAACCTTTATAATGAGAAGTCGATTGACTATCACCACCTTTGCTTATTTATGGCTATTCCTGTAACTCTTACCGTAACAGCAATGTAACACATAACTAAGCAACACTACAGCATTGTCTCATAAAATGGCCACTGTCCACTTATCGAGAACAAATGTGCCCGCAGACATTGTCTGTTGAGCACCTACATCTTTCATTTAGACGTTCTCTCGTGGAGAGTATGAGTGTGACATGTAGGCAGTTGGGATGGAGTCCTGTCGACTGAATATTAATGCGGTCTCATGATGAGCCTATTCCACATTCCCGTGCCTCTTCAGACAGATTAGCCGGTGAATAATTGATCGCCGCCATTAGCATCTTGCATCCACAATGTGCTGTTCACATGGAGTGGGACATTGCTTTTGTAGCCGCTTGAGAAGGAAACAATGGCGTGGTTTGAGAGAAAAGAGAAGCGGCTAATTAATTACAGTTCAAAAGAGTGCTCGACAGCAAGCTTGTCGACACAAGTCAACATTTACATGTGTAAATATTTACACGAATGCAAATAGTTCATTATTTTGTCAGATCCCAATTAAGGTTTGGAAGAGCGAGCGTTAAGCATGAGTTGATGCATTGACATATTCCAAAAGTTTAAAATGTGAAGACGTCAGAAAATCCACCCGGTGGTTCTTTTTTGACAGTGACCGAAAGCAGAATATTTTGTTTGACATAACACATGAGGTCGAGGGGGTGTGACCCAGAAGCGTTACATAAATCAGAATATGATGTCGCCCGGATGGCATCTGCCAGTCTTTGTCGTCAATCTGATCAAGCATAGGAATCTCTTTTATGATGGATCTGTTCATTCTTAGATTGGACTTTAGCTTATTTTTGAGTATGCGTAGAAGAATGCAAATATAGTAGTAATGCGAGACTGCTTGATATGCCTGAAAATTGTGTTAACCCGTTTCAAATGCATCAGATGCACATGCATGGCAAGTTTGTGCAAAGCCATACATTTTAGAACTGACTAGCAAATGGTGGCTTTAATAAAGCACTTGATGCATAGAAAATGGCTGTTCTTTGCTGAATCAATAGACGGCATCAAGTCAAAAAGAACTGAGAGAAGGTGGGCATGGTTTTCCTGGAGCAGTGCTTTGTTGTTTCAGCCCCGTTGTTTGCTTCTGCGCTTTGGACATGCCTTTTGTCTCTCTTAGTCTTGAGAAATAACCCACGCTTGGCAGCCAATCACAACGGGCCGATCTTCCCCATCCCACCCCATGCCGAGTTTCCCTGGCAACCTGTCCAACCGCCTTGCTATGCGCCCTCCAGATGGGCTGAGCTCGCAGAGAGAAACATACTCGTGTCACTCAGCCGCATGGACCATTTGTGTGTTTTATGCAGGCCGGTTATAGTGCATCTTCATTTTCTTGACATGCATCATGTTGTAGCGTTCCAGTCATTTTATGAAGACATTTTTACTGCACTGAATGGGTTTGCGTAATGGAGATGGTGTGCTTTTGTTAGGATTATATTCAGTTAGGAATAATGTACATTATATAAAAGGATATAATCAAGGATACTTCAAATATGTAAAGGGATAACATTTCCATCTTTTTTTTTTAAAGAGAAATTCTGTCATTATTTACTGTCATTATGTTATTATTTTCTTTCCACAAAAGTAGATATATGCTGTTAAGGAATAGCAGTGGCATCGTTTTACTAATATTGTGTGGACACAAAACCAATGCAAGAGAATGGTAGCCAGTTATCAACATTCTTCAAAATATCTTCTTGTCTGTTCTACAGAAGCAATAATGTCTTATCTCTTTAGCTAGCTGATCATTTGCTTTTCTATTATGAGCATATCGGCCGTTCATTAGTCCTAATAAAGCACAAAGGCTTGTAAAAGGGAGGGTTCTGGCAAAAATAAAAATTGCTTTTGTTCAAAACTTGTATTCATTTTCGTTGGGAGGAATACGGTTCAATATATTTCAAAAAAATGCTTGTATTCAAAAAGTTATCGGCCCCATTGACTACGATGGTGGTCAAAAGTTATCTGCTGTCCTACATTATTTGAATCAAATTTAAGTTATCTTTCCTATCATGGTAATCCATGGGTCCAAGGACAGTTTTGTTTCCAACCTTCTTCCAAATATCTATCGCTGTGTTTATCAAAACAAAGAAATGTAAACAGATTAAAAGCAACTCATGGATGTGTAAATGAGGACAGATTTGCTTTAGGTGATATCCCTTTAATAACTGAACCTTAAAATAAAGAACCTGAACATGTTTGTTATGGCCATGAGCTATTCAATATTTATATAGCCAGTAAGCAAGCACAGGAAATCCAGGATAGACAGGGATTATGTTGAGCCACATGCACACAGGGTGAGTTTACATCTCCCTTCGTCAATTGGTTTGACTGGCCCATCTGCACGTCCAGTTCCTCCGTCTCCCGGAGAGCAAAGAGCTTCTACGCTTCCTGCTTGCCTGAGCCAACAGCTCTAGACATATCTGGGCCTTTAGGAAAGCAGTCCGACTAATTGTTTTGCTTGGTGCAAAGTGGCTCAGTTATGGTCGCGCTCTGTTTATCGTTCCGTAGCGGAGCTGTTCTGATGTGCAGCCGAGCTGACAGCCAGTCAGTCGAGCTTTGGCTTTGTGTTATTGGGCATGCGTTGCAGAGCTCAATGGGCTGGATCTGGCAGGTGTAGATAAAATATCTCCTGCAGAGCTTCAATTACTGATGCGAGCAACGGTGTGCGTCAGCGTGAAGCTTCATATCACTAGTATACTCTGTTGCAACAAATTGAGGTTTGTTAACAGAATGCTAAAATACCAAAGTCTTAAGGTGATATTTCACCCCGAAATGAGCGCTGTGTCATCATTTACTCACTCCCTTGTCATTTCGAACCTGTTAGAGTTTCTTTCTTCCGCAGAACACTCAAGAAGATATTTAGAAGAATGTGAACCAGCACCCATTCTCTTGAATTGGTTTCATGTCTATACAATAGAAGTAAATGGGTGCAACTTCAAAATATGTCCTCATTTCTTCACCGTCGTGTTATTTTAGACTTATAAATGAGAAAAGATATTTTGAAAAATTAGATATCAGACTTTCGCAAACTTGCATCAACAATACTTTTCAGTTTTGGGTGAATTATCGCACTAAGCAGGTTGATTTTAAACGAAATGTTTTAATATGTGTATTAATATTTTGCTTTATCAGTATAAGATTCATCTATTCACCTACCATCAAGTCATTCAAAGTATGATCATTTTCTTCTCTGGAGATATTTTGAGAAATGTCTTTGTGGTTTTGTGCCCATACTCACAGGGTTATTTGTATGTCTGGGTCAAATGCACTTTCCTCCTATAAGTTCTCTGACATGAGGTTTTATATCTAGGCCTTCTTTCACAGCAGTGTTTTCATGAAACAGGACATGCATCTCTGATGCATGATACAATACAAGCCTATCCTTAGGGTAACTCTTTAAAAGACTCCAGTAAATAGATTTTTTTCATTTACATGACATCGTCCGCGGCTTCTATCAAAAGAAGACGATTCACATCAAGCCACCGAAATAAACACAAGGAGATGAATTCACAAGTTCATCAGCTTATTCAGAGACTAAAGCAACCCTGTAAAGCTCTGAGAAATGTGATATGCTTTGATAAACAGTCATTTAGCAGAGCTGTTTAAAGCCGGTAATTATTTAACATTGCAGACTGATGTTTGAAATGCTCCCTGATTTCACGATGAGGCACTTTTAAGAGCAATTATCTTGTGGCATCGTCTGATTCTAGTCGCTCTGACCCGCTGCCACTGTTTCTAACTGCTTCATGACTTTGTGTCCACATTAATATGGTTAGCTTCATGAAGCCTTTTTCAACATTGCATATCTGCTTTAAAAAATCAATTTTGAATGCATCAGTTGCCAAATACAGAATAAACTTGTTTTGTAAAGGTCGGGCTATCTGAAATACTCTCAGTGAATCATTTCCACACCACATCACAACCAGGACAACGTTGGTTTAACCAATACAATCTTATGGTGTGTTGTATCTATTTTACGAAGTGTCTTATTTCTACACGTTCAAAATGTAGGGTTTAGTTATTCAACAGAACGAAATCTTTTTTTTTTCATAAAGGAGATCATTTGAAAAATATTAAGCAATCTTTGGTCCCCATTGACTTATACTGTATGTACACAAAACTAGTGCAAGTCAACAGGCACCAACCGTTAACCAACAGTCTTCAAAATATTTTCTCTTGTATTCTGCAGAAGAAGGAAAGTCTAAGGTTAAAAATGGCATAAGGGTGAGGAGATGATTTACAATCTTATGCATATGTTTTAATGCAGTCCATTTTAATGCTACTCAGTGGGTAGGATGTCTTTATTGCTTTTTTCTAAAAATTATACTTTTTAAAATAAGTCACATCAACCTAAATTATTCACTATCTCCTGTAAAACACAAAAGAAGATATTTTGAAAAATGTCTAAGGGATGTAGTCCATACAGTTGATTTGGATACCAACATTCGTCAAAATATCTATTTACTACTATTTACTACTGTTTTATAGAAGAAAGTAAGTCATACATGTTTGAAATAATAAGAGGGTTAGTAGATGATCACAGACATGTTTTAGGGGAACTATTCATTTAAAACATTTCGCTGAAATGCTGTTTTGTTGTGTACTTACAATTTATTTCAAAGCCACTCAGTGGGTGGGGTTTAATTAGTGCTCTTTCAAATTATTATATGTTTTTGTACATCTCACATCAAGCTAATTTATACACACACTTTTGTGAAACACATAAGAAGATATTTAGAAAAATAACTTGAGGATTTTGTCCATACGGTTGATTTTGTTACCAACATTTTTTGAAATATCTGTGTTCTGCTGAAGAAGGAAAGTCATACAGGTTTGAAATGGCATGACAAATTAATGTTTAAAATCTTGACATGCATTAAATGTATGTATCTTTGCTGTTGATGTTCTGTTTATGGCTTTGTACGAGTCATCGGCTTGTGCGTACAGTCGTTTCCATGCATGCTTCAGCGTTAGGTGCACGCTGGGCTTTTATAAAAAGTCACATTTGATTGAAGTCCTCCTAAAATTCTGCAACAGTAACAGTATTTGTATGATGATAGATTTTAACCTCTTTATCCGAATGTGATTATGCACTTACTGTTCTCACATTAAGATCAGGAAAAGGTGAAAACACTCCTGCAGAGGCAGCTCCAAACAAGAGAAAACTAGATTAGGAATTTCATTTCCAATCTTAGGCTTGCATCAATATGTAGTACAGTAAGCTGCCTGCGTAGGAAGCAGTTTGAGACATGAAATTGTGACGAACGATAGGATCAGTGTTATGGTGGATGTTTCAAATAGGTCACTACAGGCAGACTGATAAATACTAATACAGCTTTTTTCTGTAAAAGCCGAAATAAAATCTCCCCTTTGTCTCACTGTGAGGATGCAAGCTTCCGAAGCTCACTCAAGAGGAAGTGCAGATATTCATATTTAATTCAAAGAGACCTTTATTCTTCATAGCCGTGGGGTCTCAGTGCTCAGATATAAACGCATGTTAACCCCCTCGGGTGAGATCTGGCCAATCCTCATGCACTGCCACCATCACCTGCCCTGCTTCAGATCCAAAGCCAGAACTGATGCTCACTGGTGGACCGAGGGCTCACGGGACGCAGCCTCGCAGATGTCCACCGGTCTCGCCAATGCACAGTTCTGTTAGCAGAGTGTTAGAAATAGGAAGCTTTAGACATGATGTGATATAGTTTAAAGCAACGTGAAAGATGACATTTATTTCAGAACCTCATTGTCTGTGTCATACAGAGATTGTGAAACTAAATGAATCCTGTCAAAGCAATAAATCATGATTTATCACATCCAGAATAAAAGTTTTGTGTACTTAACATGCGTGGGTGTGAACTGCTAGTGTAACCTACTTATTTTGAACCACAAACCCTAAATATTTTGAAAATATTATGTTTTATTTTATATTTAAATGATTAAAATGATATATAAACATTTCTTACATTTTCTTTATATTTGCATGTACGTGAATGTATTTTAAATGTAATAATTATTTTGCACAATACACAGACATACATTATGTGAACACAAACTTTTATTCTGGTGAGATTAATTGGGTTTACAGCCCTTGTTTAAATAATTTTTCAAATTTTTGGGGCGATATTATTGATACTTTTAAGAAAAGTACTAACAATTTTTTACAAGCTATGGGTACTACTACAAGACATCCTACTGTAACGTATCACTACGAAGCTTCTCTGGGGTTTCCGTAAGCTTTATGAATATGAATTACTGCACACGAAAGATTAGTGAACTGCTTAAGGTATTTATACAATTCAGCAGGTGATAACAGGAGAAATGAGAATTACATCCGTTTTGTGGTTTAATCCTCTGTGGACTCATCATAAACCGTTGACTTATTCTAATATGTAATATTTTTTTAACACATTGTAGGAGGTTTATATTATGAATAATAGAGGATACTGGACATGTTTTAAACACTTTCACATTACAAAATTACAAGTTTCCTACAAGTGTGACATCACTTACATCACCAAATATTTTGCACAGAGTATACTATACATAGCATAAAAAAGAAAACATATATGTATATATCTATGTTATCCTACATATATGTTATAACAAAAGTTTAAATTTATAATAAAATAAAATAAAAATAAAAATTAACATGAATTGGATGGTGATGCTAAATGGGGGAAGGCCTGGCAAAAATTTATTTATTATATATTCTAATTGTCAGTAATTTGCCAGTATAAATGTATTATTAAATAATAAAATGCTACAGAAAATTCACAACATTTCAAACACAAATCTTAAAGGGACATTTTAAAGTTTGAAGTGTAACAAACAAGAAACTCTGTTACAAAACTCCGGAACCTCTCTATTTATAGACAGACGCAAGTGTTGTGAATCTGCCTACTTTTAAATATATAATTTTGATATTTTCTTCTCTACCACCCACAGGACAGTTTCCCAGCCCGATTTGGAGGGATTCATTTTGTCAACCAGCCTTGGTACATCCACGCTCTTTATACAGTCATCAGACCCTTCTTGAAGGACAAAACAAGAAAACGGGTAAGACTATTAAATATTTTATACCCCTTTGGACCTTCATGCATCTTCAATGTAATACAATTTTTTGGGGGATTTTGTATTCAGATCTTCATGCATGGAAACAATCTGAACAGCTTACACCAGCTGATTCTGCCCGAGATTCTGCCATCTGAACTGGGTGGCATGCTGCCTCCTTATGACATGGGCACCTGGGCTAGAACGTTGCTGGACCACGCGTACGATGAGGAGACCGACTACTGCCCCGAGTCTTACACCCTGTCCGTCAAAGACCTGGAGAAAGATCTTTCTCCTAAATCCATGAAGAGGTTTATATATTTTTTTATATTTTATATTAAAGGTTTATATTATATTTGCCTATTCCGGTAGTATCATCAAGAGAATTGCTCTGGATAAGAAAAATGAGCAGCTTTGCCAAAGGCATAACGAAATCATGATACAGTGTTAGACGAATAACATTTTGGGGACATATGCTTATTCTTTACGACTGCGCTTGGCAACCGTTTTCCCCAGCCTCAACATATACGCATTTTTGTTGGTAGCTGTGAGAGCAAATTGCATTGCATGTTGTTGAACCCTGGTTTTCTCCAAGTGTCTTGAGTTACTGGTTCATGAAATCAGCATCCGGCAGGAGTCACTGCCTTTCACCGCACACACACGCACAAGCATCTGGAGCGTAAAGTCATGGGATAGAGATTTACCTATGGCAAACATGTCAATTCTAGTCTTGGCTACAGTAGTGATGTCCAGTGGTGAATTCATAGCTGCCTGGATGAAAGAAATAACTAGGCACTTCAAAACAAATTACACATTATTTTATTGATATTGTTAATATGAATATATTGTATTTAATTACATTAACATTATTCTTAAAAAAGTGTTACAGTAAAATGTAATAAAAAATGCACAATAAGTATTATAATACAATAAAATATTATCATACAAATTATATATATCGAAAATAACATACTTTTTAGGATCTTCAAAACTTACACCTCCTACATTTTCAAAAGGGTAAATTATTCCGAGTAATTAAAAGCACACTTGCACACTTCTCCATTTGTCTTGTAAGGAAAGGTCACAAAGACATTACTTTTACTTTAACTTTCTGTTGAGTTTCTGTTTTGATGGGGCTGCTTAAAAGGCATGGTGTGCGGACTGTTTTTCGAATGTCATTTCTGTTTAAAGATTCTGTGTGAAAAGCTGAAAACAAACCTTACTTCTAAGGAACGCAACAGATGATATTTTGAAGAAAGTTGGCTGGCACCTATTCACTCGCATTGGTTTTGTGTCCATACAGTGGAAGTGAATGAGTGCCACTGAAGTTTGGCTACAAACGTTCTTCAAAATATCTTCTTTTGTGTTCTGCGGTAGAATGTTTTTCAAGTATGTGAGTAAATGATGACAGATGTTTCATTGTTGGGTGGACTATTCCTTTAGGTGTCAATATTGGTTCTATTATATTGTTCTGCTTTTAGCTCAAATCTAGCACTGTCCCACTACAAAGTACAGTTTTGTCGAATTGCATGATTACATTCATAGTTTAAAAATAAAGAAGTAAAGTGCCCTAGATCTGTGCATGATGAATGATAACACACTGTCCTCAAAGCTTTTTATGCCACTACGATAGGGCTTCGTCAAAAGTAGGCCAACTTGGTCTACAAAGATGCCATATTCCATCACCCACACTTCCCTTTAAATCACAGTGACGTGCACAACACTTACATTACATGCATGTTTCATTTCCAATCCAACTTCATATACACAAAAAGCACCCTTTGGTTTTCGAAATCAAGTTCCTGGCGCTCATATTTTATTTATCCCCGCAGGTCCCAGTCCGTGGTGGAGCCAGGTGTCCTGAAACGACCAGAGAAAGTGAAGAATGAGGAAGAGAACATGCAGCCCCTGCTTTCACTGGACTAAAAGCTCTCAATTCCGCTTGGGACGCTCGGGACGACAGCACCCTGTTCCTATAATGCGAGAAAACAAAATGTACAAAGAAAGGTAACGTAAAGGAGAAGAAAAGCAAAGAAACAGAACGAACAGCCTCCAGGAAGACTGCGGAGAGCTGCCATTTTTCAGGCGAAGAGCTAAAGGCAGACGTCCGTATGTAATTGTCAAGTGCCAATTCTATTCTGTAAATACACTTCAGTTTTAGACGCGAAATAGAGGAGTTATCGTCACGAACCCGTAAAGACTGCTGTGAACATCCTGTATGTGCTTCTCGTGATTATTATGTAGAACATGGTACTGTGGATTGGCTAAATCTCGCTTCTAAAGATCCACGAGCTTTGGGGTTCCTGACATTTGCAATCCCAGAGACAGGAGTTGCTCAGGAGAAATGGGAAAGTGTAGAGGTGATTTTGCTTCCGTTACAAAAAATCGAATCATTTGATCAGGTTTCAGTGTTTCACAGCAAATACCCCTTTACACCGTGGCTGAAGAAATCATTTTTCTTATTAGGATTATTTGTGCCTGTGTTATTGGTTAAAACCGTTCTTTCATCCCCAACGGTTGATTTACATTTGTAGACTTTTTTCACACATGGTCTTGATGCTTTTCCACGTATTTAGATATTAGGAGTATTGCTTTTAGACTTGTGTTTCCTTTTAGTTACGGCACTTATATATTTATACCAAGGACCAAACCTCTGCGGTAAAAGTTTAAGAGGTAACAGCAAAGTAATGTCTAATCCAACGGCCTTTAATTTGAAAATGCATTTTCAATACACAATATACTTTTCAATACACATTTTGATGGGATTGTTCACTTACATAAAATGGAAATCTGTCGTTATTTACTCGCTTTTGCAATGCCATGTAGTTCACCGTGGTCATGTCTGTATAGCTGAAAGTAACAAAAAGTATTATATGATAGTCTATGCGAGTCTACATGAGTTCACCATTTCGGTTGTTACAGAGTTTATATGGCCTCTATAACCTGTTTATAATGTGTTTTATGGAAAAAAGCCCACATCTTTGGGCCTGAAAGACGCCATGCTCAAGGATCTTGGTATGCGCTTTTTATAGCCGAAATTGCCACGCAGACTTGCCACTGCAATGCTTTCTCGGCCCTTAATGTCTTCTGCTTGGTCCAATAATGTGGAACTGACATTGATGAGCTGTGCTTCATGTAAAAGTTGAAATTCTTTCAAGTCAACACAGCATCTTAAATCTGCGATGTTCATGCACGAGACGCTGCAGAAGATGCCAACACAGGTTGTATGTTTGAGTGTAGGGAGCGTTTCAACAAACAGTTTAACAAATCCGTCTTGCATGTGTCATGAAAACTAATGGAAAGTAGGGCACGTAATGACAAAACACAATTTTGTGTGAACCAATCAACTTTAGGGAAAAAACATTTACGGTGAATAAATAATGACAGAATCATTTTATATGAAACATTCCTTCAAAGTATTTATTTACTTCTTTCAGTATTGAGAAGTTTCACTGTAATAAAATAACAGAATTACACAAAACCAGATGGACACAATGTGCTGTATCATGCAAGTGCGTTATTCCATCTTGATCATCTTATGGTTAAGATTGTGCAAAAATCTAAATTAGTAAGTTGTTTTATGGAAGCTGTTGTGTTATTATTCTCTTATCCAGTATCTTTTACAGTATTTTAGTTTTAAGGCCAGAGTTTCCATCATCTCACCATTTTATTTTGTGTGTGTGAGGAATAAGGGCAATATACAGTATTATTTTCACTCGCATTTCACTCGTACAGTACTATTATATAAACCCATACGGTTGTTACATAAAGCAAACAGATTCTAAAGGTACGAGAGACCCAAATGAAGAGTGGTTATGATAATGTGTGTTGTTTTGTCACTATTTTGTATTATATCAAAAGTTTAAAATCTATGGGCTAAGCTTCTATGTAGTGGCAGAGTTTGGTCCTGTTACGTTTGTATTTATTGATTTTCTATATTTGCTAGGTCTATACAGTCTATACATTTTTGTGCAAGCAGTATCTCCTCAGAACAAGACTTCCAGATTATGATTTAAAGCAGAATTTTTTATTTTTACTTGAACTAAGAATGCAGTACCTCATGGGTTTCAGAAGCAAAAGCTTAACGTTTTACATAAGTATGGGAAATAAATCATTACCTTAACAAATAATCATGGTTCTTCAAATAAAATTTGGCTTTTTAAAATCTGAATGTATTCCCCCAAAGAGTAATGTTTTACTTCTTGGGGTTAGAAGAATGCCATGTAAAGTCATTTTTACTTCTCCAGTCTCTTTGAATGATGATCAGTCACATTAACCAAAAGGTGTATTAAATTAGACTCAGCGGTGTAAATGGATCTGTTTGCGTATACATTTAGTAGATCTGTCTTATAACCATGACCAGTATTTTCTTATACCTCTTTATTTGTACTCCCGTGTGATTTTGGCCATGCTGCATTATAAACAGGCTTTTTTGTATTTTAAGCAATCAGAATGTTAATCGTATCGTCTCCATTTTTCTAGCCTTGCTTTCTATGGCTATGTATTACTGTCACAACCAAAGCAACCCTGGGTTACGGAAACCCACAATTATCCCCTGCTTTTCTACAGAGCCCTTGGCACAGGAATAGTTCAGTATGATTGCATTAAGTATTCACGATTTCTTTGATTGTTGACTTATCTTTTTCATATCACTTTGATTGTACAATAGGGTGTTAGTGCTGAGAAGCCCATGCAGTCTAGAGATATTATACAGAAAACTACATGTGGTTTAAAGGAACATGTTGAACGGAGGTAAATATGTGTATATGTCATTTCAAAATGCTGAAATAAATTATGTAACTGAAACTAAACTGCGAAAGAAAAAAGCAGCCAATAAATATTGATATACATAGTTTAAATCTCATTGTTCTGCGTATGTTATTTATTTATTATATATTCTCTATCCTTCAGGAGCCTTGGATGTCCATATTCACTGCTTTTGGTGAAATAGAAAAAAGATTAAAAAATACTTTTTGAATGATCAAATATAGTGTTGGTGAACACTTTTTATACCTTTTAGTAGCAATATCAAATTTCAAACAAAGGGTGACAGATGACGTGTTTTATGATGAGAAATAAAAATGATTTAGTATGGAAATGTCATATGTTTTAAAAGGACTATTTTGTAATTTGCAAATTGTTAAAACGCATGTTGACAGTTTTCCCAAAATTTGTTTTTCATTATATACATTAGTTTTTGTAAACATACAAAACTAGAAATATGACTTTTCTTCTTTTTAACACAAAAACATTCTGTAGTTTTGTGTCCATTCATTGAAAGTCAATTTTTTGTTATCCACATTTTTCAAAATATCTTTATATATTTAATATACTAGTTAAACTAAATCAACAATGTTAAATACAATAACCACAAACTTAGTAAATGAGATTTCAGCATCCAGAATCAGAAGACGATGTTTTAAAGAATGTTGGTAACTGAACATAAACGGTATCAAAGGGAAACAAAACAACTGTAAGTGATCAGGTCCAATTTACCAACATTCTTCAAAATATCTTATTTTGTGTCCTGCGGTAGAAAGAATGCCACAATGAATTTGCAACCGAATGTTGACTGAATTTATTAAATCACCGTAATGTTAAATTGTGTTGTATGAAGTCATAATAAACAGTTACCAAAACTCAAAATCCTGTTTAGTTTTAGGGACAGTTTGTCTGCTGAGTGCGCACATACCAAGTGCCAAATCTTCCCTTTTTCCCGGTCTCATTCTGTGCCGCCCACTCGAGCCGTCTGCTGTGGACACACCCTGAACCCTTATGTACAAATACACCACAAACCACTGGCCTCCTCTTGCATTATTTAGCGCAGGAGTCATCATAACAGCTCACACCACCGGCTTCAAAGTGTGCGATGAGACTGCTGCTCTCAGCACATAATATTGTCAAACAGTGCCAGAGAGTCTAATTAAAAAACATTTGTTATATTTAAGACCCTACATTTTTATTTCCTTTACTTGTGGACTCAACATCCTGTTTCAATAAGACTGTGAACTGCAGACCTATTTTATCTTAAGGGTTTTTAGTGTCAACCGAGTCCATGGGTTGCCAGTGCTAATAGGAGATTGTGAGGCTATTGATGCCAGCAGTTTCCGTATTGTAGTGTTTGCCCCCGTCCAAGCCGGGTTATTTAAAATGCCGATGATACTCTGATCCTACCACAGATAGATGAGGGCAACTTGTTTTCATAGAGAAGCAGGATATTTGATTTACGGATGATGGTGGGATTCAAACGTTTTTTGAGTTACACTGATTGAACATGATATACCAGTGTAAGCGACATTTTCATTGAATTTTTTATAATGCAATAAAAGAGGAATTTACAATATTACATTTTCCAAGTTTGGCCGAGGGCAATGCAGTATTTCACCATGAGAAGTCGAATTACCTCTCAAATTTGGTCGCTTTAGGATGCCGAGTTGTAGCTAGTAATATGCCGGATCGATCGCATTATTTTTTTTTTTCATTTTAAACTAGAATTGTTCCATAAATAATCTGAATATATGTTAGCTTGTACCACAGCTGCCTAAACACCTGCATATAAAAAAGCTTGCAAAAAATGTCTAAAAGCTTGCGAAATTTTGCTACTTCATCTCTTGAGTCTTCGGGGTTTTATTGTCATGCGACAGCTTTGGATATAAAAATTACTTATTGAATTACAGTTATTAATTTTCAGCCTTCCTTAAATATGGATGCATTACAAACTTGTGGCTAAATAACTTTAATATTTTAAACTTCACAGTGAATTATTCTATTCAATTAGATGTGTTTGTAAGACTATAGTTTTACGACACATTTGGCATGTCCAGTTTCTCTCTTTAAAAAATCCCCAATAACTCATTCTATAAAATTTAACCTTTTTTCTCTGCCAATAACAGCTTTTTATTTTTTACCTTTTGCAACATTATAACTCATTGTAGCCCTTTTTCACTTATTTTTAGTTACCGCTGAATTATCTTCTTGATTCCTTGTAAGTTGCTTTACATTAAAGTGTCTGCCAAATGCCTAAATGAAACAAATGACACTTTAGATATTAAATACTATGTGTACACATTCTTAAAGAGGTCATTGTTTATTTTTGTGAAAGTAAAGCTTTATATCAATGAGGATAAATGTTAACTATTAACATTAATAAATTTAAATAATTTATCAGTAAATGTATTAACTTTCCAAAGCACCACCCCTCTTGGAATCCCTTATGCCATTTTAAGTGCGTTCACATTTTAAGTGCGTTAAGTGAACGCATGGACAGACCCTCGATTATGACCGAGGGATCAACTCCAAGCACCTATATGTCCCACAATGCAATATGAATGTGACCTCGTACACCCCTCCCTCCATGGTGGCCTCCCTTGTAGTTTTCAAGTGCTCAAGGGTTTAGGGGATTAGGATGTTTCACTTAACCACATTTTAGATGTCCCCCCAGAAGTGGGTCCCAGTCAACAAGATGGAGAGAAGTTAGCGAGAGAAGGGCATAAAAATGGTGACAATTCTCTTTTCGACCCAGACTGCTTTGGTTAGGCTTATGTGGATCTCACTCGATGAACTGACGACTTAAACAAGAATTACAGTTGAGAGAACCTATAAGATGTTGTGTAAGTGTGAATGAAGGAATCACTCCCTGAATTGACCAGTCTTACCTGGGTCACAATCAGGATTTGTTCAAAATGAACAAATTGTTCAAAAATGACCCATCACTAGTGGCGTTGACTCATCATAACAGACGGAAAATGAGAGCTTGCAAAAAAAGCAAATGAAGCATTGTGAATGAGTTTACTTTAAAAGTCTCTTTCTTTCATTCACACATTGCCTCTTATTTCTCATATAATACATTTACTATAATGGCAAAGGTCAAATTTAAAAGAAGTGATGATAGAATTAGGAACAAAGTTTTTTTTTTACTGGGCCGGAAATTGTAGGCGAAGAATGTAATCCACCAGTCCCTTTATAATTTGGAGGGTTTTAAAGACACACCAACCTTCCATTCACCTGTGTAGTTGAATATTTGTATACATTCAATATCACTGTGACCTGTGGCCCATTTTTAGCTATATAAAGTCCCAACAGTCTGTTTTATTTATCCACCATTAGTAATGCACATGAAGCACTTTGCGTTCATCTAGTCCACCGTCTGACCCAAATTATCTTCTACTCAGCTGATGTGACCCGCTTGGGCTGCTCAGGATAACATTGCTTTAACAGACTGCAGACTAGAACCTTGGCTTAGATCGTGTATTTTTATATAGCACGGCATCCATAGAGGATTGGGCTTAAAATAGTGGAGTCCTTTTATGTTGTACTCAACAGATGTGGAAGTGAACGGGTGATGCCTGAGGGAACTACAGAAGCAAAGTCAGAATTTATGCACAAGCTTCCATTTTTGGTTCTGTAATGAGGCGATTAGATTCAATTAAAAATATGAATGGCCCTACGAAGCCTGGCCAGACGACATAATCTCATAAGAGAGCAGATAATGTTCCATTGATTTGATGAAAGGGCTTTCCAGTATTATAATAGTACATTTATACTCAATTACAGTTAGTTTTGTGAACCTTGAGCTTTGATTTTAAAATCAATTCACAGCAGAAGGTCTTATTTTAGGAAAAAATTGTCTGAAGTTTTTACCCGAGAAAAAGATGTTCTTCTACATTCTGTAGAGAAAAATGTGCTTCTTACATTTGAAGCGGTTGTTAAGTTATTATATAGCACCCCTGCCACCTGTTAAGCCTATATATATATATATATATATATATATATATATATATATATATATATATATACACACACTACTATAAAGCCAAAAGCAATCGCTCACCCATCCAAATGATGAAAATCATGTGTGTCAACCACTCTGAATGCTTCAGCATACCATGTTATTTTTGGACAATTCCATGCTTCCAACTTTGTGGGAACAGTTGGATCTGACCCCTTACTCTTCCAACATGACACCAGGGTACAAAGTAAGGTCCATAAAGACATGGATGACAGAGTCTGGGGTGGAGGAACCAAGAGATCCGATAGAACATCTTTGGGATGAATTAGAGAGGAGACTTAGAGTCAGGCCTTATCCTCCAACATCAGTGACCTCACAAATGTTCTTCTGGAAGAATGGTGAATAATTCCAATAAACACACTCCTAAACCTTGTGGACAGCCTTCCCAGAAGACTTGCAGCTGTTATAGGGTGCACCGACATCATATTGAACCCAATGGATTAGGAATAGGATGTCACTTAAGCTCTCTCTCTCTCTCTCTCTCTCTCTCTCTCTCTCTCTCTCTCTCTCTCTCTCTCTCTCTCTCTCTCTCTCTCTCTCCCGCTTCTCTCTCTCTCCCGCTTCTCTCTCTCTCCCTCTCTCTCTCTCTCTCTCTCTCTCTCTCTCTCTCTCTCTCTCTCTCCCCCTTCTCTCTCTCTCCCTCTCTCTCTCCCTCTCTCTGTCTCTCTCTCTCTCCCTCTCTCCCTCTATCTGTCTCTCTCTCTCTCTCTCTCTCTCTCTCTCTCTCTCTCTCTCTCTCTCTCTCTCTCTCTCCCCCTTCTCTGTTTCTCTCTCTCTCTCTCTCTCTCTCTCTCTCTCTCTCTCTCTCTCCCTCTCTCCCTCTCTCTCATATGAGCTTAAGTGACATCCTATCCTATAAGTGACACACACACACACACACACACACACACACACACACACACACACACACACACACACACACACACACACACACACACACACACACACACACACACACACACACACACACACACACACACACACACACATATACTATATTGCCAAAAGAGTCATATATAGATATGATGCATATGATCTTAAGTGACTATTTCTAATCCATAGGGTTCGATAAGATGTCGGTATATATCAGTACATTTCTTCACACTTCTTTAACAGAGAAACAAGATGAGAGCCAACATTCTGATATTTGTACTGCAACTGATGTATTTCACTCTGCAGACTTTTTCTTCTAGATGCATATAAATACAGAATAACCAATTATTAAACCTACTTTTATTTCACTCTTTGATGCACATTAGTGATTTGGCAATGTAAATGTCAGATCTTCAAGTTTAGGAGCGTTGTGTTCATTTTTTTTTACTTTATTTAACTTTTATTTAACTTTATTTAACTTTTAATTAACTTTTATTTAACTTTATTTAACTTTTTTAAGTCTGTGCTTGCAAAAACACTGAACGAGATCTGCTTTCAAGATCTCGCGTGTTTTCGTTCATTTAAGCGTGAACGAGAAGTTAACGGTGACGCACTCTGTAGGCCTTACTACTGTCACTGACTGGACAAATCTCCTTCCGCCTCTCAAAGTAGGTCTGCTCAGTTTTGTGTTTTAATACGCATTTGTTTTTACAGTTTTGTTACAATGTGTGATATAATATTATAATTAAGTAATATATTAATAAAACGATGTTTAAACAAAAGAATTAAAGGTTTTAAATATGTAAACTGAAGGGATTCACGCTACGGCGCAAGGATACATTCATGGCGCAGTGCAACCGAAATGATGCCTGCTCGACCGGAAGTACTTTATCCTTCAGAGTTCATTTTAATATTGGATGAGCAGGTAAAATAAAGACTTTCTTATTTGGTAATTTCTACATTTATGCTTTATTTTAGTTCTAGCATTAAGAATTTTAACATGTTTTAATTATTAAACCGGTTTCTTTTTAAATTTGGAGTTCTGAGGTAACTTAAAGGTCTCGTTCTTCATGTTTTTTTCGAAGCTTTAATTGTGTTCACAGTGTGCAATATAACATTTGTTAATGTTTCGCATGCTAAAAAAAGTACTTTTCACACAATTAACTTATCTATATGCCGCTTTTTTCACTGTCATATAACGGCTGATAACTTCCTTGTTCTGATGAAGTCCCGCCCTTCACAAATACGTAACGACTTCTGATTGGGCCAGCGGTTCCTGTGTTGTGATTCGACAGCAGCTTAGTGCGTGTTGCCCGGAAAGATCACACCTCTTATCATAATATGGAGATGCATGCGCTCAGTGTTGTGCAAAACATATCTTTAACGTTATCGATTTCCGACGGAATCAGACCCGGAGAACATAGATGAAGAGGATCGAGTAGAACATGTGCGACCATGACTTTTGCATACGCCTATGCGACAAAAGTTACACAACCTATTCATCTAAGTAGTCCAATATTTCATTGTTTTATATATAAAACAAACTGTTATTTAATACAATTTATCTAATGTGTGTGCATGTCTAAACAAACAATTATTATTATTTTATTATTAAAACGTAATATTATATGAATTGTTATATAACTTGATAAACATACACAGTCTGGAAGTGCGTCCGATTAACCATTTTTATTTATTTTTCGAAATTTATAGATATGAGCTAAAGACGATATTTATAGACGATATTAAGGCAGTAATGTAGACAAGGTTGTCTCAACTCAACTCTTTACAGTTTCATATCAAAAACGTCTAAAATTATAAGAAAAATGTGTCATTGTCATTTTGTAAAAAGACGAGTCAGTCTTCAAAGTTACATACAGATGACGGCTATACCTAGACTATAGATCATACAGGAGATTTTGAAAATTTGTTTTTTTATTTATAATTCCTTACGTTTATTCATCTAAAATTTCCCCTTGTGTTCTCGGTGACAGAACATTCATATGAAAAAACCTTTTGAATTATTTGCATAAAGCATTTACTTTATTGTTGTACCAGAATGTTTCCCACTCCAAGATAAATCCAACAAGATGTGAGAGGAAGAAAATGAAAGATTAGACTTTGGTTTTACTGACAGCTCTTATGTAACATTCATTAGAACAATTGACAGATTTGACACTTAGATCACAGATGCTTAAAACTGTGAATCCAATTAAAATCCAAGCTTATTTAACACATCAGAAACCAGAAATGTCACATACTAACATTATAAGGGGGTCATGCAAAAAATAAACATTCAAAACTGAAGAAAGAGAACATAATTGTAATGTCTAAAAACAGCATTTTTATCAATATACATGTGGATGATGTAAATCTTTGGCGCTCTACATATGCAAACTTTGCACTCAAGCTACTGTAGAAATTGATTCGACTTGTAAACATACTGTAAGTTGTCTCTCAATACAGTAAGACAGTGTTTTATAAGATAAATGTGTCATTTCAGAGCATCGTCAACATTTGCGTTGTCCGTCAATATACGACAGGAATAGCCACAGTACAGAAGGCATTTTCTCTGTAAGCTTCATGCTTCAACTTCAAAGAGAAAATATTTCTATGGCCCTGTTCAAAGTCAGACAGAGACTGTCTCGCTGTGTCCCGATTAAAGAGATACAGCCTGATGGTGAAACACATGCACATCTCTCAACTACCATATGCACAGTAAACTGCCATCCGTTTCGCTCGGCCTTGACATGTTGATGTTTTCCACTACAGTGGATGATGAAAATACATTCAACGTCAAATTTTAGGTCATTGCATTAGACTTGGATAGATTCATGAAAAACGTATTCTTCAACAAGTCAATGTATTTCAGGTTCATTTGTCATATTTGCATTAGGCAGAGCAAAATGTAACAAAAACAAGAATGTACTTGTGTTACCTTTGCCTCTGAGAAAAGTCAAACCAGAAAGATAGATTACCATCTTTAAAAGCACTGTTGGTCATAGTAAAATCATATATTAAACATTTTCTCAATTTCACCTTTGTTTTATAGTAAGCGGAGAAACCGAATAATGTAAATATTGCAATTTTTGTACATTCTGTACAAATACAGTACCATGATTGTTTCGGGACATTTTTTACCATTCAACATTTTTTATAAATTAAGCCTAGAACAATATTTTACATTAGATGTTTTCAATTAACTTAAAAGATCTTAAAACATCTCAGTCAAGTAAAATTACATTATTCAGATGCTGTATATAATTTCATTCTCCTTCAAATCTATAATCATGTGAGCTTTTTTCAATATTAAAGATAGAAATTGGGTTCTTTCGAGATGCTGTTCATGCATACAAATGCATAGATGACAGACCATGACAGAACCCAAACATTCTACATATAATCTTATTATCAATGAGTCAAGTGGTTTCCGACAATAGATAAGGCAATGTGTGACATGTGTTGCCAGGTTTCACTTTTCCTAACGACATCTTGTCATAGGACAACAAATATCTGTTTGTTTATGTTTAAAGCAACACATACTTAACATGTCCAAATGTGTTCACTGCTGGTCTCATATACGATAACAAAACACAGCAGATTCTTCCCTGCAACAAATGTAAACAGATGATTTAAGATCTCAAATAAATAAACAAAGAAATCTGACAGACATTTGTGATTTAAAAAATGTACATTGTAGTTTAGTAGTATTAGATGTAATATTATTTAATGCATATTTGTCAAAATCGTGAAACAGTGAAAAGCCACTATACAAGGGAAAGAGAGCTTCCATGAAATGATAGACCTCTGAAAAGATGAAGACCGGAAGGTCCTTAAACTGTTTAAGTCTAAACTCTCAGTGATTCAGATGGAAAGCTCTCAAAATCCAGCAGCACTGTGTTTATACAGCAGTTCAGAAGCAGTTTGCACCTGATGCGGGTAACAGGACACATGTTCCGGTTACTGTCCGGCTCCGCGGGCTTTCTGCTGAAGTAACGCAGCCCTCTGCTCCATCATGGCTCTCATCACACTGGGATTAATGGCTGGACTCATAGCTGAGGACATGGGCCGCAGTGGATATTGGCTGGATTTTGAACTCATTAAAACACACTGGAAGTACGGTATCTTGCCTGTGAGAAAAAAAGGGTTCTTAGTCCTAAGGGTTCAAAGGTTTGAAAATATAGTAATTTCAAACCTAAATGGCTTCTTTTTCTTTTGCAGAACACAACAGAAGATATTTTGAAGAATGTTGGCATCCAAAAATTGTTGGTCTCTATTTACTTCCATAGTATGCAAACAAAACCAACGCTTGCTCTCCAAGTCAATGGAGACCAAGGATTATTCTTCAATATATCTTCTTTTGTGTAAAACATCAAGAGGATTATAAAATAAGGAAGTTTTATTTGGGGTGAACTTTCACCCTGAAGTACAATGGTAAGATTTGTTACATTTGTTACACATCTTTGTCACATGTAAACTAGTCACAATTTGCCCATATTTCATATAATAAAATAGCAAAATAGAGTTGTCTCTTAATTTCCTGTAAATCTGTAATTGTGTTCTTACAGTTAAAAGAATGTGGTAGCAGAACTACTGTAATGCCATTTGTTGCGAAAATTAAATTTTTACCTGGCTTTTTACCCTCTGTTACATTTTCTTCAGCTTTTATGTCTTCTAATCAAAGATGTCGGAGAGAAAAATAGAGAAAGAAATAATAAACGTTGGTCAGCAAACTTATAACCAAAATCATTTTGGTCACATTTCCATTGAAACAGCAGATCATAATTAGGAGATGCACATGAGAAAAGTGATGAGCATTTTAATGCTCAGATGCTTTGGGGTGAAATGTTTGGATGGCTGAACGTCTCAAAGTGTACAAAAATGTAACATCTTCGTGTTGAAAATGTTTGTAATATGAAGTAATACATTTTTCTCTGAACAGGATTTCATGTTTGTGATTATATCATTTTTTTAAAAGATCAATCATATGCATGTTGGCAAATGATTCATCCGAGACCTTGAACACAGGTCACATGACACAGATCCGTTCTTGAAGGAATGATTTTGTCTTTCAAAAGACCTCAATTTTGCAAATTTCCTATTCAAAAACGGTGAATTGAGTTTTAAAGCGTATAAAACCCTGAAAAGTTAAATGAATTAAAAGACTCGAGAGCAATGTTAAGATTAAGTCACTTACAGCCTGAGACCTTGTATTTCTCATTAGCAGTGAGACCTTACATTTGTGAATACTGTAAATGATAAGATGGTACTGAAATGAGACAAGTTCACCCACTGACAAACTGTGACAAATGTGTGAATTTTGAGAAGCTTGGGTGGTAGGATTTACTTCACAAGCAATTATAGTCTCAAAATCTGGTGAAACTAAGGGAATAAGAACTGTGATACTGAAGGATGTACAGTAAAGAACAGTGACTTATGAACTGATAAGCAAGACATGCAGAGAACCTAGTCAGGACTAAAAGTGATGGTTTATCCAAAAGTGAAAATCGTGTCATCATTTATTCACACTTGTCATTTCCAACCTCACTTGTCATCTACAGAACACAAATATATTTTATGTTGGTACTGTAACTTAACACCAGAGGAGCCCATTAACTTATCTATAATAGGAGATGAACACAAAACCAATGCCCAGTGTCAATAAGTGTGCCAGTCACCAATATTCTTCAAAATATTTTTTTTGTGTTCTTTGAAAAACAGACAGTCTTACAGGTTTGACATGGGTGAGTAAATGATGACAGAATTTTCCTTTTGGGTTGAACTATGAGTTTAAGGTTACATAAGAAGAGAAACATAAGTTAACATTCAGGGCCAACCAGACAGCAGTGTTATGATTTTAATAGCTGAATTAAATAGAAATGTTTCTAATGCTGTTTAAAAATACTTGAACCCCTCTCTTGACATTGAGACTTTAACCTTGAATAGTAACAATGTAGTTCATTTATTTCCAGTGGCTCAGCTATTGAAACGATGATGTTAATTCATCCAGTGGATGTGGAATTGTACCTCAGGGTCGCCTGGAAATGTTTGAAGCTCTCCCAGATTCTACAACGGGCAGGTATGTTTGATCACTAAGGTGCACTGCTTTTACAAATAAAGTATTTCAAATTGTATATATATCATAGAAAATCGATATTTTCTAAACATGTATCTTGATCATTGAATTATGAGAAGCAATGATATTTTGCAGCACACAAGTAAATTTTTTCCAATCATAGTTCACTTAAAAATGACCTCACCTTTGAATTGTGGCTGAACTTTTTATTTCAAACTCAACTCAAGCAGTATAAGGAAGCATCACACCATACAGTTATATACCATCTGAATTTAAAAAAACTTACTTGATGGAGTCTGTCCCGCGGCTGGTTTCTCTATAAAAATGTAAAAACAGAATTTGTTTCATATCAAAGTTGTGATAACCCATGGTATAATTTTTAGAGGAATTTTTATATATTGATTGTAATATGGTGATAATTGCTGTAACTTGTATTATCATATATTGCATTACGTCTTGAATTATATTACAAATATGTGGTATGTGTATTTTTTGAATATTAAGGGCGTATATTGTTGAATATTTCAATAAATATTATTATTTCAATATAAGGTCCAATTCAAAAAGGTAAGGAAAACCAAATTTCTATTGCAATAAAAATGATATCCATGATTTACTTTTCTAATGCATTTGTTGCCATGCATTCTGGGATTCTCTGCAAACGCATATTTAATCCCAGATATCTATTTAAAACAGTCTTTATTTAATCACACTTGTCATATCAAACCAACATGACTTTCTTCTGCAGAACACAAAAAAAGATAGTTTGAAGAATTCTGGTAACTGAACAATGGCAGTACCCATTCTCTTCTACTGGAGGGATTATGGGTACCCCTGTTGTTTGGTTATCAACATTCTTCAAAATATCATTTTTGTGTTCTGAAAGTAAACAGGTTTAAAATGACAAGAGAATGAGTAAATAAAGACAGTATTTTACTTTAAGGTGAACTATCCTGTTGACTGCTTCATACCATGGGTTTGTTCGGCAGGTTTCTCTTCAGCAGGTACAGGTGTTTCTGGAGGCAAAGCAGAACAGTGCTTGTCACATCCTCTGTGGTCGTTTCGATCGGTATGTGAATGTGACATCTTCGTAATGGAATTTCAATCGAGCATGAAAAGTTATTTAATGAAGTTTGAAATTCAAACTTCTTTGCGTTTCATGTCAGGAGCACATGCTCAGTTATGCAACTAAAAATCCACGGAGCGGAGAATAAAAGTGCTCTTTTGTCAAACTATAGACGGCTGTCAGAAAACAGAGAAATTCTGTCATGACTTCATCTGATGTTGGAATTCATGACAGATCTAATTTTCTAACCAGAGCGTGAATTTATTTCCTAGCTTAAACATATAGTCGTTATATATAAAGTAAATGTTAAGGTTTTATAAGACAACGTGTAGATGTACACTAAGCATGCAGTGTCTTTGGGGAGATTGTTACTCCTCAGTATTTTGTGTATAGGTATCAAAAGCATTTCATGCTGTGAGCTGCCAAGAATAAATCTTTATAGAAGCTTGTATCTATATGGGTTTATGCTTGTTAGCTCGAAAGATCAAATACATTTTTGGTTGAAAATTTTTTCTCATTCAAACGTTACAATGTTCAAAGAAAGAAAAATGCCTTTCAAGGATTTTTTGTAACAGAGCTTTAAAATAGTCAGTGAGACTTACCCACAGCTGATGTTTTGATGGCTTGCTTGGTTTTGGGTGACGCGGCCTTCTTTGTGACTAATGATTAAACAAAAAGACAAACTGAAACCATGTATTGTAAAATCATTATTTTATATCAAAATGATTGTTTTTGTTTATTTCTTTTCATCACCATCTGTCATCTATAGTACATGAAGGTATTTTTATAGTCAGCACATGCTTGTTGGGTACATTAAACAGAAATAGCTGGCTCATGCAGTATTTTAGTCCTAACAGGATGTCCATAATCTCAAGCATGTAAATATTGCATACAGACTTCCTGTCGATGAGAAGCTTTGAACTCAATTATGTTGTCCATTGTCTAGAGAAACTGTGCTGATGTATTGCTCATGATAGAAAAATGTATTTAATTAAGAGATGTTCATTTAATGTTATCATTGTTTGGAGAAAAACCACACACTTCATACCAAAAAAAATATTCAAATAAAATAAAATTAATTAAGGGTGTTAAACTGAAAATGAAAATTATGTCATCATTTTATCACATTTTGAAGAATGTTAATAAGAGTAATGGCACCCTTTTATTTTATAGAATAGAGACAACACCCATCGAAGTGAAAGGGTGTCAGATATATATATTATTTATTTTTTTATTTTATTTTTTATTTATATTTGTACATTTGTTCATACTTAATTTTACATTTTGAATAAAGCCTTGTATTAGATATAAATTACTTACCCTCTACAGCAGGCTTCACCTCCTTCACAGCTCTCTCTTCTTTATAAGCAAACAAAAAAAGAATAAAGTTATGGTGTTAATTATGAATGTTATTACTAGTTGATTTTATATGAAAGATAAAGCTTCAGTGTGTTACACTTCCACCTGTTGGCCAACATGTATACAGTCCCAAATTCAGTGTTAAACATTAAATTAATCTAGAATTTTGTGTCAAAGTTTTTAGCTATTCGGGCTCATATTTTAGTTTTCTCTCTTTTCCTAAACAAAAAGTAGTCTGTTTATGCATCCATATATAAAAAGACTAGCACGCTGTTTCATAAATACATTTTTCCTTATTTAGATGCATGAGTCTATAAAATTAAATGTCACAGTGGCAAAGGTTTTAAAAACAAAACCCATACTAAATTTGCACTTGGTGGAGGTTGAGTAATGCAGAATAAAACTAAAGTTGCAGTAATCATTACATTTATTCCCAAGCCTTAACTTGACAAAAGCAGCAGGGCAGAACATTTAGTACATTGTGTGGCATTGCCATGGGGCAGCTGGCAGGGACTTCCCTAAAGAGCACAGAAATATCATTCAGTGTGCTATTTATATCGCCTACTCTCTCGAAACACCAGGTTAGGAGAACATTGAACCCGTTTTAAGATGACCTGGAGAATGGATCATAAAGTGCTAATGCGTGTGAAAATATCACATTAGAAAATTCATGAAATAATAACTCTTATGCAACATCTACAACTTGTATTCCTATTATATTTTTTGCCAGCTGATTTTAGGAGATGAGAAGTTACTTGGTTATGCTGAATCTGAATGTTTAGTGTATATATTATGCATCATGTAAACGCACCTTTGTTTTTCGTTGATGTTGATTTTGTGGCCTTCGTTGTTGCTGCTGCTGGCTCAGCAAACGCAAAAATATTAGACTTAAATATAATGAAATATAAAGTTACTATAAATGTTTTAAATACAGAATGAATACATGGTTTGTATTATTGGCAGGGTTTCTTATTGATGATGTCAGGTTATTTTTTATTATTTGTCGATATGACATACACATGCACATATAAATGAAAGCATTCACTGTATGTTAAATATAGAGATATAATATTCATTAAAGTGACATCACCTTTCTTCCCAGGTGTCGGTTTTTGTTTTTCTCTGATGATCACTTTCTCTGAGAAAAAATGTACAGAAAATTATATTTCATTAACTTTAAAGAAAGATGCTGAATCATTTTTACCTGTCCTTTTAGCTTTCTTCTGCCCAGCTGTTAGCTCTGAGTTATAAAACAAAACTTAGTTCAGAATGAAAATTGATCTTAAACTGAATTTCAAACATGATATTTTATACAGTGATCACCTTTCGTAGGGGAAGGTTTTACTTTGTCTTTGATAGCTGTAGTCTCTAGAACAAATGACATATAAAAAGATTTGTATATGAGAAAGCAAGAGTTAAATTGTTTCAAAAACCATGTATTTCATTGTGTTAGAATAGGGTTTTACTGTGTCAAAAAATTACAGTTTGATTTTCGTTACCAGCAATACACACGTTTTTTTAAAGCTGTTTTAAAAAATGCTCAACAAATAATATATATTTTAGTTATCACAAATAAGAACTCATCAAATCCTAACATTGCATGGCATTTGTACATGAATATGACCATCTTATATTTATTCTCACCCTTTTTTGCAGGACTTATTTTGCCCTTTTCTTTTTCTTTTGGTGCAGATAGTTCTGAAATTACAAATGTAAGATTTAATCTCCTCCAGTTCTTTTAATGTAAGTAAAGTAAAACACACACTCGGTACCTTTCTTTTTGGTTTCTTTAGGCTTTTCCTTAGCAGCTTCAGGTTCTTAAACAAAGCAAATATTCAAGTCATTAATCATTAGGTTACAACAGCAGAACTCAACAAGAAATGCATTCCAATATCAACACCTTTCAATATAGTAGGAGCTTGACGGGTTGTTAAAATGGGAACTTCAGATTCTGAAAAACAGAAACATTTGGTACAATGTTGTGAAGAACTTGTGTTGTATCAAAACTTGTGGCTTCAGTTGTTCAAGCATGCAATGAGATGTCTTTTTAAATATTTGGGAATGCTGTATCAGCAGTCTTAGTATTGATATCTGTCATGTAATAGTCAGAGTTAATGATTTCAGGCTTTGAAACTGAAAATACCTGGAATAGCCGATGGTGGTAACGGACTACTTGTAACTATATGATGCACTGTAAGAGAAATACTGCATTGAAATATTTCAGAATATTACATGTAAAGTATATAGGTGGAAGCAGTTACATTACTCACCATACCACCCAGGGGGTGCTGGACAGTACACAGGTGTTGGTCGACACATAGGAACTGTTTTAGGTTCAAAATATAAGTTAAGTGTTACATTATATTGATTGTACATTGGATCTTGTTGCTACTGTCTATTCACACTATGTGTGAGTTACACTCACGGTCTTGCATGGGCACTGGTGCTGATGACACTTCCTTTGAGACCACTTCCTTTGGGACTTTGGGTACTAGGAGAAGAGAAGTGATATGGGATTTTTAATTTGGTTGTCTTCTAATATTCAGATACAGTGACTTACCTCTTTTTCTGGGTATGTTTACAGCCATTGTCTTTGCTCTTGGTGCTGTGGATGAAAAAGCTGTGTTAACCTCATTTCAAATCAATGGATGATATATCATACGTGCTTTAGGTGATGATTACAAATGCAGGTTTTTTTTACCTTTCCTTGCCTTCTCCAGTCTTGTTCTAACTGGAGATTCTTTTTCTGTTGAGAAATGTCAGTAAAGTGCATATTTTTAATTTTGGTTTATTTATTTATGGCCAGTAAGCAACTTTATTGTTAAACTGCACCTTTTCTTGGTTTCAGCAGAGGTTCCCTTCTTTGTACCTTAGGTTCTGAAAAAAAAACGTGATCTTAAGTTAGTCTGTAGATCAGAATCTTTATTCATATCTCATTGTTGCAACAAACTTGCTTGAATGAATTGAATATTGTTTAAGAAAATAACAACAATTTGGTCAAAAAGGACATTTCATTGAGCTATTACAACCAGCTAGATTTCATCTGGAAATCTTTACTGCTAATTCATGAATTAATATTAAAAGTACAAAATATAATTAATCAAAAATTAAATTTTGTTCTATTTAAATGTCCCATAATGATGTTGGGAATTATTCCATAATGCTTACACTGCATTACTGCCAGCACTTTTTGCTAACCTGAAAGAACACTTTTTCCGTAAAAATACATAAAAGTAGCCCATCAACACATAAGTCGTAAAGTTTGACTGTGTTTTAGTTTTAATTTTGGTCTTGAACATAAAAAGTTATAAACTCAACTGAGTTAAATATTTTCATTGGAATTCACAAAAGTACACTTTGTTAATTTAATACTTATTTAATCATTTGTGTTTATTTAATAAAACAACCACAAATGATATACATGCATTTTAGAAATGACCTGAAATTGCTTACATGTTACACTTAAAAAATGATAAAATTCATATGTATTTTTATTCTATTGTAGAGCTTCAAAAGATAAAGCAAGCATTTTGCAGTTGAAACAGATAGGTGGCTGAAGCTAAACCAATCCATCTCATGCTCTTGTGCTCAGGGTCATTCTTTTAGCTGTAAAACGAAAAACAATCAGATACGAATCAGGCAAACCTGATTGGTTTAAATAGTTAAGAGATTTATGCAGCTAAAGGTTGTAAAAAATATTCATTAAAAGATTCCTCATCCTTTAGAAAAGATAAAACTGGATTATGTGAAACTTGGCCTATTATCCAGCAGGGGGGGTAATTGTGCTTTGTGCATTGGTAAAAACAGGCCAAACTGTACCATCCTGTCTAGATTGTATAACCCATCTAGATTTTATGCATATCTTAAAACTGTACAAATTTGTGTAGTAAAATCACTTGTTTGTCATATTGATTCCAATTGTTTTACACTGAAAAATAAGGCAAAAAAGGAAAGCCTAAAACATATTTTTATTGATATTCAGCTCAATAAATCCTATTAAAATTCAATAAAATCGTATACCTGTTTTCTTCACTTTCTCCTGTTCAGCTGAAAGAAAAATTCAAATCCAGTTTAGTTTTATATAACCTGTATACCGCGGTAAAGAGTGAACAAACTGTCGCCCTTATTACCCGGGGGGGAATCTTCCACACACACTTTTCAACCATTAAAAATTGCATGGTTTAGCAACTCAGCAAAGGTTAGGGAAACAATTTGATATGCACACCATTTTTATTACACAAATACACTGAATTTAATCATAAAATAAAATATATGAAACATTTGTTGTGCATATTTTGAGACAAAAACTGTAGTTGTATTACTGAAAATCATTGCAACACACCTTTTGTTAAATTGATCTGAAAATGCAATGGCAATATAAAATAATATAGATTTAACATTCTGTAGATCTGGTTTTCATGAGTCATAACTTCTATGATTCCACTATGGAAAATCACAGAAATATGGCCATGCTTTTAAAACCAACATGCATGATATTGACCTTGCATGTCAATATCAAATACCTTTTTCTTCCTTTGGTTTAGTGTCTTGGGCTTTTTGTGGTTGTTTTTGTATTTTTGAATGCATACAAGGACAGACAAATGGCTCTTTTTGGTCTTCTAAATATAAACAAATGCAAAATATTAAGTGCAGTTCTGGATTCATAGCATTCTTTCTTCAACATGCTTGTGCTATAGGACAGGCAAAGGTTTTCATGACAGAATATGTTAACTGATTGTAACCCCGGAATTTGTGATAAAATGTAAGCAATTAAAATCATTCAGAAAATTAGAGATGGATGTTAATACATCTTCAGCTTCATCCATTGATGTCAATAACATTAAAAAAAATCACGGTCATCAGTTTATGCATCCATAAATCAAAATATTTATATAAGTTAATTTTGGATTGCTAAAATTTGACATCTATGATTTAATATTAGACATTGAATTACAACAACAAAAAAGCGAATGTATTCAAAGCACTACTAAAACATCAAAACAACAATGACATATAAGGATTGTGACAGAGGATCTCTTTGTAGGAAGAATTTCAAGAAAGAGTAAAAACTATGACATTGAAATATAAAGTGAAGTGTTTTTTTATTGCACAGTTTACACACTCTGTGGGATTTATAGGGAAGAGGTATTTAAAGGGCCTTTAACCGAATATGCTAATGCCATTTTTGATATCAGTCAACCTTGAAGCTAAGTGCATGATCTGTGATATTAAAACAGCATGCTTTCTTTCTTCCTTTGTTTTTTCACTGACCTTTGGTGCTGAAGTATAGTAGCTTATAAAACACATTTACATTTCCATGATTAATATCAGCAGGAAAATATGAAATAGATGTTAAATCGCAGAATACCATTGTCACTACTACTTAGAATTGCCATTTCAATTCGTATACTGTATTCGGTTCGATTTTTTATGATATTTGGAGAAATGTATTAAATATTAATCCAACCCTTTTGCAAGTGGATTTTTGCATTGTATACGGTCTATGTAAATGATCAGATTGTGAAGATATTAATAACAAATGGTTATAATGTTATGGAAGGGATGGTTTTCAACCCCTTACAGTAATATTTTAACCCATGATTTAAATAATTTCAGATCTGAGTTAAAAAAAACTGCTCCCATTCCCATTGTTTGTTTCAAGATGCATACTTTTAATTATTGTAAGGCATGGTAGTCCTTAGACTTAAAACGAAGTCATGTCCTCGATTCTGCCCCTCAAAAGAAATCTTATCATTTTTGTCATTAGATAATACTGGAGAATATTTACTAAAATGGTTTTGTTTTTATTTTATGAAGGAATGGTATAACATCAATAAGAAATAAAAATATAGGATTGAAATGAGGCCAAAGTTAATCAAACCATTTGCTTTTCCCTGCTTTCCCTATCTATTTGAACTACCAATGTTAGAAGTTCCAGAATATTTTAGTAACAAGATTTATGTTCATGTCAGTTTGATCTTGACACTTGAGCGGCATATTTCAGATTGCTTGGTAAACGTGTCACAGTGTTGAACACGCTCTGAAAATATCCTGTCATTGTAAAATGAGTAACCTAAATTTTGTCATCATTTACTCACCTTTGAGTCGTTCAAACCAAACATTTCTTTGTTCCGAAGAACATAGAGAAAGATATTCGGAAGAACGCTTAAAACCAATCAGTTCTTGGACAACATTGACTACCATAGTATAAATACACGTTTTTCTTATTTTGAATACAAAATTTTCGATACGTTCAACCGAACAGATAAAATGTATTACAGGTTTTGATCAACTAGAGATGTTTCATTCCTAGTATCCCTTTAAGTTATCCTACAACCAGTGTATGAATAAAACAGAAAAGGAGTTTGTGTATTTAACAAGAATAAGGACAAAACGGTATAAGGTGTAATGAAGATAAAAGCTTGAGTTATGACCAAAAAAATGTATTTATGTTCAAAAGTTAAAAAATTTATTTCATACTGACCTTCATTCTCCTCCTCTGGTTTTGTCACAGGTATCTCAGCCTCATCTTTCACCTTCAGTTCCTCGTCTGCTGCTGTTTAAACCAACAAAAACAACCAAGGTGAGTTTTAAAGCCTAGACAGAAAGTGCAGACAAAAGACACAAACATGAAGCTTCACACAAATCCCCCTCCTCATGTGAACTTTGATGTTTAGATCTTTTTGTACTTTCTTTGTGCTGTCAGACGAGTTTGTTCTGCCCCATGGGTCACAATGGATCTCTTCAAGTCGCACATTTTTGCTCTCTCCTATCCCAGCAGGTTTCTTTCTCTCAGCAGGGATATATTTTGTTGCGTGGAACATGTCTAATGATGTTCGTGATAGAAGAATGACGGAATAACTTCTGTTTGCCCGGGGCAGGGCTGACTCTCTCATTTCTCATGCTTGTTCGCTGCAGTCGATGGAATTGGCTGCTGTTAGTGGTCTCATTTTCCGAGCAAAATATTCTAAATAACTAAAGTGCAATGAAGGGAATTTAAAACTTAAAAAGTTTTTTTTATTTGGCGAAACAAAAATGACATTTTTTATGCAATTTTTTGTATAGTTTAAAGAACTTTTGTCCCACAATAGAAATAATGTCACATGGATTTGGAACCGTGTGTAAGTTAAACATTGTATGTACAGAACTGTGCAAAAAGTCAGGCATGTCAGCATTTTTAACCCAAGAAATGTTTTTAAGTCAGTTATTTCTATTTTAGAGTAGTGACTATTATTATTTGTAAAATCCAGTGAGATGTTTGTACGCACAAGATGTGTGACAATAGTCAAAGATCTGGTGCTATCATCTATTTATAACAACTCGGACTAAATCCAGAAGACCTGTATTAATGTCTTGAAGACGCTTGTTAACTGTAACTTCAGAACAATCCCGAAAGCACTTGTACAGTGATCCCCTTAAAGATGTCTGTAAGATGTTTATAGGTTGTCTTTTGAGTGGTTGCCAGGTTATTGCTATGCAGTTGCTAGGATGTTTTAGTAGTAAGCTTGATTGTTGCTATGGTATTTTGAAGGCTTTTATGTGGTTGTTGAACGGACGTTTATAAGTAAGTTGTGGTGTGTTCAAAATGATTACTCAGGTGTTGTTAAGTGCTTGCTAGGTGCTTACCATGGTTGAATTATGGTTTGAGGAATGTTGTAGATGGTTTCTAAGGTGTTGCTAGGAGAATGCTTATCTTAATTGGGACTTAAAAATTTTTTCCAGATGGACAAAACCAATGCCAGTGAATGGTGCCAGTTACCGACATTCTTTAAAATATCTTCTGATCAGAAGAAACACAACACACCTTATGGCTCCCTGAATTTCTCATGCGCTGGGATTAGATTATGATTTGAGAGGTTTATCCCCGACCTCCGCTGTGGTTTTAATCTAACACCCAGAAGAATCTTTGGCACTCGGGAGAAATTGAAAAATAATTGGAAGGAGACGAACACAGATCTAATCTTACTGATGGAAACTCTATCACAAACAGAGATCCTTGTGAATTGTAGAATAGTTAAGATTTTCCCCTCCGCTAAAGCATGTGTCTGGATTGTGTCAATGTGGAAATGGAAGAGATTTGTTTTTAGACATCTTAAATTTGATCTTTAAGATGTTTGTTTGTTCTGTTTCCTGGTAATAAATAGAGAAATTTGGAAATATTTTTTATTGTGGTGGCTTAAGGCACATCACAGTGAAGTACCATCTAGAGTAAGTAGATACCAGCGTGTTTGTAATGTTATGGAGCAGATAGCATATTAACCATGTGGAAGTCTTAGGAGATCAAAGATAGAGGCCTAAGGCTTTGCTCAACACATGCACGTCATCTTCGCATGGTTAATAATTTTGTGTGACTTTATAAACGTAATAATATGTTCTTTTTATCTATTTTCATTGACTTCATAAGAGCAAAACTGTTTGGTACCTGTAGGGGCAGGTTCTGGTGCCTTTTCTTCTAAATCATCTGCCCTTTCTTCCGTTTCCTCTTCATTTTCTGTTTGTGAATCTTAGGAAGAAAATATAACATGTTTGTTGAGATCTTTGGTTGTAGAACATCAAACATTGACTAATAAGTCTGTACACCCTGATCTATTCATATTCAACTATGGCTAAATAGATGTATATATTAGAAGGGTATTTTTGTCATCTTACCAAGACTGATGTTTTAATGCAATTAAAGTACTTGATGTGGGTTAAAAGCAACCGATTGGTTTATGTTGGTGATATTTTTAGCAAAATAAGCGTAACTCAATAACTAAGTTAGTGAAGCTGGCATAAGCTAAAAGTGATAGTTCACCCACAAATAAAAATGTATTCATACTCGTTTCATTTCAAACCTGTTTGAGGTTTTTTCCCTGTAGAACACAAAAGAAGATATTTTGAAGGAAGTCGGTTACAGAACAGCAGTGGTTCCCATTCAATTCTATTGTATGGAGAAAAACCGAGTGAATGTGTGCCAGTTCCAACATTCTTCAAACTATGTTTTTTTGTGATCTGCAGAGGAATGAAAGTCATACAAGTTTTAAATGATAAGAAACTGAGTAAATCTATCACTTTACTACATGCTGTACTAACACTACTAGGTTTAGTATTTATTAAAATCACAAAAAACCTTTGTGATATTCTCATGGTGTCTTGGTTTTCAATTGCATCTTCAGTTTATTTCCTCATTTTTCTTGATCATTTGGACCTTTGATGCCCTCGAGTGACCTCTAAGGAGACAACTGCACAGTGACGGCTGACATGAAAGCCGTCCCTGATGGATTCACAGCGTTTTGATGACAGCTGGACATTGACACACCAGCTGCTGCGGTTTGATCTGCTCGGCATGATTTAGACTTTAGTCGCTAACACAAATTTCTTTTTTTTCCGCGGTTGAACCATAACCAACATATATGGATATGGATGGCTGAATGACCTACTTTTAAGAATAAATACTTTAAAAGTTTGTTGTTTTGTTGTTTTTGTAAATACCTACGGTACAGTGTGACTTTTGCATTTTATTTTGAAAAATTTTGAATAGATTTAAAGAGATAGTTCACCTTAAATAAAGATTTAAACACCCTCTTTTAATTTTTAACCTGTACTGGTTTCTTTCTTCCACAGAACTCAAAAAAAGATATTTTGATTAATGTTGATAAGCGAACATCAGTAGCACTTATTCACCTTTTTGTACGATCACAAAACCAAGAAAAGTAATGGTGCAAGTTACTGACATTCTTCAAAATATCTTATATTGTATTCTGCAGAAGACAAAAATCTACTGGTTTGAAATGGGTAAAGAAATGTGGACTGAAACAAATTTTGGGGTGAATAATCACTTTAAATAGAATGTTAAACCTAGCTTAAAGCAGTACATTTTTATCAGTGTTCGAAATATCAGATAAGCTCAAATATTCTGCGAGCTCAGAGTCAGCATGTTCAGGTTTTTAAGATGTTTTATTGCATTAATGCATTATATTATAACATATGTTGTTCAATTCACTGAAACTTTTTGATAAAACTAACTTGAGTTACCTGTTGTAGGTAGAGAGTCATCGTCTTCATCGCCCGCTTCTGTTGTCTCATCTCCATCTCCTTTGGAACTAACTACAGGTTCTGTTACTGTAATGCCCTCATCATCCTTGCTATCTATCTTTACTTGTTCCTCCTCTTTTAACTCTTCCTGCTCTATATTATCTGCAGCTTCACCAGCTAGCTCAATCTTAATGTTGTCATTTGGTTCAGCATCAGTCTCATCATAAAGACCAAATATTGTACCTGTTTCAACCTGAACGTCAGAGTCAGCTGGTATCTCAGGGATTTTATCGCCATGGCGATCAGTAGCAGCATCTTGTAAGTCAGCTTTAGCATCTATCACATCTACGCTTGTTAGTATTGCTTTATCTTCATCAGTTTTAAGATCTATAGATTCCTCACCAGTTTCAGAGACTAAATCACCAGTGCTGAGCACAATACTGATGTCATCACTTTCGTCGCCATCTAAGTCAGTATCTAAGTCTTTATCCTCAGTTTGGTCATCTTTTTGGTCAGTATCTTCATCATCTGTAAGAGGAGCCTGTTCTTTGAACTCGGGCTCAACAGGTTTTTCATCATCAAGTTTCTCTTCGGTGTCCTCTGCATTAGAAGTGTCATCTTCATCCTCAACATCTTTGACTTCTTTTGCAGCTGCTAATGCTTCTGTTTCTACTTCAGCATCAGCTTGATCTGGTATTTTGTCCTCATCCTCTTCTTTAGTTTCATCCTCTTCTTTGCTTGTTTCATCTTCCTCATCATTTGTGTCAGCCGTTGTAATATTAACCTTTTCATCAACCATAGACGCAACAGGTTCTCCTGGAGCTTCCTCCTCCTCCTTCTCCTTCTCCTCCTCGTCCTCTTCCTCCTCCTCCTTTGCATGTTCCTCTGCATCAGCCTCTTTAACATCTGTTTCCGCCTTTTCTTCTTCGTCTTCCTCCTCCTCCTGTTCCTCCTTATCTTTCTCTGCTTCTAAATCTGCTGCTGCCTCTTTTTCCTCCTCTTCTTGATCTTTTTCAGCAACCTCAGCAGATTCTTCCTCATCCTCCTCATCTTCTGCCTCTTCCTCCTCTTGCTCTTCAAGACCCTCTTCTTCTTCCTCCTCGTCCTCAACTTCTTCCTCCTCCTCCTCCTCGACCTCATCTTCCTCCTCCTCCTCCTCCTCCTCCTCCTCAACCTCATCTTCCTCCTCCTCTTCCTCCTCGTCTTCTTCCTCCTCGTCCCTGTCTTCCATTTCTTCCTCATCAGTCTCCTCCTCTTCATCAACGTCTGCCTCTTCCTCATCTTCATCATCTTCATCCTCCTCCTCCTTTATGAACTTTTTGGCCCGAATCTCTGCAACTACATGATAAGTTGTTAAACACAACAGTTGGACATGACAGCTTAGCTGACAGAACAAGTGATGCTCAGAAATCAACACAGCCCAACAGGATTTGATAGACAGTAATGTTTGTCCAGTTAACCAAAAGCACAAATTTAAAGATAACATTTATGATTTTTAATTGTAATTTTCACACAGTTTTATTGACTTTTAATAAAATTATTAACCAGTGCAAAATTGATGACAACACATAGTCAGGAACTTTGGATGCATGATGAATCAATCTGAAATTCTCTGTGGTATCATAATAAATTTCATTGAGGCGCATAATGCAGAACCGTCACACTCAGTGTGTTTTGTGCATCCTTTGTGCTTTGTTCTCCGGGATCCATTTCGATTCACAAAAGTTTTAACAGCCTCTCTCATAACCATTAATAATCGGCACGTTTTCACTGTGAAACTTTGGTTGGTTTATACCAATGACAGTATCTCTTCAACAAGCTGTTAGACAACCAATAGACATGCGTGTGTCTTACTGTTTTTACAAGTAATGTGAGAAATTAGCTCTGCATACCACTTAAAGTAGGGGGTCAGTCGTGGTCTGGTGGATAGAGACTTGGACTATTAAGCAGAATGTTGCAGGTTCAAGTCCCAATACCAGAAGACAAGGAATGAAGTTTCATTGAGCAAGACACTTTACACCTGTTTTGTCTACAGTAACGATTGCTACTAAATAATACTTGTAAGTTAATTTGGATAAAGTGTTTGGCAAATTAATAAATGTAAATGTAAAGTTTGAAATGACATTTCAATGGACCAAGATTTTTTGAATTATTTAGTGTGTTTTAGGTTAAAGGAGATGTTGTAGAAAACCTACAAAATACCACTTAAAAATGGATAATCAACTTAATTTACTAATTTAAATATAAACATTTTAATATATCACTTTTTTAAAATGTAGTTAAAACAGCATAAAAAGACATCTTTTCTTTCCTTTTTAAAAGATATTTATTGTTATTTTTATCTACATTCTACATTTATTAACGCTTTTGAAATTAAGTTAAAATACAATTAAAAATGCTGTAATTTTTTCTTCTACATTTTTACACAGGAATTAAATACAAAAATAGATAAATAGTTAAATAGAATAGATGTCAATCTAAATGTAAATAAAACAACACATTTATTTTGTTTTTGAAATATTTTTAAGTGTTGTAATCTATTTAATTACCTAATTCATTCATCTGTTATTTATGTTTTAAAATGTAAAACAATTTACTATTTAGTTTTTTTTACATTTGAAATAGTTTTATTATTCTGCTAAATTTCTATTAATTTAAGAAAGATATTAATTTATATTTATAATTCTTTAATTGATAAATTCATTTATCACTTTAATTTTTAAACTGGCACTCTTAGTCTTTCATACCATTTTTTCTAACTAACTTTTATTTCATGGTGTCTTTGAGATTTGACATTCACCGACTTTATAGCAGTAGATGAACTGTACAATATAAAGCTCTTTTAAAGAGCGGCTTATAGCGTCTGAATCATTGGACCACTGCAGGGTGTGCAGCATCCTCTTAGAATGATAATTATAGTTCAGTATTCTCCTGCTGTGACACTTCCTATATGTCTTAAGACCACAGCTAATTTCCATGTCTCTCAGGTGTCTTTGTGTCAGCAGTTATAAACTGTACCTATAAGGTAAAATAAGGACATTCTCATTTATGAGCATGGCAGAGAGCCACTTAGTCTTAATATGATTTACATTTACATTTACATTAATATGATAAATGAGAAAACTTCATACGTATAGTCAAATGGAGTTTTATTATAGGTATGGTGTGGTTATGTTTTATTCACTAATGTTTGTGTTGGCTTAAGCTGGTGATGTATTTTAGATGCATTTACAGATGGTTTAATGATCATCACATGAAGATGTTAATGGACAAATACATTCTGCTTTCTGGAACACTCATTAGCCGGGGGGAACATAATTGGTGTTTAAAAACAAAGGAAACGATTACCAATGTAAAAATGCCATCAATGACAGCATAATGCCCATTCTCCATAAAATCCTCTAATGCTTGCCCTCCTAATGCAACTGTAATATAAATATGTTAATTACAGGCTCATGCAAACTGTTATCTGTTACACTGATGGTTTATTTATTCTCCATTGAATACAATCCATTCATTTTCCAAGACACAAACCTTTTTTCCTTGGTGGCAGAAATTCTCCTAGGAGACAATCAAAGGACACAAGATTTTACACAGGCAGAAAACAGGATTTAAGCCAAGTTAATCCGTATTAAGAATGGATGTGCAAATTTGTATTTGTGCTTATATATTTTCCAATGCACTTAAAATTTTTTTTGAAAAAATAAGCAAAGTTTAAAACGTTGTGTACAAGAAGTAAAGCTAAACATGAACGACTTCAACTTGTCGCAATCGTATTCGTCGAATAGGTTAAATATGAAAAATGTAAAAAATTTTCTTCAACTTCATCTTTCTAAACGGTTATATTTCAGTAGCTGGGTTTCAGCTACATATCTGCAGGAAAACTAAGCAATATTTTGTAATGACGATAAAAAAAGGATGATGAAATGAAAGTAAATAATGTATTGCGATTGAAATTTTAAATATCCCTATAGCTCAAACTGTAAACAAGTGTGAAAGAAAATCAAGGCCAAACATACTATAGAAAAAAAAATGATCATGTGACTTTTTCTTATGACACTTGACTTACATCTAAAATCGTTACCATTTCAGTTCTTCGAAATATAATAAAGTCTGCTGTTTGGATTACAAAATTGAATCACTTTTGCTTTTTGCAAAACCATATAAACTTCATTATTGTTATTCTACCTCCCATCTTCTCCAAACTACCAACAGCTTTTCAATACTTTTCTTTATTACGTCATCAGTTAATGGCTCAAGGTTTTGGAGACTTTATGTAAAACACATTTAGTGAGAAGTTTGTTTAGCTGTCATGTATATTCTAAAATGTCTATGTGAATATCATTGGTTAAACTAAACACCACTTGACACGCTGTAGCCTTGTTGCATTTTACCAGAGAATAAAAGCTACTTAAAAAAATCTTTATGTGCCGCTCACAAGTTAAAGTGAAAGAGGGAAAGTTGAAGTTATGGCTGTGTTTAAATAATTTATTCTCTTTAGTTAAGTAACAACTTTAAATTGCAGTTCTGCCTTACGTTGACCTGACAAAGCTACATCATATGATTATATTTTTATATTACGCTTAAGAGCAAATTATGCAAATTACAGCTCCACATATTTGTCTGGCATGTGTAGTACATTGTTTTCAACGGTTTCAGTGGTTTTGTCGTACTCAAACATTACTTGAGACGAAGCTGTGTTTACGGAAGTAAGAGGAGAAAAGATGGATGGGGAAGATGTATGAGATGCAAATGCACATAACATAAGAAGTACAGAGTTGGATACTGACCTTTTTTCTTCACCGAATGAAGCCCAACTAGATAGGGTGGGAGGGAGGAATAGAGAGGACAGTGTTAGGGAAGAATCTACAAAATAGATCTTATGTAATTTTAATGAGGGTTGAATTAATTATAAATGTGGATCAGAGAGAAAAGAGGCTTGTCTCTGATCCACAGCATTTGCATCTGAGATATTCTATTACAATACGCACACATGCGTAGTGAGTACATGCAATTTCTCTTTCACACGTTTAATTTGTCTGCAAAAAAAACAATTCATAAGTCTTGAGTGTGTGAAGCCACCTGCGTTCCTGCATTTACACATGCAGAATTACAGTAAACCGATGAATTAATCATCTTGTTTGCTATGCGATTTGATCTGACAAGCCTGTTTTTCTCTTGTGTGATCTGTAAATAGATCCAGTTGCTACTCGCATGTGTACAACACATTAATTGGTTTCTAGAGGAAATAAAGAAAGAAAGAAATATTTTTATTTTATATACTGGTGAAATAATAGTATCATATATCTCTGATATGGCTTTAGGAGGTCTGCTGCCCATACCATACAGCATCATCATATGAAATGACAGAGGAAGGTCTCTTTTCCGCCACTTTTTGAACACTTAATCATGTAATTCAAAACCTGAATGTGATTTAATTGTGGAACACAAATGGTAGATATTTTGGGAAATGTCTCAGTGTACTATACTGCTGATTGTTACCGGTGTACCGATTTCACTGAATGTAAAATTACAATTATTATTTAGAATTTGGTAAAATGAAATGAAAGCAAGGTAACACTTTGTTGTACGATACTCCTATTACGTTATTAAAGTTTTTTATATAATTGTAAAGATTTGTTTGGTTAAAGATGTTTGTAATACATTTTTGAAGATACATTGAAGATTTTGAATGAAGTTTCATGAAGATTGAAATATTTCCTATTCAATACTGTTTTGATATGATTCTAGTTAGAAATGTTTTGAAGATTATTATTAATTTACAGTTTAATTAAAATTAAAGTGCAAAAGTAAAACTTTTGCTATTCTAAAAAAGGTTTATGATAAAGAAAACTGAATTTGTGCATGTGAGTTTGTGTGTGTGTGTGTGTGTGTGTGTGTGTGTGTGTGTGTGTGTGTGTGTGTGTGTGTGTGTGTGTGTGTGTGTGTGTGTGTGTGTGTGTGTGTGTGTGTGTGTGTGTGTGTGTTCAAGGGTGTGTATACTCCTGATCAAAAGTTTCAGGTCACTTGACTAAAATGTTTCTGATGTAAATAAATTCTTATACATTTTTACATGTAAAAGTATGCTTGTTACAATATAGTTATAAAGTTTATTCATAACAATTTGAAAATGCTGCAATGCAACATAGTCTTGATTTATTTTAAATGTTCCTTACTCTCAACAAAGTCCCAAACTTATATTTGGGTTATTCTTTAGTTGTGATGACCTTCTGTCATTCTATAAAGTGGAAAACTAGATAAAAATGTAAGAACCTAAACATTTGACCAATATACTACAGTACATATTTTTATCAAAGGTGTATTTATATTCGATGATTCTGTTGTTTACCAGGTTGTATTTTGCCTCAACCTCTAATGGTAAGCATTTATCATGACAATAAATTGTCAAGACTTGTATACTTGTCATGTGTTTGTTTTATTACAGCGACTATAAGAAGCAATGGCATCTTGTGAATATCTGAGATGATATTCATATAAGATGCTGTCAGTATATATATATATATAACTTGATGTGCTGTGGCAGTCAATCCAGTGCATTTACTTTGAATGAGCACCTCAAGGTGACTTATGAGAAAATTTAGCCAAGCGTGTTATTGCTTCAACAATCTTGCCAATGTCAGTGTTATGAGTATTTCATTCTGTCCCTGGCTCTCTTAAGAATTCTTTCACTTCAGAAATGTTCAACTTCTGCGTGTGTGTGTGTGTGTGTGTGTGTGTGTGTGTTTTTGTGTGTGTGTGTGTGTGTGTGTGTGTGTGTGTGTGTGTGTGTGTGTGTGTGTGTGTGTGTGTGTGTGTGTGTGTGTGTGTGTGTGTGTGTGTGTGTGTGTGTGTGTGTGTGCGCGTGTTTGCTGATTTTTCACACAGTAGGCAAGAAAGGCTAATCTATTCAAATTTACATAAAGTACTGCAGTATATTAGATTGTGGTTAAATTGAGGGATAACAGCACACACTTTTGTGTATATACTACTATTTGTAACTATAAACAAATTCAAATAAGTTAGATACTAAATTACTTGCAGTCATGAGTCTTAAGACAGATATGAGATCAGCAGTAACTGATAATTAACCTCTAAGTAAATGTCATTTATATTCATTGGTTCAGAAACTTTATTTAATCTTCATAGGCTGTCTTTATCTTTGGATGTCTGTATCTTTACAGGAGGATTAAAGCAGACTAGCTTATATTTGCAATAAAAGTGTCATCATCCTGAGCAGTGAAAGCTATGTTTGCACACCCACCTGACAGTTCTTTATAAAGTAATGACCTGGGGTGAATCCTCATCTCAGTCATTTATTTGATGCTTTTATCCAAAGCCACTTACAGTATTATATTGAACAGAGTGGTGTGAAGTTTTTTTTCTTTTTTGTGGTCTAAAATGTCCAATTTGACATTCACAAACTCAGTATATTATAATACACCACCTGTTATGTATATCATGAAGTAGTCAAATATGCAACATTATATATTATAGTTAATTCAGCCAATGTTTGTAATTGTAACCTTTTAAATAAAATAAATATAATTTGTTTCCGTATTAATTATCCACTTTATATATAGATAATTTTGTATATATAATTTCTAATCTGCATATAATAAGTACAATTGTTTCATAATATTATAAAAAGGTATAGTTGTATTTGAGTTTATATATTTGTTACAAACTTTAATTTGAACTTTATCTGTTTGCTTTAAACTTATGTTTAGTTTGGAACTTTTTAAATAACTTTTATTAGAGTAAATACAATAATATTACAGTAATATAATAATAACAGAGTAAAAAAAGCAGTTAAAGCAATTATTTAATCCTGTATTACATGCTTTTGTTTGTCATATACGTTTCATTTAGAGCATTACAGTCTTCTAAAGAAATGAACATCTTGTCATCATTTATGTGCCCTCTTGTCATTTCTAAACCATATGACTGTCTTTCTCCCACAGAACACTAGAGAAGATATTGGAAGAAAGTTGGTAACCAACAGCAGCAGCGCCTTCTCACTTGTATTGGTTCTGAGTCAATACAATAAAAGTGAATGGGTGGCGCTGCTGTTTGGATACCAACTTTCTTCAAAATATCTCCTTTTGTGTTTTATATGAGAAAGGAAATCAATACAATGTTCCCAGTTTTGGATGAACTATACCTTTGTGCAGTTTAATGTGGTATTAACCTCAATTTTTTTCATCATACGTCTGTTAATAGTATAATTTGTGGTGCATATTCTGGTAGTATTTGAATGCAGGGTAATTTAACACAAACTGTGAATGTTAAGTGTTAAAATGTTAGACCTGCTTCCAGATTTCTACACTTGATTCCTGAAGTTTCAAGGTCAAGAAAGTTGAAAATGAACTCTACAAATCTAAACTTAGAACAGGGATCTGAACAAGAAGATCACAGAACACCTAATAAACATTTCTAATGACCTCTCTAAGTGCATTTGTGGTTGAAAGCAGGGCTAGATGAGCCTTCCTCTTGAGATCTTAATGAACCATTAGCTTACAAAATTAAAGAGGGTAAAGTAAGATGCCTCAGGTTTTTTAACCTTAATCAAACCCTCTTTTGTATTCTGATTTACTGCCAATCCTCATCTCTTTAGGTATACTTAACTCTTGTAGCCGAGTGTTGGAATTGTAAGAAAACTTTAAATTGTATTTATTTAATTACATTTTTATTGTTCTTAAGTTAAAGAAATGATTTGCACAATTCACCAGAAGAACTGGATCCATTATCATCTTTTTTAATCATCCTTATGCTCACCTCTTTATGACCTTCACAACTTATAACAATTGACACGAATGGAGGGTATATATTTAAGTTTAAGTTTGAAATTGTAATTATGTATGAATAACTTAAATATACCTTATTTATATCTGTCTTTTTATATTATTAATGTGCAAATTATAATTAATATTGTATAAAATAATAATTATGTAATACAATAAATAATATAACAATAATAATTAAACATATATAATATTTTCAATATATTTTACATAATATATTTTATATATATTTAAAATATTTTATTTCAAACTTTAATACCTTGTAAAGATTTATTTTATTATGTTATATATTTATTATTCTTATATGGTTAAAATTTGACATAGTAACATTGACATTTTTAACAATTTGTTATATTTGTAAGTCTCAATGGATAAAAGCATCTACTAAGTGAATATAAATAAATAAAAATAAGTAAAAAGCAAAGTTTTGATTATTTATAAACTGGAGAAAACAACAATATGAAAGAGATGACAGAGAGTTTAGAGGTACATTTTTTGTTGAATTTTATTGTTATAATGTAGAATCACACACACATGGTGCACACTGGGTTATGGTGGACCGATCCTGGCAGAAATCCCCTGTTCTCCTTTCTCAAAACTCCTCAGTAGGAAGTAAAGCTGTAAAATAGTGACCCATTCTTTAATATTTCTAATATTTGTGAAAGGCGAATCTTTCTCGTGTCACAACACACTTCATCTATGTTTTTAAAATCCTTATAGAAGCGACTATAAATTTCATATTTTACTTCTAAATATAAAAAATATGATTAATTTGATTCTATTGTAATGAAAACCAATTTATTCCAGGTTGTAGTAAAAGTAGCTCAAAGTTCTCATAAGACCTATAAGTAGACATGGCTCGTCAGAACAAACCGCTGTGGGTTAGTTTTGTGGTTTTAAATGGTGACGTTAAAGTAAGGTTCTGTATTCATAATGCTGTTGTGGTATGAAGGCCATGAGAAATAGATATACCTTCATGCTCCTCATCTTCTGGTGCTACTAAATTAGTCATAAAAGTCAAGAGTGAGGTTATCCAATCTGTAGTGTCCTCCATGGCTTCATTCACCGCCTTCATGGGATCATGGCTGATACCCCCTAAGAGTATGTGTTCGACAGGACATCTTAATACACAAGTTTTCATACGCTAAAAACACGCTCACATGACTTAAGCCTACCATGAATGCTTTAACAACCAACATCAATATCTGTTCTAATATCTTAACAACTCAGTAGCTACAGTACATGGACAAATGTATGCGGACATCATAAAAATCAGAAAATCTGATCTGGTTTTGCGTTTTAATATTTTTTCACAAAAACTGTTTTTTGTTTTGCTGCAAAATCTGAATGCTTTTGAATGAATGAATGGCAAAATTCACGAGGCCTGTTTTAATTTAATCAAATTTTCTTTTGGGTGAGTTGTTTCTATTGTTTCTATTGTCTTTCCTTAAAACGAGAGTAAATACATTTTAATAAATTTTCTTAATGGAGTAAATACCTTTTTGATGGGATTATAAAAGAAAGAATTTAATAAATACTTAAATACAAAAAAGGCATCATCCCCGGCTTTTGTGTGCTGCTTTTTGAAGTTTTCAAATCCTTCATTTAGAAGAGAGCTTCCATATACATTTGACCATGTAGATAATGCTACACTTGTTTGTCGTGTAATCCAGGTTATGAATGTTTTGTAACCATGAATGACATCTTCAATAATGTGAGAAAAGGATTCCTCAAAATTGCATCCGTATGGATATCGAACACAACCTTGACATCAAAAATAGATAGATATAGATAGATAGATAGATAGATAGATAGATGGATGGATGGATGGATGGATGGATGGATGGATGGATGGATGGATGGATGGATGGATGGATGGATGGATAGATGAATGGAATGGTGGATAGATGGATAGATAGATAGATAGATAGATAGATAGATAGATAGATAGATAGATAGATAGATAGATAGATAGATAGATAGATAGATAGATAGATAGATAGATAGATAGATAGATAGATAGATGAATGGAATGGTGGATAGATGGATAGATAGATAGATAGATAGATAGATAGATAGATAGATAGATAGATAGATAGATAGATAGATAGATAGATAGATAGATAGATGAATGGAATGGTGGATAGATGGATAGATAGATAGATAGATAGATAGATAGATAGATAGATAGATAGATAGATAGATAGACAGACAGACGGACGGACCGACCGACCGACCGACCGACCGGTGGATAGATAGATGGATGGATAGATGAATGGAATGGTGGATAGATGGATAGATAGATAGATAGATAGATAGATAGATAGATAGATAGATAGATAGATAGATAGATAGATAGATAGATAGACGGACGGACGGACGGACGGACGGACGGACGGACGGACGGACCGACCGACCGACCGACCGACCGACCGACCGACCGACCGACCGACCGACCGACCGACCGGTGGATAGATAGATGGATGGATAGATGAATGGAATGGTGGATAGATAGATAGATAGATAGATAGATAGATAGATAGATGGATGGATGGATGGATGGATGGATGGATGGATGGATGGATGGATGGATGGCTACAAAACATGGAAAGTGTTACTATGACAAGCCAATCAAATGTTAAAAAAGATCTAAAGAACATTCACTTTGATGATTGAAGATGTCATTTATAATTACAAAAAAATGTATATAAAGAAGTATAAACATAGTTCTCTATGAAAACATATAGTCTAGTTTTACCCTTTAAGAGTCTCTGTTAGGCTTAAGTAACAAAACTATATAAGCACTAATTCAAGTACTCAAAGAACCATAAGATATAATATCATAAGATGGCTTGCCTCTAAGGCCACCTGCCTCCTTTACTGTTTTCCTGACACGATGTGGTTGTGGTCCTGTTAGGATGAGAGATACAGAGGCAGAGGTGTATGGTAGCAGTACAAACATACTGTCAGATGGGTCTTCCTCAGTGAGCATGCTCAAACCGGGACATTAGCAGATTCATTGAACCCCCATTAGAAAGAAATCACAATCACACATATTACACAATGTCACAGTGAAGGTGTAAAGAGACACATTTTCATACATTTCACACTGAAAACAAGAAACAGCAGATATAAACATTGCTTTAAAGAAATACAACAGGTATAAATGACAGGTTTCGTATGGTGCTGTGAATGTAACAGGCTGATATATTCTTGTCTGTTTGAAAGCATTAGCTGCTTCAGTGGAAAAATGAAGAACTTCTTTTTTCATCCCTGCTCCCTGTTGCATCCAAATTCAAGCCACAGAATGTCATTTTGACTTCTGCTTCACATAGAGATGCTAATGCAGTACTGATGAATTCAGTGACATTTGTTTGATTAACTTTTCACCTACGTTATGGTAATTCAGTATCGCCCTTCAGGCTCTTGTGGTCAGAATTGACCGAATTCTACATTTTCGGGGCTTGAGTGTGACAAGGCCACCTACAGAATTGAAATAGTTTATTTTCTGAATTGCATTCGCCAAAATACCAAATAAAGCCCAAAAAACAAAAAGATGTTTACAAAATGTTGGTAAGAGAGCCCTGCATCTACACAAACTGGAGCAATGTTTTTAGGTTACCAACATTCTTCAAAATATCTTATTTTGTGTTCGCAGAATGAAGAAAAGTCATACAGTATTAAATGGTCACAGTATTATAATTTTGGGTTAGGTTTCAAAAATTGACATGAACTAACACTAGTTATTAAAGTATGTATTAATTTCTACATTTATTAATAAAACTTGCATCTGTTATGATTAGTTGCACTCTGAGATTACGTGAATAATCAGTGCTTATGTGAATATTGTGTTTTCAATAACAAAGACTATTAGTTCTGATTAAAAATATGACTATTAGTTCATGTTAAATTGTATATAAACTTATGTTAAAGTCAAAAACACTTTATTTTTTCTTTATGGCAATCAATATTATTGTTTTCCCCTCCAAAAAAACACACCCTAGCATTACCCCTCCCACACCAACGTAGAATTCCCTTGTTGTAGGCAACATTCTCACACAAACATTCTCTTGATTTTTATTTACAATTTCAACATTTCTTAATTCTGCTATTATGTTGGTTTCCTCGTGTTTTCTAGACCACCTGAGAGTAACTGGTAAAGACTCTGTAAATGCAAGGCTGTGTTAAGACGGGCCAAAGCACCGGCTTCCTCCCCGTGAATCGGCATCACGCAGCCTACCAGGCCATTTCTCCCGGTGCCAATCAATGCTTAGCTGCGCATCAAGAGGGAAATTAAAGTACACATTCCTTCTCCTGAAAAGAATGCGAGAAATCTGTAACATAGAATACGGCGTTAATATTCTCCAGGTAAAATATCATTGTTTTGCATAATGCATTTAATAAAAAATATCAAATCATTCTGCATGGCAAAGAGGAACTGCCGTACAATACCACACAGTTAATGAATGAAGACACGCTACAGTGCTTTCAAAGCAAGGTTATCGATGTTAGCATTAAATTAATTGATTGAAGGGAATAATTCGAGGCCGACTGAAAGCAATATCGCAAAAGTAGACGGAAACACGCCGATGTTTAATTTCACAGGGTGGAAGGGAGCTGTTGGCACAGAGTTTGCTGTCATGCCGGCACAAATGAAATGATTGTTTGAAGAAGGTTTCAATCTCTGAAAGTGAAATAGAGATATCAATGTCTGTTTGGCTTCAGAATTTGTAGTTTTATATTTGAGTTGCAAAACCATACATCCCAGTTCTAATGATGAAATCTTTGCCACAAGAATGTTTGGGATGCTTGCTTTCATAAAGCTTTATGCTGTAGATGTCTCCAAGCCAATACTGCAGACTTAAAGCAGATACATACACACTGGGGTCCAAATGTCTGATATTACCGGGGAAATGCTTTTATTTGGCACTTCTCTAATTGAATTCAAGAGTAATTGTATTTAAAACAAATATTATTTAATACAAATGCTTTATGAAGATTGTGTGGATTCATATTATGTTAATTTTTGTGTTAAAGTTTTTATGTAGTCTCAGACTTTTAAACCCCGCCGTGTCTCAGTTCATACAACTACATTGCAAATCATGTTATCTGAAAACCAATCATATATCCTAACATAACCATACAGCCACGGAAAAACTCAAGAGAGCATTTTTTAAAAAATGAATATAATATTTATAGGTATGTGTTTGGATAAAAGTATTATTTTTTCTGAAAGAAACTTTTTTTTAATTGTGAACAAAAATATTGTTTTTTGCATAAATTGAAAACTGGAGAAATGGTTCAAAATAACAGAAAATATGCTGTGTTGATTTTCAGAGAAGAAGAGTAACATTTGTATTGTTCCGTTTACATATTGTTTACATTCTTACGTGATAATCTACATTTTTTTATCACAGTTCTCATGTGTCTTGACATTGTTGTCAGTCTTTAACATTGCTGAAATGACCACAAAACATCAGAAATGCAGATTTAAATGGTCTCGTAATGTCTTCCACGGCTGTATATACATTTACATATACACAGGACTTTAAAGAAAGAAACCATCTTTTCAGGTGACACAAACATCTTTGTCATGATATTTGTTTAACATTGCCTTTTGAATCAACTGTTTATGGGAGTGTTTGACATGAGTGTAAAACCTGATCAGATGCATTAAATGTAAATCCTTTTCTTTTGGTATCACATGCAAAATGTGTGAATTTTAACATACAGGTAATTCACTGTGATTAAGTCAAAGGTGTAGTGTCACACTGAATGAGATGCATGACAGACCAAAGGAAGTGATGTCGTGTTTCTGACAGACAGATGAGAAAGATCAGTAAATTTACATGGACAGACGGCAGGTTCAGATGAGTGACAGTAGCAAAAAAACACACACACACACACACACACTCAAGCATAGCACTGAAGTGCAGGCAGAGAGTCTTTACCAGGTGGCAAACAGGGGTCGTCACAGTATAATGTATGGGCTTTTTATTGGATGGCAACAGGATGACAGATGATGATGGAAAGGGTGAAAAAAGTAGGGGAAATTTATTAGAAATAAGTACATGTGACCCCCTAATTCGGGGAGGTGTGACCGTGTTGCAAACTACATGAAATGAAAATCTCCTTTTTGAAATCCTTTCAAAAATAGTGTTAAGATGTTTGCGTTCTAGAGCTTTGGATGAGATGAAGTGTGAATGAGATGTGATGTGAGCTTTTAAAGGGGCAGTTGACCCACAAATGAAAATGATGTCATCATGTTTTAGTCAATAAGAATGACTTTCAAGTAAATGTTCAGAATATTCATTTTTGAGTGGTTTAATAACCTTTTAATGACAGTGAAAATCTGAACAATGACAATTTTAATAAGAGTTAAAGAGATTGTTCAGCCCATAATTAAAATTCTATCATTTACTCAACCTCACGGCCTGTATTTAAACCCGTATGATTTGCTTTCATCTAAACAACTTGAAAGAAGATATTTTGAAGAATGTTGGTAACCAAAAACCAGAGGTCAGCATTTACTTCTATTGTATAGACACAAAACCAATGTACGACAAGTTCTTTTACCAACATCTTTCAAAATATGCATAGTGTCATATAGGTTTGATATTTCACCAGTGTGAGCAAACGACTTGTATGATAGAACTTTCTCTTTGGGATGATCTCAATAAAATAGTTTAAAATTGTCATAATGAAACTATTGAATCACACATTAAGACAACCCCATATCCAACGATTCAGCACATCAGTAGCATCATAAATGGACAAGTAAGTCTAATATATCATCAAATAGTGACACAAGGTAATACCGTGTCCAGAAAGACACTGCTGGTCCACTTTAGCTCTCCGTCCCTTTCATTACTATTGACTCCAACTCAATGCCACGCTGGCTGATAGCAGCCGGCCAACAGGACACCCTATCTCTCCCCGTCAGTGTCAATGCTATCAGGAACCAGTCAATAAGCTTCCCCGCACACCACCACCCCCCAACCCTCCTTAAAAACCCACATGCATTCGCCCTCTGGCTGTGCTGATAAACCCTTGACAAGAAAACCAGCTGAGCTTTATCACATTCCAGAGAGTAAATTCATATCACAATATCAATTGTGCCCCATCCGAGCCCAGTGTACCTCGAGTTCAGGTGAATGTCTCCTAATAAATCCTTAATAGATGTTTTAGGCGCCGGGCCACAAATAAATTTAACCTCTTAAAAGACAAGACGACGCAAACTAAAAAATGAAGATCTGAACCTACCTTCAAGGCTCTTGGAGTCCAAAAGGTCAAACATGATGACGGCCACCGCTGACCAGGTGATGACGAGCGCCAGAACCAGGATCCAGGCCATGGGAGAGCTGAACGTACTGTAGAAGTCATCAGTCATGGTGCGCTTGGATGCGCGTGCGGACTGAGCGCTCACATCGTTCTTGCTCTCCACTATGGTTGTCGTGGTGGTGGAGGACCGCACTGTGAAACAGGTAGAAATGTTATGTGCAAGGTTTGACATGGCTTGCACGTTTCTGTGGCTATGACATCTAGACAGGAGATGGATTGATGCGTTGACTTTTCTCAATCCATTGCCTGTGCGAAAGATTACATCGAACCCATCTATAGTTGCAGCATATTTAGTTTACAATGGTCATGTTTTATCATCGCAACATCTCCAAGGCCACATAAGAAAAGATTTCTGTCTCTCTTCCGCTGTAGCGTAAATAAATTCACGCAGTAACTCCGTCTGAAACGGTGCTTATACATTCCTTACATGCCGTGCAATGTGAGCCCTCTGCATTGATATTGTTGGCATTGTCATTGTTTGTGATTGATTCTCCAGTAAGCCGTTGTGATTGTTTTCTTGCTTAGACATTCTTTTGTGGATTCACTGATCCACCGGTGGTTTTTCTAGGCCTGTTGCTGTGTGTTTGCCTGTGATGGTGAGGAGGGGGTTTTCGAGTAAGACTAAAAGTGTCAACTAAGACCACCTGTTGTAACCCTTCACACCAGTCTAGATGGGATTAGAGGTTCTATCCGAATGCTGACTCAAGAAGCTCGGCAGACGTCATGCTTGGATTCATCTGAGCTAAATATAAGTAAAATTACTTGGGGAAGTTTGCCAGTGTGTTGTCATAACTGCGGATTGACTGCAGGCTTTAGCATCTGATCATAGGGATAACTGAGATGGAAGATAATGCACGCAAAGCCTCTGTAAATAATCGTGCAAACACCCAGACCTGACACTTCAACCCTCGCAGTGCTGTAAACAGAACAGCGTCAAGGGACGGCCTTTTGTCCTCGCTGGTTTTAAAACACAACCTCTTCGGATTCTGGCATAGATATCCATGGCAACTAATTCCGGGTTAGTAAGTGAGAGCTGTTGAGAGACTAGAGTCAGCAGAAAACACGGCGGCGAGCTTTAAACGCTGCTATTCCCTCAAGTGTCACTTTAAATATGATTTATTCAGGCCTCTCGGAGAGACTTTCACGGTTTAATCAGAATATCAAATTTGGATTTAAGTCTCTGTTACATTAAGCCATTTCACGGAAGACTGGGACTCATTTCTGAAGCTTGATCACTTGTTTGAAACTTTATCTTGAGTCAGGGATGACTTTTAGAAGAAGGGAATTTCCTTAAAAACTTTAGTTTTTGTGTTGGTTAGATCTGAGGTTAACAACACAAAGTAAATTCATTTAGATATTATATTTTAGAAATATGTTAATACTGTATTTGATTGAGTTAAATTTGTTTGCTATTACACTTCATTTCATTGACCAAACACGATCTAAAAAAACGTACAGGGATTTTTTAGTAAAATTATTTAGACAGAAAAGGGTCATTTTAAAGCTGCAAATAATAAAATTAATTGTTTAAAATTTGTGTATATGGTAGTAAAAAAATATAACCAAATCTGATTGACTGAATATTACTATAGAACAAGTTCCGATGGGCTAAATATTTCTATTAGAATTCACCAAATTTATTGGGTCTATATTAAAAACATATGTTTGTTTAATAAAAAACTTTAATTTCTTGCATTATATAATTAGATTAATCTTGTTAAATTATTAAGCCCCATGAATTATTTTTGAAGAAAACATCTAAACAAGTGGCAATAATTTTTGTCTATACACTATATTATATTCTAATTGAGAAGTTGAAAGTTTAAATAATTTAAAGCAATCTACTATATTAATAACCAGGTGAAAAGTGCACTATGCTATAAGTGCACTATACCTATTAAAGGTATAGCTCACAAAAAATTAAAAATCTGTCATGAATTACACAGCCCCCAGTTCCAGACCTACTGTATATAGAGATATTTAGAAGAATGTTAGCAAATGTGTTTAGAGGATTTTTGAAACAAACAAGTCTGGTGGCACCTTGCCTACTTGTTTAAACTATGGAAGTTAACAATGCCTCAGAAATGTCAATTGCAGACTTTCTTCTATATATCTTTTTTATGTTCAACAGAAGAAGTTAATGTAAACATATGTGCAACAGCTTCAGGTTGAGTAATTTATGGCATATTTTGGAATTTTTGGGTCAAGTATGTTTTTAATGCACCTAAAGTTCTCTATTTTCATTTGCAATTAATATACGAAAAACTTTAACCTTAGAAGTTTCGAGTGTATACAACTGTGCTATTTTGAGAGATCACAAAGTACCAAAAATATAGTTTTAGAATATTAACTGCAAAATAGCTGAGAATAGAACACTTTAAGTACATTAAGTGTAAATAAATAATATGTACTATACTCTCAATATTAAGGAAAACCGGCAGCTCCTGTTTGATTGAAAGTACGATTCACAGTGTATTGATCAGTATTTACTTATCATGTCTTGAATGGATCATTTTCAGCTTACATCTCTACATTTAAACCCTTAAAAGCTGTGCTTACATTACAGGCCTTCTTTAAAGCAGTGCCGATACCCATAAAGCCATATGATATGGTGTATTTTTAGCTGCTTTCAGGCATGAAATTCCTCTTCAAAGCAGATGGCTGCTGTTTTAGAACCATCTCGCTGGTTATATTAGTAGTTCTCTTCATATACGGTAACATTTACGTGACACTTACTGTCTTGCTGTTAAACTGAGTTAGATATGTGACTGGAGAATGAAGTACAGTACCTTCCATCTCTAATGCGCTTAAAGCCAGGAAACACAAGCTCAAGCAAATCTGCTCCCAGTTTTCCAATGGAGCTCTCTCTGTGCTCTTCCTGTTAGTTCCGATAAAACTTGTGTTCGTATAAAGGCCCCCACAAAGAAGCGAAGAATATGCCACCTGTCCCTTACTGTCCCTTACTTCGCTTAATTCTCGGATGAGCTTCCGAGTGGGGCCTGGGGGCTTGTCCAAAGAGCGAATCAAATCCTGAATTGTCTTTCTGGTTGTTAGCAGGACATGATGTGTGTGGGTCAGGAGACATTGGGCAGAGGGGAGGCTTGGTTTCAAGGTAACCTTATCTGTGACTGTGTGGTTTATTCTTAGCGTCCCCAGCAGCAATGGCATTTTGGTTTGCCTTTTTAGGCCAGGGGTGTTACCCTGAGGAGAGGCTGCGCGGCTGACGCTTGGACGTGCGTGGCAGGCGACGCATATAAACACACCTCGGTTACGAGTATTTTAGTCTTGCAGTCGCCATCCTCTTCTAATTTACATGTAATGAAAGATTGCAGGTTGTACTTTGAAAGCATGAAGAGTAGAGATCTTTGATTTAATGGAAATTTCTTGGAGAGAATCAGCCCTAGATGGATGCAGGGATGGAAATTAAGCCTGTGTCTAAAAGTCGGGTTAAGCTGTTTACCGCAGCTTGTTAAATATTCATGCAAATCGAGTAAAACCTTTTGCGTAAACCGTGCAAATTTAAAAGTTGACCTTTAAAGAGCAAATTGCATTTTATTTTTTTCTAGACCTAGCTTTTATGAGATTTGCCAAGAAGGAAGCCTGAGACGTTTGCTGTAGGCCATGTTTGTGCAGAATATAAGATTATCATAGATAGAATATATATGACAAATGATTTAAGGGAATAATTCAAAAAATTCAAATTCTTTTGAAAGATTTGGAAAAACTCAAATGTAAATAAATGATGATTTGGCTTAATCATTCCTTTAAGAAGTGGTTTGCTCGTGTTTCTCTGATTCTTGTTGAAACTGAATGTTGGGTTACAATATTTAAAAAACGTATAAATGTCCAACGATTTTTACTTGCTTCTGTTCGTCCGAGTTTGTGAGAAAAGTGATTTCCCATTCTTGAGATGCAACAACTTGAATGCAGTAAATCTTAAAAATATTAAGTTTATTTCCATTGGAAACAGATGTCCTTAAAAGTAGCAAAGGCTCAAATTCTTTAAAGCATTTACAAAAAGGAATCATGTTTTAAAACTACAAATGCTATCAGTAATATAATTAATGCAACAACAAAAAACATTGTTACAACACCATTATCACAAAAAACAGTAGAGTGTAAGTAAGTAAAGTGAAATATACATTTTTTGACTGCTTGTCGATATAAAAATAACAACCATCCACATACAGTCAGGTTTACATTGTTCTAAAAACAGAATAGGTACAAAGAATGCACTTAAAGAGATAGAATTCTTAAAATTGTCATTCTTTTATGAGGTTAAATTTGACTATTTTTAATTTTTGGGGTAGCTTTAATAAGAGATATATTTTTGATTCAAAACATGGTAAACCATGTTTACTGTTCAAAACTTGGTTTTGTAATTAATAAACAAATAATGAGTGTCCACATAGAGGATACCTAGTCTTCCACTCGTCCAACAAACAGAAGTCCCACCCCAAACTCATGATTGACAGAACAAAGCTGTATGACAGTTTACCCTCGCTTATTGTGTTTCATCAGAAGACCTACGGGCATAAAGACGTTCTCGCATCTGTACGCCTGTGTGTACAGTAGAAGCCTCGCATTTCTCACCCACACATCTACATTGCTGTCGCAGGCAGTCAACCCTCTCGCAGGTCGAGATGAAACATGCAGGTCTGATGAAATCGGGTGCAATGAGGAGGAAAAATGACTGGCATTGTGATGCGCATCACGGGTGTTTTTTTGTGTGTGTGTGCTTGGAGAAGGTTGACGCTGGCACATTCTGTCCTGGTTAGTGTGGTTCCGTCTCTCTCACCTCGGGGTTCAATCCGAGCTCGACGGCTCTGAACAGCTATCACATAAAAGGGTGTGCGATGACATCTGTGACCTCCTTATCTCACAATAGCAGGGTTTTATATCAGCTTGATTTACATCTAAATGCCGCCTCTCTGAATAGCCTCTCAAGTCTGCTTCAGGTTCTCTGAAATGAGACAAGACTTTGCCAAGGGTCTGAATACACTATCTATATCTCAATCTGTGGTGCAGGGGGAGAGGAAAGCTCTGTTTTTACAGATGGCTCACTCAGCTGCATTCTGTGCATTGGGCTTAAAGTAAATGCTGGATAAATGTGCTTAAAAATGATGGGAATTTTAATGGGAAAAGCATGTATGGTAAAGGTACGGTTACAGATGTGATGTTTAGCAACACTCATGTATCCTTACAGTAAACAGTTTCTATGATTTGACTTTACACTGAAAATAGTTTTTCAATTCAAATCAGAAAATGCTTAAACATCATTTAAATAATTGTTTTTTGGATATATAATAAAGGTACACTCTTAAAAATACACGTGCTTTAAAAGTTCTTCCAAGTGATGCCATAGGTAGAAGAACAATGCTTGGTTGCACGTTGAACCATTGAGTCAAATGTTCTTAAGTTTTTAAAATCTAAAGAACCATCATTACAACGAATCTTCTTCAAAACTGAAAGGTTCTTGGATGTTAAGATTTCTTTATGGATTCATTTAAACAAAAACGTTCTTCTATGGCATCATGCCACATCTTCAGAGTGCAATGTCGTATATCTGCCGCAACATTATAAACAGTTTCTTCAAAAGCTTTATGCAAGTCACGCAGATAAGTATGTTACATCATCTCAGACGGTGACCTCTGAAATAAAAATAAAAAAGAAACAGACGATTCAGATTCTGTTTCTGATAATGATACATTTAGTGTGACAAATTGTTTTCCATCCTTGGATCTTTTTCAAATGAACTATACAGATATTAAGAAAGTTAAAGAGAAAATGTGTCAATTAATACGTTTTTTACTCATTTTCTCTGCATTCAAACTGGCTCTACACAGTCTTTCAACATATCACAATAAGTGACTTATCATTAAAGATACACCTCACCATTGACCAACATTTTTAACAGTAGGTGATATCGTACTAATACATTTTTGTACGTTTATACACTAACTGCCAATACTGTATTAACATGTCAAAGTTTCATAAAATATCAGAAATGATAGCATTACTAACCTGCCATCGTGCAGCGCCGGGCCGCTTCATTTGGAAATAATCCTTCAGCGCAGCCACCCAACCTGACAACTCAAAGAAGAGCTTGTCTCTAATAGATGTGAGAGTCTGTTTCTCTTCAGATAGGGAGATGTGTAGCTGTTGGTGAGAGCAAGCAGACCCAGCAGTAAAGGATTGGCAAAACTGCGTTTTAATGGGTAATTTAAAAGAACCGCTGATGAGGTCATTAATACTTAAAGATGGTGTGTCTGAAATGCAATGGCAAGCAGCACTAAATGATCGTAATGGGAGGAGAGGTCAGGCCCTGATTCAGATGCTTTTGGGGAAAGAGGATTGTGGCAGAAAAGACAACAAAAATTGGCCTAATGGGTCCTGTCACCGTGCTGCTGGGGAAGAGCTTTTATGGATGTTATGAGTGCATCAAACCCCTGTTATGCTATGCCAAACCCAATCATAATTTAGTAGTGTCAGCTCTAACCGGCCATCTGGATGCTCACCATACTCAGCAATAACAGAGCCATAGATGGGGTGGAAAATGCAGAGAGAGCACACTAGAAACACATTTAAAGGCATAGTGTACCAAAAATTATAAATCAGGCCTTTTATTTTTTTATATTTTGAGGTTATATTTTTTTGGTTTATTCTTCAATAATCAATGATGTTGAGAAATGAAGTGCTGATACTTCTTGAGGATTTAGGTCCTTAAAGTACAAATACAGGGTTGCCAGGTTGAGCTAAATTCAAACAAAGAAAGGTGCATAGGTTTTCGTCACCTTTCATTATTTAGGCAACAGAGTTATTTATAAAATATGTGATATGTACATATGATGTTTTACTTTCTATAAATTCAAACGTAAAAGACAGTTGTTAGCCAAACATCTTTGGTACCAATTCACTTTTACACAATAAGAGTCTTAGTACGATGCCATCACCAACGTTTTTCAAAATATCTTCTTTTGTGTTTCGCGGAAAAAAGTCACACGGGTCTGAAATGACAAGGGAAGTTAATCGGAGTGAAGAGACGTGCCATACAGCCGAGTATGGTGTCCCGCGCACACACGCACACACACACACACACACACACACACACACACACACACACACACACACACACACACACACACACACAGCAGTGAACATGCACACCAACCGTGAACAGACACCCGGAGCAGTGGGCAGCCATTTATGCTGTGGCGCCCTGGGAGCAGTTTGGGGTTCGGTGCCTTGCTCAAGGGCACCTAAGTCATGGAAAAGTTAATAGTGATAGGATTTCATTTTCAAGTGAACTATCCATTTCAACAAAATTAAACTGACTTTAAATGCAGTTTAACTTTTTTCAAAGTTGAGATTGTAATTTAAGGTGTAATTATATAAAGCTATTGGGCTGGTGTTGTGCGGATCTGGCAACACTCAGCATGGACTAACCATCGGTGGTGTAGGAATGCTACTGTTAAGAAGTCTCAGTTGTGCTGCTTGCGGCCAATTCCACAGTAGTTCAGATAATCGAGTTGTAATGACAGTTTAATGGGGGAAAGTATCTATTATTATCCCTTTCTCTGGGCAACTGGCTAGTTATGCTTATCTCGTACTCTGGGCCCATCCATAAAAGCTGAACGCAAACAGGATATTGATAGTGACTCAGCTGGGATTGCAACACAAAGAGCCCAAGGCTCACGCCGGCTAAATTGCAAGTGTTCCATCATCATAAGGTCCACAATATTATTGAAGATGAAAAGATTTGGACATGCAGCATGCACTTTGGCGATAAAGTAGACTTACTCCCTCTGAAGTGAAAGCAGCCCAAAATGTTCCATGCATTTGTGCATAATACGCGCATCGTAGTACGATATTGTTGTTAACACCTGAGCAGAGCAACCGTAAAGTGGCCTTCCATGCTTGCTTTGTTCCAATACAACGCCATCAATTAAAAGCTCTGCATTGCAGACACTCCTGGCATTCATTCATTTTCAAAGCACTCTGCTTAAAAGCCCCACTAAGAGAGATACAATGAAAGTTCAAGCAATCGCTCTTAAGTTTACTGCCAACTTTTGAAGTTCACTGGCAGCTATCAATAGCGGCAGATGTTTAGGTCTGAAGATGCTGGGCTGTTAATGTGCACTTTAAACCCAGAAAGAGGTTAGAATAATCACGGAGGTTGTGAAAGGGATGTATTTGGTCAAGCTGTAAATAACACGCAGTTATGAGTAATTTCCCAGCTGATGGGTCATCTCTGTTTGTAAAGGGCACACACAGTGACTCACGCTGTGGTTTGAAGTCTCACTGCTTGACTTTTAAAGGTGTTGAGGGTTTTTTTGGTGTGGTGGTTCAGATTTTCCCTATGAAACCCTTGTGAAAGAAATCTGTCATCAAACCCAAAACTTATATTAACAAGTAGACCCCTTTATTAACGGTTTTGAATATTTAACAGGAACACAATGTCCTATTTAAATTTATTATTTGGTAGATTATTTTATTTAAAGTGATTTATATTAGGTTATATTTTAAATTCGAGTTGTGCAATCCCAATAGCTGGTGCCATGCTCTTACCTGTAAGCTACAGGAAAGATAACAGTGTCTGGTGTTGTTGTTATACATTACCAGTGTAGGAAATGTAGATATGAATATAAAAAAAAAATATTGAGGTTTCGTTCTTTGCATGTTGATTTTTAAAGAAGAAAAGTAGTGTGTTAAAGAAGATATTTTGAAGAATGTCAGTAACAAAAACTGATGGTCCCAATTTACTTGCATTGGTCACAATAGATATCAATAAGGTTCTTTGTTTGCCATAATTTAAGATTATCTACTCTCTTTGGAGTCCTGTACAAGAAAGTAGCTAAGGTTAAACATTAAGAGAAAGGCTGAATTAATGATGCCCAAATTGTCATTCAGCAGTAAACTTACCCTTAAACGGTCTGTACAATTTCCCGAATATTATTAACTGTTTAATGTGAGGGTACAATCAGACATGATATTAGGATACATGTTAATTTGTGTAATTTTTTTAAGCAAACTCTCTTTTGAAAAATAGTATTGGAAATAGCTTGCAATGGGAACAAAGCATGTTGAAATGTCCACATCCACAAGGGGACGCTAAGACACACAGAGGGGTTTTACAATTATTTCATCCATATTATTAAGCAGCTTTAATCGTATTAAAATATACATGGATGGATGGATGGATGGATGGATGGATGGATGGATGGATGGATGGATGGATGGTTGGATGGATGGCTGGCTGGATGGATGGATGGATGGATGGATGGATGGATGGATGGATGGATGGATGGTTGGATGGATGGATGGATGGATGGATGGATAGATGGATAGATAGATAGATAGATAGATAGATAGATAGATAGATAGATAGATAGATAGATATGAACCTCTATAATAGGACATTGATAAAATAAGAACAGAAAATGATCAAATAAAACATTCAGGGGAACCCAAAGTTCAACCTCACTAAAGCACGGAGGCGGAAAGTGCATCTGTCTGGTGTCCAATTTAAAGTGATAGAAGTCAAGAGCTCAGCAGGAGCTCATGAATTTTTAAAGGATCGATATCTTCCCGTACAGCTGCTACACACTACAGATGTGCGGCCCTCCTTAATTTCGTATTCTTAAATGCTTCGCCCCAGGTTACCCAATCTAGATCAAGATTTGAGCTGGATATCAGATACAAGCAGCATTATGCTTTCAGGCAAATAATTAAAATC
>CM065658.1:20703630-20838357 GCA_033220385.1 Triplophysa yarkandensis
ACTTTCGAACACACAAGAATATATTCTGAAGAATATTCATAAGTCTCACCCATTTATATTGGTTTTTATCTCCATAAACTAGAAATGAATGGGTCCCACTGCGGTTCAGCTACCTACATTCTTCAAAATTAATCTTCTACAGGCTTAAAATATGGAAATGATGACTAGTTATTCTTGGTTAAACTATTGTTTAAATAACACTTCAGCATCATCCATTTTAGAGGCCTTTTTCTAAATTCATCTTTTATTTTTTCCATTTTAAAATATACTTCACCCAAAATGGAAATGTGTTTAAATTTGTAAAAATTTGTATAAAAACAAAGAAAAAATATTTGGACATGTTTGTAACCAAATAGTTCTTGGACCCCATTGACAATAGTAGAAAATTGTAATGTTATTTAAAATGATCTCAGAACTTATTGTCCTACATTCTTCAAAATATCCAATTTGGGATCAATGCGACAAAAGAAAATGAAGTATTTTTCTGTCTATGGTAGTAAATGGAGTCAAAGAACTGTTTGATTATAAGCATTCTGCCAAAAATCTTCCTAGTTTCTCATTTGATTTTGTAGCTTTTATAAATAACATTGTGCTAAAAGGAATCATTCACAACTACTAATGAATGAATATTAAACAGAATGAATTCAAGATGTAATTTCAAATATTACCTTCAGGGTAAAATAAGAGCACGTGGATGGAAGACAGAAAACATATTCTGTTGAAAGATTCTGTCGTCGTTGGAGAACAAGTCTTTCTTGAGGTCACAGACTCTAAACTCACTTTCTCGTGTAAATATTAAACTCCATACCCCGAGTAACTGAGTAACTTTGTTTTTATCAGGTATGAATGTCAGGTTTCTTTATTTTTCTTTGAACGCAGCAAAGACAAAGGTTTAATTGTTGTTTTCCTTCGTTGCAATCAGTTACATGCTGGAGAAATCCTCGCGCCCCTGACATTAATTACATCGCTAAATGGAGGCAATAAAGAAGGCTAAAGAAGGATAAAAATGCTCTAAAACATCGAATTGATTGTGTGCATCCACTGCGCGACGATTCCGAAACATTTCTTTCGCTTAGAAGTGAAACGGACTCCTCGCAGGAAGAATACCTGCATTTTTTGCCAAAGACACAATCACCCTGGCAGAACGTTGTTCTGAATTGCTTTGCCACGATTTGCGACGTGACCTCAAGTCTTCAGTACTGACAGATGGTTTAGGAACACGTCTTGCGTAACGAACAAACATATTTACCGTCTGTCTCGCCAAAATATGATAAACCATGAATACATTGATGTTTTTCTACTTTGCGAATATAAATTTTGCTTATTATATCCTGGCTCTATTTCCTTCTAAAACAAACTTTCACTCACAAAACATCAATGAAATCAAAACATTGATGTTTAGCTTTTACTCCATCTATGGGGAAAGGAGTGCTGGATGACTCATCCTGCACATCACAAATTTTTATCCAATCAAATCCTGTCCTGTATAACAATATCTCGGTTCAGACTTCTTGACCATAGGACTGTTTAGTCTAAAAAGTTGAAAACGTGATGCTTGTTAACAGTTCCACAAAGCTGACAATAAAGAATTTTAGATGGACAAACAGCAAGCGACTGACTTGTTTTGGCTTCAATCGTAATTGAATATAGCCTCAAAGAAAGCCGGGCTCTAAGAGAAAATACGTCTTTGATATTTGTAAGATCTCAAAAGGCAGATAGATTTAATGGCTCTTCAAAATGTTATAAATCATTCCCAGCTTAACATAAACCAATAAACACAAGTGCCGCGAAAGAAAGGAGGGAATATTCCTCTGCGGTGGGACATTTTTCACATTTCCTTGGCATTAAATTAACCTTTCGTTTCCCGTTCTGCATGCCTTTTCCGTAGTCGCAAGGTTTCAGACCAGAAAAGGTTACCGTGATGATACATATGCTGTTCTGCACATTATTTACCGCAATTCCATTTGACTAAGGTGAGCTGTAAACATTAGCAGGAATGTCTCCTAGCAACAAAAGGTATAAAGGCTGGAATGCTTCCTGGGTGCAGAAAATAAGAGAATATTGAACATTTACGGATGCCCTTTTGACCCATGAAAGCCCAGAGCAGTACACAAAATGCCTTATGTTTTTATTTATATTTCTCGGCATGTTATGTTTGCAGAAGCGGTTTGATTTGCTTTTATTTTTATTAGACCTGCTTTCCGACCAAGGTGCTCAAATTACATTAATAACCAACAATAATATCTCTAGAATTAATGAAAAGCAGAGGGACACATTTATTTAAATTGATTGTCTTCCAGATTTTTCCAGAGATCTCAGCATTGACTTAAAGGGACAATTCGCCCCAAGATTTTTTGTGTCATCTATTATTCACCCTCATGTCCTTCAACATGTATATCACTCCTTTTTCTCTGGAACACAAAAGAAGATATTTTAAAAAACGTCTGGTTTGATGGTAAAAATGTAAATTAAACTTTTAGTATAGCTTAGCAAAGATCATTGAATCCAATTTACCAATAACAAGTTTTGAAATTTGTATTATTTAAAACTTTGACTCTCCTGTAGTTTTATCCTGAACTAAAAATTGGAAGCTGTAATTTTCTAGGCCAATAACATAAGGAACTAAAGTCCATTCCAGCGTAATAGTCAAGGAAGTTTGCTGCCGTAACATTGCCGAAGCAGGCGCAGAGCGCCGGAAGTTGTAAGTAACCTGACAGACAGACTTATGTTTTAATGTTGGGCTTTGAGAATGCTTGCGTTCAGAATAATATTTTTATACATTCAAGCTATGTAATCTGTAACATTAATATGAATTTTTGGATTGACAGCATTGCATTTTTCCAGGGTTGAACACTATGAACTGCCCATCGTGTTGGTGTTGTTGCCTCTGGAACTAAAATTAGAAATGCAGTGATTGAATCTGCTGTTTTTCGCATGATCGTTCTGACCCATAAAAAGACGGTCAATCTCGTGTCTTTTCAACTCTAGGACAATCCCAAGATAAAAAAATTGTTAGAGCTAACAATAATGCAAACGCACTAACCTATCTCTCTCCTCCATGTTCAAGTATTGACAGGTAGTTGGCTGGACATGTGTCCACAATAACACGGACAGAATTGATGATTCAGGCAGTAAGACAGACATTTTTTTGTTTAAAATGTACAACAAGATGCAGCTTTTTCCAAAATCTATATATCCCGAACCTGTTTTTGCATTAATTTGATATGTCCTCTCGACCAATCATAATTTGTTCAATGCAATCCAACATGGCAATGACCAAAAGTGTTTGTTTGATTTTAATATTTTCTTAAAACTAATTTTTCAAAACTCTATTAACACTTTTGATGATCTTGATGAGCCGTTGAGATCTACATATGGGGAAAAAATATGTCAGACTGGACATTTGCATTTATTAGATTTATATTAATTTCTAGTAAAAGTCCCTGATGTCTTACATTTCATGTAACATTTCATAACATAAACCAATATTTTTAAAATAAAAAAACGTAATGGATTTGTTGCGTTTTGGAAAATCACATTTAAATTTACAATCTGCAATATTGTTGTCTTATTCAACAATAATTGTTAAACATGTTCAGACCAAGCCAACAGACAATTTTAACAGGATACATTGAATATTAACCAAATGTATGGTTCCAGGTAAAAAAAGGTCATTTTCAAAATATTATTACAATGGTTCTATCTCTTCATTACTTAAGGAAGAATCAGAACAGGTCATATCAATTCTGTTGTGTTTATTTATATGGCTATAAATAGTGATAATAAGAATTTTAAAGTGTAATCTGCTTGTTTGTCGACTGTTTAATGTCTGTTTCTCACACTGTAATGATATTCAGAATAAAAGTCCAGTTAACCACATAAAAGAAATGCTTATAAGAATGTAAAAACATTGCAATTTAAAAAAAGTAGACTTAAAACTGCGAAAGAGAAACTGAGATTTGAATATACCACCATAATTTAATATTATGCCGTGTTTTTTATTTTTGAGGTTCAAAACAATGTAGCATCTATTTTATTGGTTTATGACTAAATTGAAGTACACCTTGAAAAAGTTTAAACATTGGCAAAACTGTGTATTAAAATGTATTAAAATCTTTCTCAAATCACAGAGCATTTTATTTTATTGTCAAGGTCAAAAGAGGCTATAATTTATCTGGGTGGGGCCATTGACAATTTTGGGAAAACCAGACCCACTGGCTTGCCAGGGCCATTCAAAAAATATTAGTGTTGAACCCTGAATTTCCTTCCCATCGTTGCTTTTGATGTTCTTATTCTAACCATCAAATTATTCACCATAACGGTGAGCATCAAAATGTGATGTAGCATTCAAATCCAGCCGCTTGCAAAAGTCACTTAAGGTAAACTTACGGATGAATGGATCATTTTACTGCTTTTTCCTTTAGAGTGTATTTTCCAAATACAGTTGTCGTAGTTTTCATCTCATAATAATCAGTTTCTAGTTTTATTCCTGCAAATATGGACACACATAAGGTTTTTGTGTCACCTGTCTGATACATCTTTGGTGTCATTGCTACAGGAGGAGCATATTTAACTCGATTCTAGAGGATATGATCCTGTATGAATTTAGACAAAGGCGCTTATGTTCTTCAGCAGAACGAAATGAAGAAGAGCTGTGGAAATAACTGTGAATAAAAGCTTTTCTGCTGTAGCTTTCTCTGTGTGTGCAAGGGAATTCAGCGGAAGAAAATAGGTGAAGTTCTGAAATTGTTCAGCAGAGCGGTTCACAGCCATTCTGCATGTGTAATCATTGTGGCGCATATTTATGTTTTTATTATAATTTTTTCTACATTAAAAATAAAAGTCATACTACCTTTGGATTTCGAGGTTAAGACATTTGTTTCTATAATGTACTTAGGTCAAAATCTATTAAATTCGTACTTAATATAATAAATATATAAATATATTACTTTCATTAATGGTGCCCTAAAGTAGCCAAGCTGAGTACATGTCGATCTTAAGTTTATTAACTAAATTTGACCTTTCGTGCATTAGGTTCACAACTATTCCAAGACAGTAGAGAAGACATAAGAAGATATTTGGAGAAGGCCGCAACACTTGCTTTGCTTTTGTGTCCACACAATAGAAGTGTATGTTCAGTTACTGACATTCTTCAAAATAACTTCTTCTGTGTTCTGCAAAAGAAAGAAAGTCATACAGGTTGAAAATGACAAGAGGATGAATGAATGATTTTCCTTTTTTTGTCTAAACTCTTATTTATCTTGATGATAAAATTTTTACATTTTTTTATTCCCGGATTGAACTTAGATAGCAAACTTTAAACTATGTTGTATCTTTATTTTTTATTTAGTTGTATCTAAGTCCCCTCAAAGTGTAGTTTTGTAATAGGACCGTGAGATATGTTAACCCTGTTTACATGCACTTCTATAATCCAAAAGTCTGTTTAGGACGTACTGTTACAAGTAAAGCTTTTAAGATGAGTGCATTTTGAGGCCAGTGGAACCATAAATATTTAACCAAGCTGAAATCTAGGTGTAATGTTTCTTCATTCACCATCACATTCGACGGGTGCCTACCTCGGCCCAGATCTTTGTTTTCTGTTGGCATGACTGTACTATGATGATACTTGATCGTGTGTATTTGTTACTCAATCCAGAGATACACAATGACCTGCCAACAACCACATACACTTTGACGTCTCATAGTGGTTAATTTTATTCTGCTGTTTGCCTGCAAATGGTATTTATGATCAATACTTAATGTTGAGAATGGTCTTCGTTTGCCACAGTGTGTTTTATGGCTTCCTGGAACGTCTTTTTAGTGGCACTTAGTCTGATTACGGATGAGATTTTTTCAGCCATCGTGTACACCTGCTCAAGGACGATTTCACACATGATGTCTCCGCGGGCAGCAGGACCCGTGAGAAGCCCAGCGACGTGTGAGCTGTCATTTGTGTGCGGGCTCAGATGCAGAACCGGTGTTTCTGATGAGGTGGGCCGTTCCACATCTGTTCAGGTCAGCTGAGCATTTGCAGGTCGAAGCCCGTATCTGGCACGTCCTATACGGCTAGCCTTCTTTATTTTGAACACTACCTGAACAACACCTGCTCTCTATCGCCGACCTTCAAAGTGTTGTCCACTGTGCTGTAAACTTTACACCCGTCTCGCTTGTGCATCTAATAATGGAAAAATTGAATTACACGTCCATGTTTTCGATTTATTGATGACATTGAGGACTGTTTGGAGAACATGGCTGCTGCAAGATCTAGTTCTCATAGGAATCTGTAGGGTTCCATCAAAGCGGTTTTGGTATGTGCGGCATCCACTTAGGGTTCTTTTCTTAAAAGGATATGGGGATTAAAATATTGTTAGGGATGGTGTCTATAAAATAGAGTTCAGTGGGAAATAAAAAGATGATCAACATTCTTTGAAATATCTTATGATGATTTTCTTGTGCAGGAAACAAAGATATACTGAAGATTTTTGGGAACTCGCTTGCATTGGTTTTGTGTCTACACAGAAAAGTCAATGGAAATTATCAGTTTTAGTAACTAACATTCTTCAAAATATCTTCTTTTGTATTATGCAGGTTTCTTCGCTAAACATAAAGTAATCTTGAATAATTTTGAGGCTCCTATGTACTCGTTTTGGGAGATGGCTGCTGTAAATGGCTCCATTGAAATCTAATTCTTTGGGATGTAGATACAGGATGTTCGGCATCCACGTAGGGTGCTTTGATAGAAATGGGTTATGGGGATTGAAATATTGTTAGGCATGACGCGCAGCGACAGATCATATGCTAAATGTGCCTCGGGCCATTGCCAATGGCTTCATATTGCGGTGTGGAAATGTAATTACGGTCTTAGAGCACAAGATGGGAAGACTTTATGGAATATATTAGCTATATTAGACACACTTCTTACCAGACAAATTAAAAGGGGTTCTGCTGATGCTCTGTCATTGGGCTTTATTTGGAAAGGGGAACTGACAGATTGATTGTTTTTGTTCTGACCCAAAAAAATCTTGTTTTTCACTTCTTTTATCAACTGTAAACAGCTCCCAGGGTAAATAAAATAGTTTTGTAAATTATTCACCAATATGACTGTTTAGGGTTCTTCTGTGGACAACACAAAAGATATATTTTGAGAAATGTACCAGTAGCTTTGTGATGATAGAAGTCAATGCAGGCCAATGTTGTTGGGTTACCAACATTCAGCAAAATATCTAATTTTGTGCTATGCATTTTTTTCCTGCAAAACACAAAGACATTTTGAAATATGTCGGGAACTGGCATCCATTCACATGCATTAGTTTGTGTCCGTACAATTTTTCGGAGAATAACGTTTTTGGTTACCTACATTCTTCAAAATATCTTTTTTGTGTTATGCCCTTTCACTTGCATTTGTTTTGTGACTATACAATAGAAGTCAATGAGAGATTACGAGTTTTGGTTACCATCTTTCTTTGAAATATCTTTTGTCGTGCTATGCAGACTTTCTTCCACAAAACAAAAAGTAATGTTTAAGACTTTTGAGAACTGGCTTTATAACTCGCTTATTGATCTTGTGTCTATAGATAAAACTTAATGGAAAATTATGATATTTGGTTACCAACATTCTTTAAAATATCATCTTTTCTTCCATAAAATACAAAGATATTTTTTAAGGATGTTTGAAACTGGCACCCATTCACTTGGATTGGTTTGTGTCTAGACCATAGAAGTCAATGGGACATGATGAGTTTTGGTTTCCAACATTCTTCGAAATATATTCTTTTGTATGGTTTTTCATCTGCATAACAAAAGTAATTTTAAGAAATCGCATCCATTCACTTATTGGTTTTGTTCCTATACATAAAAAGTTTTTGTGATATTTGGTTACTAACATTGTTCAAATTATCTTCTTTTGTGTTATGTTGCCTTTTTTGCACGGAACACAAAGAGATTCTGATGGGAACTGCAACACTCAACACTCGTTTAGAGGTCAATAGAAAATTATGATTTCTTGTCGGCAAAATTCTTCTAAATATCTTCCTATGCTTTCTGCATAAGAAAGAAAGTCTCACAGATTTGAAATAACAAGGGATAGAAATTCATGACTCCATTGTCCTTTTCCTGATGAACTGTCTCTTTAAGAACTATAAACCTGAGCCATGCAGAGACCGGCGATATAGTAGACAGTTGTTTAATTATTGTTTTCCGTCTTCAGAACTGCCACTGTGCTTGGTAGGAGGTGTGCTTTGGATATTTAAATGCAACAGCTACACCCCGGGCTACAGAGGCGGTGTTTTCAAGATACACCGTTTAGTGCTCATTTACACCGTTAAAGAAGCCAGACAAGTCTAACCTCTCAGTAGGGTCACCGCCGCTGAATGCATACCATAGCACTTTCAGATAATCATGCAGTCATGTCATTTTAATGCAAAAAAAAATATATTACATCCTAATGCCAGTCAAATTCCTTTTATTCTAGAGTCATTTAATACTAGCGACCCTGAATTTGTTTTATCTGACCTTTCATTCATAACAGAATGCAGTGTATGGAAGTGCCGGGGCTGACCCATTTTTTCTCCCACCGAACTCCTTCATCATTTCTTGGGTCGGTTGGGGACATCTTTACTCAGTACCCAAAACACAACATCTCAGAAGTGCGAACAAACAGCGATCAGTGCTTGTGAGTTGGCCCATCTGGGCGTCAGTGGCATGTCGTAAGTGTCAGGAGTACCCGGCGGAAAAGCGATGGCTGTCTGCGGTACATAAATATAATATCCTTGCAACCTGTGAACCGTGTGCCTCCGCGCGGAGGTTGTGATTGCATCGAAGGTGACAGTCAGCATCAAACTGCCTGTTTTAGTGTAGTGACCTTGCGGGACTGAAGACTGAGGGAAGCGGTCAGGAATGATGGATTTCGTTGTGCTTACGATGCCCCCTGGGAAAGACCGACTGCCCAGTGCGACTGCCCAAAATATATTTTTTATTTCATAGAAACAGCCCCAAAAAACGTAAATGCATGCTATGTTTTTTGACGTACAGCTTGTTTTACTTAAGACAGAAAGTCCAAAAATGTAAATTATTAGAAAGTGATTAGATCTAAAAGAGGTTGAAGATTAAAAATGTTGATCTTTGTTAATAAAAGAGTTTGATGTGAATATATCATGATACGACTAAAAGGGATAGTTTATCTCACAACTACAAAACACTTGTAAAAATACTAATGCAGACATTATTCATCATTCATTTATTCTTCAAATGAAGAAATTTAAATGGGATACTCCCAAAAAAAAAGAAAATAATGTGATAAATTACCCACCTGCAAGTTTTTTAAAACCTGTATACATGTCTATGTTTGGTTAACCACAAAAAAATATATTTGGAAGAATTCTAGCTCCTGAGGTTTTTGGGCACCAAAAAATGATTGTATCATTTTTGTTCTGTGGAACACGAAAGAAGTTATTTAGAAGAATGTCGGAAACTGAGATTTCTGGTGCACAGTTGACTACCATACTAAGAAAAAAAATATTGTGTTGTTTTTTGTTTTGTTGAACAAACAAAGGAGATTATGCCAGATGTTAGCAAATATTTCCGGAGCACTGTTGACTACCAAAGTAAAATTTTATATTTTTTGATCTGTTGAAACCAATCGGCCGATATTTAGAAGAATGTTAGCATCAGCAGTTCTTTGGATCCTTTTACAACCATTAAAGTTTTTCAACTGTGGTTGTGGATTTATCAGAAATCTCAGTTGGTAACATTCTTCAAAATATCTACCTTTGGGGTTAACATAGCAAACCAATTACAGATTTAAAACTGAAAGAATTTTCCCTCTTAAGTGAAGTACCCCTTTTAAATGTCGTCATTTAACAAACAATAATGTATCAACAGCGTGCATCCTCTGGTTCACGTATCTTATTGTATTAAAGCACATTTATATGTGTTGGCATAAATCTATTAATAATTTTCCTCATTAACTGCCCTAGTGTCTCAAGAACCAGCATAGAATCGCAGACAGATCCCAACATGTACATACACGCAGTGCAGAAAGGAAAGCCAGAGAAGCGAATAATGGGCAGAAATTAATTAATGAGTGGCTGTTGAAGTTGGTGGGTTCAGTCATGGAGCAGTGATGCTGTGTAAGGTGCTGAGCTGGCTAATGAGATGTGGAGGCTGCCGGTATTAAAGAGACGGGCTGTTTTAATGGGAAAGGTCATGCATGTCGCCTGCCATTATTGTTCCGCGTGTCCTACCGACGCCACAGCCAGTCTAGTTAAATAGAGATCTCGACTTACTAATAGGCTAGAACTTCAGGAGCGATGTATTAAACCTGTCCAAAACTTACCAGTGTGGACACACAGTCCGTGGGTTGATGAAGTCTGTAGGTATGAAGCTTTAAACAACTATGATATCTTTATTCTAGGAAAAGGAGAAGGGTCTCTTGAATGATTTATTTTAATTTTGCAAGAACATGTTTTGATTATAATATAAATCTTATTATGAATAGATAGTGAGTAATAAAAGAGAACACTAATACAAATATGTGTTTGCACATTGTATGAGTCTAGACTAGATCTTTTCTGAGGAACTGTAATTAAACATCTGAAATAAAAGCTCTTTCATCATTTCCAATTTATCAAAAAATTATATTATGAGAAATGTCTCAGTAGTTGTGTATTCATACAATGCCAGTAAGCCGGTTCTAATGCTATTAAGTGACCAACATTCTTCGAAATATCTTTTTTTGTGTTCTACAGAAGAAACTCAAACAGGGTTACAGTGACATGAGGGTGTAATTGAGGGTCGAATTTTCATTTTGGTTGAAGTATCACCTTGAAGTTCTTGAATCCAGAACCACGGTGTATATGTTGGCTTTTTGCCCGGCGCATTGATATCCTTGCATTGTGTGATGTTAAAGACATGATTCTTGTCTTGAGTTGTGCCACACACCTGTATCTGACTGTAATTCTGTTCTTGGCTGCAGGGGATTAGAAGAATATATTCTTACAGCTGTCACCACTGAGCTGAAAAAGTGACATATAACATTCTGAGGCCTTAAGAGTTTGAGAGAGAGAGAGAGAGAGAGAGAGAGAGAGAGAGAGAGAGAGAGAGAGAGAGAGAGAGAGAGAGAGAGAGAGAGAGAGTTGAATTTCCATAAGGTCGATTTAGCTGTTTATCTTACTTATGAGAAAATTATTAAGTGGAGAAAAATAAATTGTAGCCTTTGTTGTAAATAATCATAATAATCATATTATTATCAATGATAATAGTCCTTGTATTTGTGGGTCTTTTGTGATTGCACTGGAAAAAGATATTTTCTTAATCCGTCCAGAAAATATGACAAAAATACTAACTAGTATAAAACGAACCTTTTTATAAATAAGATTTTGTGTAAAGTGTAAACACAATTTTTAAAGACTATATCCTAAATCCTATAAGATCCCCTGTTATGAAAATCTTTTTTTTATGTTGTATGTTGTAATGTTATATACTTAAAGACAAACAATGTGCAAATTTATGGATAGGAATAATAAATGACAAAACACAATTTTAGTGATCAAATATTACTTTAAAGGGATAAAAAAAAACAACCACAGAGGAACTTTGGATTTTGTTGATTGGTAAAAATGTTCTCTATCTCTAAAACTACAGCAAAACTGAAAAGAATAAAAACATAATTTTGCAATATATTTTCTTAAATCTATTTTTTTGTGCCCTGTTCATTGCAGGCACAAAGTAGTTTTGCATCCATGAACCCTAAAATGACTTCATTTGACCAGGTTTTCCTTTAAATGTTAAACTCATTTTTCATGTTTTCCCAGACATTTTGTCAGCTTGATAAGAACACTATCCTACCACGTTTGTTTTCCCTGTTTTACATAATTACCAATTCTCTGCTGTTTGTCTGGCGTCTTAAAAGCTAAAAGTGTAGAATTATTGGTGAGTCTGAGTCATCACAGAGTGATAAATGTTACATGTGTTTGCTGACATTAACAAACGCTTTGACCCGTCAGTTTTCAAATGGATTTCTCACACAAACTTCACAAAGGTCAGTGCTGGTCATTGTGTAACATGACATCAATTGGCCATTTTAAAGACGCTTTTACAGCTTGTTGATCTTATGGTTTTGGCATTAATGGAGTTTTTACTTATGGGTTGTATGTGCTGACCTAGGGTGATGTCACATGGACATGACTTATAGCGGAAAATAAGGCCAAAGCACTCGTGACCTCATTGAAAGATGCTCAGGGGCAGTTCGATATTCTGTGTTTGTTTAATTTATTGAATTACTTCACCTGTTGCTTAAGGAACTTACCAGTTTGTATACTCTAAGCTATATAGAAAAAGTTGTTTCATGTATACATAAAATAACAACAACAATTTGAAGAACAATTGTAGCTGTGGGAATTATTTCACGTCTACTAGCATGCAAATTGTATTAACTGTATGTTTTATAATAATGAAATATATATTGACCGAAGACACTATATCTATAATAAAGTTTATGTTTATGTGATGTATTAATATTAATATATACCCATGAAGCTGAATTGTGGATATGCATTAAAGCTACATTTGAAGGTGGGGAAAATATGTTAAATAAAGCATTTCTACATTCAAAGAATAAAAAAAGGGATAATATAAAAAATTTAGGTATTTTTTGATAGGTAAATTGTAGTGTTGTTAGTCTTCCTATCAAATTCCTATCACAGCAAATCAAATAATATAAAACAAATAAAAAACATAATTCTCAAAGTATTTCCTGAAACTAGCTCATTGCACCATGTTCATTGCAGGCACAAAAGAGTTTTTGCATCGAGTGTTGCGTGACTCAATTTTGTGACTAAAAGCATGCAAAAATAAATAAACTCTATATATTTCTTTATATATATATAAACTCTACACACGTGGAATCATTGGTCTCATTTTTTCATTATTAGGTCAGAAAAAAATTCTTAACAAATATATATTTTTCTAATGAAATTAACTCATTTGTTGGCAAAATTATAATCTTAAGAAACATTTGACAAGTGATCCCAAGCAGCCTGATAGTGTATATATAAGCAGTCATATTAACATACATTTTCCATATATCGTAAATTATAAAATGCTGGTAGGATCTGTATTCTTGCTATACAAGGTCTTATTGATGTTATGAATTAATATGAGTTTCGCTTTGAAATCTGTACACGTCTGACGCTAACCAGCCAAAAAAGTCACTTTGTAGGCAAAAGCACAACCCCGGTCTTCTGTGACTGGTAATTAAGTGGTACATTTTTTGACACATTCATTACTCGACGGGCTACGGACGGCAGCATTTGCTGTATTTTATAGGTCGTGACTGCTGTCACAATGTCAGAAAACTGTTGATGGGGAAATTATCATGCATTTAGAGTACATGATTATAACACCACAAACACTTGCAAATGTCGGATGCGTTTTGAGCATCGAGAGACCGCGGGAGTAACACTTGAAAGCTGCCCAGAGATATTTCACAAAAACAAAAATGCAATTTTCTTCAATGGAATTTTTAACACGTTCCCAAAAATGACAAGAATCAGTTGTTTTTAAAAAAATGAATGTTTGAAATAAATTTGATGTGCTGTCGACATATTTACAATGCAAGGCTGTCCTACATTTTATTGAATTTAAACCTGGCCTAACACATGCACCATCCCATCTCTGCAGCTTTGCTTTCGCCCGATGACATTCATCGATATTAAGCAAACATGTTGAACACAAAGGCCTTCTAAACCGAGGTCAGCCCATTTTCACCTCATAGCATCCCCAACACTTCCCAGACAGACCGCACACATTCGCCCGGGTAAACAAGATGCACCATCAGTCTGGAACGAAAAGCTTCGGAGTTGACAGGCTGTAAAAGATATCGGGAAGAGCAAGTGAGAGAGGAGGTGCGTTGGAGGTAGAACAAAAACAGGGAGGGGGGACAGAAAGACGGAACGCGTTTCCGAGACAGGAAAAGCGTGCACAAATGGGAGGCCAGGTGAAGAAGATGGGAACCGAAGATGAGGGAGATTGAGACAATGAGAAGGGGAGAGCCGGATCTCAGAACGGTCTGGATTAAACCGGCACAGCATGTGTGTTGATAGCACTTGAGTGCTTGAGGGTGGTTGGAAATAAGACAAACTGTCCCTTGCTGTCAAGCCTTCAGGTCTGATTGATCTGTTATCTCTGTGCAATTTATCTCTCACTCACTTTATTACAGGGTTCGTGGGATGGAAAGAGAGCGGAAAAAGTCGGTCTGAGCTGGTTAAGCTGGTCTCCCGACCGGACTTCGCGAAATTTTATGAGCTCTTCGTATCGTTCATGAGACGATGGTCTAAAAAATGTACTTGCAATCAATATTTTAATTTTAATTTTAATCTAGAATTTGCACTTACACATGGCATGTAATCATCCAGCCTCTTGAGGTCATTATGAATTTTCATAAATGCCAGACAACCAATTTTAAAGGTTTGGAAGATGCACAACATGGAGTAGTCCTGTTCTCACTTCACATGTGTCATGATTTCACGTCAAACCTTCACTGTCAAAACTCGCTGTTTAACACAAATCAGAGCGTATCCTGGACCTCATCAGGGTTAACTGCTCAAGACAGAGCGATTTGTTACGCAAAACAGTCTTTTCTCTCCGAGTCTCACGAAGAAGATCCATGCATCAACGGCGTATTGTGAAACCGAATGACTCAATCGGCCATTAAAATAATGAAATGCTCTTAATTGTCCTCCTTCGTTTGAGTGTGGATCATTATTTCTGTTTTGGTCTGCTGGAAAGAAAAATGCAGGCTCAGTGTTTTAGAAGAGAATGGTAAAGTGTGTGTGTGTGTGTGTGTGTGTGTGTGTGTGTGTGTGTGTGTGTGTGTGTGTGTGTGTGTGTGTGTGTGTGGTAATATCTTAAGTACTGTGAGTTTAGCGGTTGCTTGTGTAAGATGGATGGAATTGACTGGTAAATTGTATTAGAGGGAATGCAGAGAGGGTTTGATACCAGATGCCCGGGGTGCTGAGAGGGTCATGGACACGACCGGTTGGTGGCATAAAGTCTGTGTTTGAGGACATTTTGCATTGTGGCTTTGCCCGATCAACCACTTCGATAAGCATTTGTAAGATACTTTTTTTAAGACGTTTTTTAAATGCAGCCTAATCGTGTTATTAACTGATCTTTATGTTCTAATAATTATTTTATTTGATCAGATGCACTCTGTGGTTAATTCACAAGATGTCACATCCAAATTTTATTATTACTTATTATTTTCATCTTGTTTTTCATATATCTTATTTTCATATCCATATAGATTTAAGGGAGAATAAAATAAATTGCTTTTGTTTCTTAAAAATACTACAATTAAGTGACAAGGAAAATGATCCGTCTATAGGTTAATTTAACTTGAGTTTGTTTTCTTAAAAATGTTAAGAACTGTCTCTCAGCGATTTTTTACGTTCATCATTGACATTCATTAACATTTATATTCTCGATTATATATTGATGTCATTTATAGGTAAGTAACATGAAAGTTTCAAAAAGGACTAAGTTTCACCAATTGTAATGAATTCCAAATTATATATATATATATGTCACGATGAGATGGATGGTGAAGGAGAGAGAACCCAAATGCAGGCGAGATAGTGCAATAACAGGACTTTAATCACAAAAAACAAACACAAAACAAAAACCCACGATGGGGAAAACAGAACACAAAACACTATAAAATGGCAAACAAAAAACTTCCCACGATGGGGCACAAAACAAGGAGTACTTAAAACTAAAACAAGGCTAAACAGGGACATGAAACTTGAAACACAATACAAGACCTTAACAGGAACCTTCACAAGGACTAGACCACGAACAAGAGTAACACATGTAAGAAACGTAATGCAGCGACACAGGACAGAAAACATAAGGGCTTTATATAGGGAAACATAACAAGGGATAACGACACGAGGCAGGTGTGGGGAATGACACAATGATGGGAAGCTAGACGGGATACCAAGGGGGCGGGGTCAAGAGACGAGACAAGAGAGCACATGGCATGTAAGAAAACAATACCATGTGACACTCACACAACACAGGTCTGCCATGACTCTGCCAAAAACAGGAAAAACATGACCAAGATAGGCAGAATCATGACAGAACCCCCCCCTTAAGGAACGACATCCTGGCGTTCCTCAAGGGAGCCGACAAACAGAACAGGACATAAACACGACCAGCACACGGACCTGGTGCTGTCACGACCTGGTCCACCAAACTAGAGAATACATGACAAGAAGGACCAGATCATGACAGCACCCCCCCCCCCAGGGAACACATAGCAACCCTGAAGGGGACACAACAGACAAAGAACATGACAAGACCAGAGCACATTACAAAAGGCATACAGACAAAACAAAACACACGGACATGGTATTGTCATGATCCGGTCCACAAGACTACAGGATATTTCACAAGAAGAACCAGATCATGACAATACCCACCCTTAGGGAGTGCCACCTGGCGACCCTAAGGGGAACATATATTAGGGGACACAGCAGACAATGACATGGACAAAGACATTAACCAAACACACATAACAGAACAGATCATGGGTACAACAGACATTACAATAAAAGGGTTGGGGTGACCTAATAAAAATAACATAGACGGGATGGGAGGAGGGGGAACAAAATGTCCAAACTGAGGGGGACGAGACAAGGGTGTGACAAGGGGAGTCCTAGGGGCTTGAGTCCGTGCAGGCTTAGGGCTGGGTTTGAGCACCCGAGTTCTTGCCCGCACTGATGCCCCCGAGGGCGCTGAAGCGGCAGAGAATGCCGGCTGTACCGGCGCAGGAGCCGCGTGGAAAGCCGGCCGTACCGGCGCAGGAGCCGCGTGGAAAGCCGGCCGTACCGGCGCAGGAGCCGCGTGGAAAGCCGGCCGTACCGGCGCAGGAGCCGCGTGGAAAGCCGGCCGTACCGGCGCAGGAGCCGCGTGGAAAGCCGGCCGTACCGGCGCAGGAGCCGCGTGGAAAGCCGGCCGTACCGGCGCAGGAGCCGCGTGGAAAGCCGGCCGTACCGGCGCAGGAGCCGCGTGGAAAGCCGGCCGTACCGGCGCAGGAGCCGCGTGGAAAGCCGGCCGTACCGGCGCAGGAGCCGCGTGGAAAGCCGGCCGTACCGGCGTTGAAGCAGGACTTGGATCCGGGACAGGACTTGGATCCGGGACAGGACTTGGATCCGGGACAGGACTTGGATCCGGGACAGGACTTGGATCCGGGACAGGACTTGGATCCGGGACAGGACTTGGATCCGGGACAGGACTTGGATCCGGGACAGGACTTGGATCCGGGACAGGACTTGGATCCGACGTCGGGACAGGACTTGGATCCGACGTCGGGACAGGACTTGGATCCGACGTCGGGACAGGACTTGGATCCGACGTCGGGACAGGACTTGGATCCGACGTCGGGACAGGACTTGGATCCGGGACAGGACTTGGATCCGACGTCGGGACAGGACTTGGATTCGGGACAGGACTTGGATCCGACGTCGGGACAGGACTTGGATTCGGGACAGGACTTGGATCCGACGTCGGGACAGGACTTGGATTCGGGACAGGACTTGGATCTGGATTCGGGACAGGACTTGGATCCGACGTCGGGACAGGACTTGCATCCGGGACCGGCGCTGCAACCTGGACCCGCCGCTTCTTCTTCTTTGAGCGACGGGTGAGAGTAGATGTTGCGGGAGGGGGCGGGACCATCTCTGGACCCGAGGAATCCGATGGGGAGTCCCAGGACTTCCTCCTGGCTCTTCTCCCTCGGACGGTGACAGGGGGACCGGCTGGACTGGGAACGGGGAGTAGGGAGCTGGCGGCGCTGGAGCTGGGAGGAGCTGAGTCCCCCAATGTGGCCGTGGCCAGGACGCAATCCTCCGGGACCGTGGCCAGCGGGCTGGAACCCCAGGTTGGAGCTGCTGGCCACGGGTCACCCCGGTTGATCACGTACCTGACCGCGTCCTCAAGATAGAGGAGACTCAGCATCCTGACCTCGCTGGGCTTGAGGGGTGTGGCGAGGCAGCAGTTTAGGATCCCCAACATCTCCCTGTCGGAAAAAACTGTCTCCTTCGCCGCCGCCACAAACTCCTGGATGAACTCCAATATGCCCCGATTCCCCTGCCGGAGCCCAAGTAGGAGGCGAGCTTGGCGGGTACGAACCGGGCAGGGATCCTGCTTCCACACACCTGCTGGGTTCATTTCTGGTCGCTGCATTCTGTCACGATGAGATGGATGGTGAAGGAGAGAGAACCCAAATGCAGGCGAGATAGTGCAATAACAGGACTTTAATCACAAAAAACAAACACAAAACAAAAACCCACGATGGGGAAAACAGAACACAAAACACTATAAAATGGCAAACAAAAAACTTCCCACGATGGGGCACAAAACAAGGAGTACTTAAAACTAAAACAAGGCTAAACAGGGACATGAAACTTGAAACACAATACAAGACCTTAACAGGAACCTTCACAAGGACTAGACCACGAACAAGAGTAACACATGTAAGAAACGTAATGCAGCGACACAGGACAGAAAACATAAGGGCTTTATATAGGGAAACATAACAAGGGATAACGACACGAGGCAGGTGTGGGGAATGACACAATGATGGGAAGCTAGACGGGATACCAAGGGGGCGGGGTCAAGAGACGAGACAAGAGAGCACATGGCATGTAAGAAAACAATACCATGTGACACTCACACAACACAGGTCTGCCATGACTGCCAAAAACAGGAAAAACATGACCAAGATAGGCAGAATCATGACATATATATACATCCAGATGTGAACATTTCAGTTCAGTAAAGTTCAGTAATCGACGGTAATGGAAAATAAAATACTGATGCTTCTGACATCATTTGCCATGCACATGCTTTGTCACAGTAGATTGCAATTATGAAACATGCTCCAACTGCTTTAAAAGCACATCTGTGCTCAATCTCCTTTTGGTAAAAGCACAACCTGAATATGATACACTTTGTGCCATGCACAAATAAGATATGCAAGAGGTACTACCACTTATCGCGAAACATAGCGTTCATAATGTGACGGTTTATCAGCGAACTTCAGCTGTCACTGTGATGCCCATCTAATACAAACCCATCACTATTACATGCAGACTTGTGTCTCCCCACCCAAAGTCATAATGCAACGCTCTTTGTAACGATATTCATGATATAACAGTGCACAAGATTTATATTAAATCATACAGAGCCCTTTAATCTTATATGTGAAAGTTAAATTTGCTCTAATAGGATTGTATAGGAGTCTTCGCATGAATCAAGTCAAAACAATATTATTGTAAATAAATTCAATACTACGTAGATATCAAGGTGGAAGAGATCATGGTTATTTATATATATAGTTGTTTTTCTCTCTCTATATAAACTTAATGCATGAGCTTAAATTAACTAGCACTGTACCAATGCAGCATTTATTAATGTTGGTTTACATTAGTGAAGTTTTATTATGCATTTTTAAAATCAAAAGTCGTCCCTGTTAATGCATAATGAACTAACATATTAATATGAACTAACAAGGATAAAATAAATGCTGAAAAATCAAATTGGTCATTATTAGCTGATATTAGTGAATACATTTACAAAGTTTACAAAATGCACCTGTTCCTAAAGTGTTAGTAATAAATACAGTATATATAATAATTCTCCAGGCCTTGAAATTCCCATTTTTTTCCAATGGCTGTAAGCCTGTTGTATTCCATTTGAACAAAGACATTTAATATTCCTCTGTCATCATCATCTGTCATTAAATATTTTTCTGTCTCATTCATGTGGAGGTCACATGCTCCAAGGTTGGGAGCAGACCGCACACATCAGACAGGTAATCAGCGCCTGGCGCACTCACCCGTCCGTCCTTTCCGGAACAAGAATAGGACAGCTTGATTTTTATTAGTCATCTCTCTTCTCATCATACTACTGCGGCTGCAGCCGTCAGACAGAAATTACTCTGATTATTTTCAGCATATGGGGAAATAAGACCCAATTTCCCACCTCAATCTTTGAGATGATTTGAAGTGTAACCAGTCTGTCACTGGACACAGCCAGATAGACTCACCAGACCACGATCGAGAAGACGCCTTTTATACAAATTATATCAATCTTCATTTATTTCGACCGCAGGAGAGGGATTTTGAGCACACCTATGTGATTATTAAATGGAAATCGGTGAACTTACGTCTGCAATTTTCTGTGATCTAATGATACCTTTACTTTCGAAGTTGATTTTCTTTTAATTGACAGAAAGAATCAAAGCTTTGCTCTGAGTAGTTAGTCTTCAATCTAACAACTCGATGTGCCAGGTATCGAACGTAACCTCTGATTTGTGTGTACTCTTCCCCAAAGTCCATTTTTGAGGTAATTACAGATGGTGTCGCTTCATTGAATTGGTCTCACACTATGCATACTGAACCGCAGTAGGGTCTTAACTCTTAAAGTTATTGTGCACTCAAAAATGAAAATGATTTCATTCATTATTTTATATTTTAACACAACCTTGTGTCATTCCAAACTTTTGTGACCTTATTCTTCAGAACACGAAAGAAGATATTTTGAAGAATGTTAAGAACCAAAAAACACAGTCCCTCATTGACTATTATATTCACGCAAAACCACAGGGACATTCCTCAAAATACCTTCTTTTCAGATCAGGTTGTGAATGATTGGACAGAAATTCTATTTTATCTAGACCACTTCTGAAAATGTGTCCATTTAGAAAAGTTTATGCAAATTTTTTGCAATGTATTTTATCGTGATGATATTTTAGTAAAAACTGTGTTTTATCTTTAATTCCAAACTTTGTATTGTTTTAAGACTTTTGGACTCAAAATATATATCAAACCCGGAACTGTTCCCCAAATACCTTCTTTCAACCTCTTTACTATTTAGGAAATTTAATACAACATTTTTAAGTAGCAAATTATTTTATCATCATGATATTTGTGTGCTAAACATGTTAAATTACTTAGACCTTTGAAATCCTCAGAATATTTTTTACACACCCTCATGTCTTTCCAAACATGTATGGCTATCTCCTGCAGAAAGAAGATATTTTAAAGAATGTTGGAGACAAAACCAAAGAGACATTCCCCAAAATACCTTCATTTGAGTATGTTTTAAATGAAACAGTAGGAGGATGAATGAACGATGATATCATTTTTATTTTATCTGTTTATTTTATCAGCATGATATTTGGGTGAAAACTGACTTAAAATTTGATGTTGAATCCCAAGTTTCGATATCAATGCAGGAAGTTTTTATTTAAGCAAATCAAGATATAATTGTGTAACTAATCAGAAAGGTTTTGCATAAACAACAGTTTGTTTCCAGGCTGTTTTCCTCTATTAAACTTTTTTCAGCTTTATTACATCATTTTAATCATGTTTTATTGTGCTGCCCTGTTTAAACTGAGAGGTACACGCACCGCTATTAGAAAACCCCGAGTCGAGGGAAATGTTCTTTTACAGACAGACCATTTCAACATGCAAATTACCATTTGCCGGTGAACCAACAGCATCCGATAAATGACTTGAAAAATTGATGACCTCGGTGCAAGTATTGCCTCTGCAACAGCTCATTAGCTGCTCAGAACCGACTCCAGTCTAGACTATATTTGGCTTATAGAGACCAGACTCGGATGGGCCTGGATGTGTTCTGTTTGGACCATATGCCCGTTATTACCGGTAGAGTCATCAGCTTTGGGGTTACGCGGGCAAATCGGTTCTGTGGCTTAAGATGTTTGTCATTTGGAGAGATTTTTATTTTGAATCCCATTTCACTCAACAGAGTTGGAAAGTTCAACCGATTGTGGCGTTCGGCCGTCACCGTTGTAAATGACGTATGGTCTCGAACTGCAATGCCCCTGAAGTACGTTACAGGGGGGTATCGGGCATTTAATTCAGCTGTTAGGCCACGCTTTTAAAAGGGAGATAAGCCAAGAGCGGCCAATTTCTTCAGGAGATGGGCGAGCTTTATTGATGGAGTGGACCGGGCTAATGTTTTTAGCCTTCTGGGTGTCCATCTGTGAGCATTTTTCCACTGTCATCACTACTCTGTTTAAGTAGCTCCAATGGCTTCTTCGGGCAAAGGGGAGATAATGTAGGCTATTTATCATGTAGGAATTCGATTTCCAGCCCACGGATCTCCTCATAAAAGAGTTACCAATCCATATATCAACCATTTAGTTGTCTGTTTTCATGAGCGGGAAATCATTTGTGTGCATTTTATTTATTTATCGCACAGGTCGGGTAGGGGACGGGTGATGGAAATTGTGCTCGGCCGAGTGGAGGAGAAAGATAGCCATGGTAAACAATTAGATGAGACGCCATTTCATTTGTTTGCTGAACTGTTTTTGCATTTAACCATTTTGTAAGAACATTTTTAATTGATTCTAAATTTACAATTTTAAATGACAAACATCTGTTTATTTGTTTTCCAGTTATTAAACTTTTCACACTTTAATTTTCAGATTTTTTTTAATTATGGTAACCTCGGTCATTTAATCATTTATTATATTAATTTTTATATTGGTATAATAGTTTAATATATTCTCATTTGGGTTTTAGTTTGATTTAGCTTTTGGTTTTTATTTTTAGTATTAATGTTGTTGTTGTTGTTGTTGTTGTTGTTTTTTTAGCATTTAAAATTTTTTTTTTCCAAATTGTATTATTTTCAAATAAGAATTTTAATCTTAAGCTAAACTTGTATTGCATAAACATTAAGAATTCATGTTTTGGTGAAGTTTTTTAAATAATATTTAATAATTTATTTATTGTTATATTTATGAACATTTTTATTAACAGAAATGTTGTAACAGTTTCAGTTATTTTTTCTATATTCTAGTTATTTTTAGTAATTTAAAATTTTTCTGCAAATAACAACCAAGGAAAGGGTTAAACCATAATTATTGATAATACATCTAAAGGCCTATACTTAAAGGTTTTGCTCTGTCTACATTGTAAATAAAGATATAATTGTGAACACATAATTTATTTAGTTACAGAACTTTCAGTTTTTTAAAACAATTTTATTAAGAAAAATGTTTTGCTTTAACTCAATTAAAAGAAACAGCATCCATTAATAGCATAGAACAGCCTTTGTGTTTGCAGCCCAAAGGTTGTGTATTCAATTTCTTGGGAACACACAATCCAAAGAATGTATACCTTATATTTACTTTACAGTTGGTTGCTTTGGCTCCACGCATCTGCCAATTGTAAATGCAAAGTAAAAATGATTATTTAGAAACGCCTTTCTTTTAGCCCCAACACAATTCTCGCTTCCATCTGATGATAATTTTGCAGTTTTTTAGAGTTATTTGAGTTATGAGAGATCAATCGCACAAGAAACAGGAAATATGTTGTACCGATGTTTGTGTATTTGTGTATATAGTTTGTGTTTCTAATAAGCTGTGGTGTTACAGTACTCTCTTATCTTCTCTTCTCTGAGAATCGTGACCTTCAGTCACCAGGTCTTTACTCTTACATGATGAACGAGAACGCTTCTGCTCAAGATCATACGGGGGTCAAAAAACAGCTTTGATTAAAAACCCTTTTGATGCAGACCTGGTGTTATTAATGGCGTCCGGGATGTCTTGCGGCTCTCCTTTGCGCTTTAGATCTGGACCCACATGTGCCTTCTGTCTCTGCTTGAAACCTGGGATACACACTTGTGCGTTGAGAAGACTTAAAGGTCTGTGTGGTCAAGGTCGTATGTTTGAGACATGTTTAATGCACGCTTGACAGTAATTAATTGTGCTGGACACGGTTCTGGCCTTCACATCCTCTTTACTCTCTGAAATATTGCGTCCGGTAGCATCCTGCAAAGTGAAGCTGCATGCTGATGTAGTAATATATTTATGTTTATGATATGGATATTATTTTAGCTATTTATAGCTTTTATTGATTAAGTTAATGTTGACTCGTGATTGCTTTAGAATAAAGGAAAGGAGAAATAAATATTTAACATGATGCTTATAAATGATATGAGCCTGACGGGGGAATCCGTAGCGCTGCCAAGATTGGAGAGATGCAGTAGTTTTGACTGAGGAGAACTGGTTCTCCTGGCTGGGTCTGCTTTCTCGGTTTTATTCTTCTTTTGGAGTGGTTTTTCCTCACCACTGTTGGCTTGCAGTTTGTAATCTTGTACTGTCCATCAGAAGACTGCTGACATTGGCTTTTACTGCACTTATTATCTATAATATTTTATTGCTATTTATTAGTACCCCATATATGTATTCATGCCAGTGAAGCCTGTATTATATATTACTTTCCTTTGCATTTTTATTTTTGTGTCTGTCTCTGTGTGCTCTGAACTTATATAATTATATACTATATAATTATAAAATTATCACTAATTTTTAGTGAAAGTAATAGGTTAAATCAAACTTTAATTCTCGTTTTCTCAGAATTAAATTTTCAGATTTTAGCTTGGTTCCCACAGGCAGGGTTACAAATGCATATTGCGTTCAGTGGATTATTAATGTCACCGTGGTACAGAAAGACAACATTTTTATGAATATATTTTAATTCTGAAATTATTTTATAAAAATAAAATTCAAGTAAGTGTGACATTAATATTTAACATTATGTGAAAAAATATTATTTTTAAACGCTTGCACTGACACTTGATCTCTTAATGGATAATTTGGTCTTTTAAAGAGACAGTACATCAAAAATCATAATTAATTCCATCCCATTAGATTCCATACAACTGTCATTCTTATGCCTAAGATATTTTTAAGAGTGTTTAGACATTGACTTCTTTTAAACAGTCACAAAACCACTAAGACATTTCTCTAAATATTTCTTTTTTTTCACAGGAAATAAAGAGTCAGACCTTGTAACATAAAGAGATATTTATTCTTATAGATAATTCAGAGCTCTGAGCTCACCTGTATTAAAGGAGTGACATTGGTTCATGGAGACCCTTGCCAGGCCGCATTGATTGTTGTTGTTCATCTTTCTGTTTTTCTCTTCTGTAATGGAATAGCAGGTGGGGTGATTTACATTTTTTGAAGATGCATTTTCCTCATGGGTGATTCCATCTTTATACCTGCCAATAGAATGCATCACATCAGAGAAAGCGTTGGTTTAATGCCATCTTTCAATGCTGTTTGAATGCTGTTCATTGAGATTAAATGTGTGTGTATAAGGGTGATTGTTAGGTAAAGATTTGGAGGTGTGATCCTCACCATCTTGTCCTGCTACAGTATACAAATGACTAAAGCAATAAGTTTTCAGTTGTTATTGTTCATATATATTATTCATCATTGTTCAAGTTTATGCCTCACATTATATAGTAAATTAAAATGTGATAATAGCCTTCTGACCTGTATGCACTGTAAAACATGTCATGTGAAATTGTAAATATCACACTTTTTTTAAATAAAATCGTAAAAAATATTAAATATCCTTATTTTTCAGTGGAAAATAGAAAATTATTTGATGACAAATCCAAAAATTACTTTCTATAAAATTAACAAATATAATGAAAAAAAAGTTTTTAACAGCCATATATTTTTGTAAAATACATAAATATTTTGGGCGAATACTATTAAATATCTGATCTAATCTGATTTACTTTTTTCAGTATATTTCAGAGTATATTACAGTTTTTTGGTCTGGGTTTCTTTCTTCCACAGAACCCAAAAAAAAGATATTTAAAATAATGTTTTTTATCACTTGCATTGGTTTGGTGTCGCCGGTTACCAACATTCTTCAAAATACCTTGTTCTGTGTGCCACGGAGGAAAAAGGTCATAGGTTTGAACATACAATAGGGTGAGTAAATGATGTCATCATTTTTTGTAAACACTTCACTCCTTTACTCTTGATCAGAGTATTCTGAGTATATGTGTTCTGACACAAACATTCTGGTGTGTCCTGAAGCTTGTATCTTACTCTCAAACTGTCCTCGCTCGGCTCTCAGTTTCAAGCTCTGCATGAGAAAATTAAGGTCGGAAATCAATTCGAGGACTGCCATTTTCTCCTCAAGTGGCTTATTAGAACATTACACCACCGCCTGAGATTATTGATTCCAATCAAATCTGTTAGCTTCATTAGTTGATAGTTTTGCCTGTTCAGACGGAGGTGAACCAATGAGGGATAATGGGAAATGGCAGTCCTGTTGTAACGCAGTTGTTTTTATGTTCTGTCTTTACATTTAAATACCAACCAGGCTTTGTGTATAGAAATTGGAGAATATTTTTCCCGGCAGAGCTTTTTTGAGATAGAAAAGCGAAAGCTTTTTAGATGATTAGGGGTTGGATGGAAGGGAGCGGGCAGAAGCCGGAGACCTGTGCAATGCATTTAATCTCATAAAGTAATGTGCTGTGATAACATTCAGCAATCAGCTCATCATGGTGGGCTGAAGTATCTGACACCGTGACATGCGGTGGGTGAAATCACAGCAGCGTGAACTTAACTTTGCTCGGCTTTGCTGGTTCAACAGAAGCGGGTATGGCTAAATGCTTTATTCGAGAGCTGGATCGGTTCTATGATCTGTATCTATAACTTTAGTAGAATTTAGGATAAATGAACGTGTGTGTACTGTATGTGTGTGTGTGTGTATGTGTGTGTGTTCAAAACTATAGGAATAATTTTAAACTCATCCACTTAGAAAGTATGTGGGAAAATACTGGAGAAAATGACAATACGTAGTATTCAATTTAAAAATCCTAACAATGTATTCTGTGTTTTGAAAATATGTATTCAGTAAACTGATTAAATATGATAACAAATGTTTTATAGGAAAACTTATGTAATTTCTGAGTGAAGGTAAAATCTATGGAATAACTATTCTATAGAATAACACAAATCTGTCCGAAATGTGTCAGAAATGGCCCCTTTATAAGCCAGCTTCTTAAAGTCCCATCCTGAGATGTTTGTAAATACTATTGAAGGAGTTCCCATTGCTTCTATTTATATATTATATTTCTCGTTCATCAAATTCATATTTTTTATTGCATAATATACAAGTTTTGTCGTGAAAGGAAGTAATGGGCTGGTAGAGTTTATATATATATATATATATATATATATATATATATATATATATATATATATTCTATTCAAATCACCATCAAGTCAAAAGTTCATGACTTTTGAACAGTTTATAAACACTTCCCTTTATACATTTTGTCTCACTTAAATGAAAATGTTTCACAATGGTTTAAAAATCTTTTCATCTGATGGTGTATGACAACATTTCGGAAATGAGTATAATAGGCAAAATATAATTTATAAAATGATTTATTAAAGATGTTTTTGAAATGGATATTTAGATGTCTGACTAGTGTTGCTATATTTATCCACTGTATTGTATATCTGGCCCCTTAGTCTTTTAAATCTGCTGAATAGTTAGACTATTAAACATTAAAAAGGGAACATTGAAACTGTATTATGAAGTCTCTTTTGGATCAGGTACATTTATATCAGGTGAAGGTCAAGGGCTTTTAATAAGTGAATAGTTAATGTGAGATTGTCACCTCGCAAACAATGCACTCCAACCAGAAGGGAAATGGAATACGTTTGCATGCAAAATGACCGGGTGGAATTATACAACCATTAGCATGTGAACAATGATTGGCAACGTTGGGGCGCAGCTGTAGTTAAAATGCAACCCGAGCTGACTTTAGAGTTTTATCTGAATCACTTTACCGTGGGTGGAGATGCCAGCGGCTCTCTTTACACTGCCGTATGTTACCTTACACTACATTACTCAGGTCATGTCCTCTAACATTACCTAAAGACCAAGAATATTGTATATCCGAAACGTATTTTTCTATCTATTTGGAAGAAAGTTGCAGAAGGTGGTTGGTCAAATTTTTTTCTCAAACATTGTGTTGTTTGTTGAATGATACTTTTCAAGAGGTTTGATTCTTGTCAGTGTGGGAAGGATAAAATTGAGCCGGCCGGCCTAATGGTCCATGTGATCAATGACAGGGTCAGATAATTGATTGATGAATCGACCGTTCAGCGACTCCTTCCCATGGATTCGTGGACGGGTCAGGGCGATCAATTCTTCTCCCGATGGAGTGATATCATTAAGTGTCAGGAAGTTTCGATAACAGACCTAGGAATATATTTGACCTAGGAATGGGCTGTTAACTTTACAAAAGTCGAAACGCAAGGGCGAGACTTTGCAGGGGCTCAGGGGCACAATATTTTCCATCACAGTTTTCAGACTCACCTCTCAAAGCCCCAAAGCAAGTTTTTTGTAATTAAAGACTAAAGCCACTTGGTACGGTTCTTTCTCGTTTCTTTTAATCCATCGTGCAGGTGAAGATTTTTTTTATTCTCTCTTAGGAAAGGTCAAGAAATCATCTGAAATGTTGGCTCTGAATCCCAGGCGTACACACGGATCAGAGATGAGCTGCAATAATCTCCTCTCCTTTATGACAAAGGACATTTTTCAGTTTGATATCAGATCGGTGTTGACCTTTGTGCACACCATCTATGTCACTTTCAGTCAAAGGTAGTCTCTGGGGTTTCTCGTTCGATCTTGTGAAGTGGAAGTAACCAAAAAAGGGATGAAACATATACTGGATTTTTATTTAATAGTTGTTAACATAGTTCTCTTGTGGCTTTAAGTCCATGTCTTTTAAATTCCTTTTTTCAAGACTGTTCCAAAAAATATTAAAAATTTTGCGTACAGGATTCACATTTGGTCCCACAAATGCTTCAAAAACGACTAAATCTTAAAGTTTTTTTTGAGGTTTAAGAAGTATCTGTATAATAGTGACATGTTGCCCATGGGCGACAAGCTTTTGCTGATTAAAAAAATCACAAATTTGATACGTTACCTGCCAACTTTTTCAAGAAGAAAAACATCAAAACAGGAAAAATGATTGCATTAGGGATTTTATTTCTGTCAATGCATGTTCAGAGCCTGCAGTCCTTACAGTTCAATAATGGGTTGCCAGATCCTCTTTGGAATACCAAACATCGAGTAGATGCAATATTCGTCTCATTTCTTCATGATTCTTTGTGGCCTGTTGTATATTGTGTTACATTAGGATCAAAGCAATACACTTGAGATGTTTTTCAATCCTGAAATGATTTCTAACAGGAGGGATGTGCGACTCGACATCCAGATGCCACAACAAACACCAGATAGAACAACAGGCTTTCTTTGGCACAACCTGACATATGTTTATGTAAGGATCTGAAAGAACAGGATGACTCATCCTGCTTTTTTCATCATTGAAGTCAGCGGAATTTAATCATTCTGGGAATAAGAGATGAATATGAATGATATCAGCTATCCCTGTCAGTAATGCATATTTTGTAAGTAAGTGTTGCATGATGATTATATTTATTTTGTACATTTCAGATAGCTTTTATATATCATAAGAAGTTCATTTATGGTTCACTACAGTGACTCCGATGTTTAATTTAAGATTTCTTAAGAGAAATAAAAAAGACAATTATTGAGACAGGCTGGTCTTGGAGGAATTTTGATTCAACAATAGTGCTATACCTTGATAATGCTGAGCAAAGACATGTGGATTTAAGGCGATTTGTGGTGGTCACTCTGTTTGTTGAGATGGTTTGTCCCCTATGTTGTACTTAAAGGAACAGACCATCTCGATCAACACCTGCTCATCCCCAGGGGGTCCTGTCAGGAGAGAGCATGTCGGCTCGACCTCAGTTAAACCCTGGATGTCGAATGTCTGACTTTACAGCGATATTTGCATACGTAAGGCAGAGACTGATGAATATTTCATTACTTTACTACACCGTATTAGTAGAAATTGTCAAATATGGGTGGAGAAAACAATATACTGATGACCTCACCCCAAAACATGAAACGTATACAATGGAAAAACACACGCATAGCACTGCAGTATATAACAAATATGGAGTTTTGAAGAATTACGCAAGCACGTTAAAACTTTTTTTTTCATATTGAAAACTAAAAAAGTCAATTGATGACCACCGAAAGCATCTGGTTGTCAAACCACAGTAATAAGATAAACCACATGTGTATATTCTGCAAAAGCACTTGAGTGTACTTCAGGGCTAGTGACTTTAAAAATCGTCTATAATAACCGTTTCAACCATTTTGCTGAATCCATTTGCAAGAAATGTGAAGGATTTTGTTTGTAAGACATCATCATTTTTAGGTTGACTTAGATGCATATTTGGGCCACTCTAAGGCTCCTAGAGGAGAAGACTTAAACACAGTTATGCAGCGTATCTTTTCTTTAGATATCTTTTTGTGTGGTATCTGTTACAATGCATTATTTTTCTGCTCTTCACAAAGTGAATTAAGGCGTGAAGCTCAGCAGGATCTGCTGTTACTATGACTTCATGATGGCTAAACCTCAGCATGACAGGGTTCTTTGATCCGTCTTTCCTTTTAAATTCGGTCAGTGGATTTGATCTGTTTCTAGTAGCGGGTATCTAAGCTTTTTCCTTTTAAAATCTGACTCAAACATAAAGTCATAATATTATTATGGATAAATAACCTGCCATTCACAAGACAGGGTTGTTCTGTTGTGTAGCAGCAGACAGATTCACGTCAATGTGATGCGACACAACCGCAAACTCCCTGCTGTGAAATAAAATAAATAAAACATCAAGTCATTATGAGGCCTGGAAATTAAGATGACAGTTTAAGGTTACAGAAAGTAAGAGAGTCCAGAATGGGTTTATGAGCTATTTTTACCTAATTGTGAAAAGCTCCCTGTCAAGTGGACATATCGTTTTAACAGGATATTTAAACCAAAAATTATAAATTTGTCTTCCTTTCAGCCTAAAATAATTTATAATATTATATTATAATTTAATATTTAATAATTTTCATATGATTTTTCTTATCATGGGGGAATAAAATGAAAAAACTTTAGGGCTCCTCAGCTATGACAAATATCAAAATGTTGAGATCAGGATTGACTTTCTGAAAAAAAAAAAAAATCTTGATAAATTAATAGATATTCAAGTAAATGTAAAAATTTGATACAATTACACTTAAGCACACAGAGTAAAATGAACATTATAAATATTAAAATTGAATGTGGCCAAATAATTGTTGTAAAACGGATTATTTTATTATTATAATTGGTGAAAGCCAAATTTAAAATTGAATTTAGCTAGTATAATGTTTATTTCCCAAGGAATGGAAGAGAATCATGGAATGCCTTGTGTGTCCTGTCATATGCATTATCTGCTATATTTAACACACATATAAATTTATATGAAATATACATATGAAACATAAGTCACATAGCAGACATATAGGGTATGCATCGCTTTTATGATACCTTTTACATTGCTTATATGTCATTTTTTAACAGCACCTGTCTTCATTTTCTCTTACTGGATGAAAAGAAACCAAATGAATCTGCTTTTACGTTCCACAGGAGAGCAAATCTGGACGAAAAAATGATAACGAAATTTTCTTATTAAGGTGAATTTTACCAAAAGATTGACACTGCATTAGCCATAATGCATACAAAAGTACACTATATAAGCTGATATCTGTATGCTTATACATTTTCTTCCTGTGTTCCAAGGATAAATGAAAGTCAAATAGTTTTCGAATGACATCAAAGTGAGTAAGAATCATTTTTTATCATACAGTTTTTCATTTATACTCACCTATCGATGTCCGATACGTTTTTTAATATACTTTCAATCGTCTTACTAAAGCGCTGAAGGATGTTTGACATTTACAATGAATTCTCATGCATCTCTCGAGCTTTTACTGTATCATCACTGGCTCATATTTTACATATTTATTAGGAAAGCATTTGTGGCAGCTATCACAGTAGGCCTTCTCCCCACGCTGGCATCTTCCACCAAACTCGCTTGACATTTGAGTTCACAGCTGGGTTGGTTCCCAGATCCGTCTTGATCATCTTTTTGGCCCTCGGGCAACAGCTCTTTCGCCAGCCTCATTTAAATGCAAAAGAATATTAAAATAGATTATCATCATTAACACTGGGCTGTATCATGATGAATTTTATTCAGCCGCTTCTCCTCCCTCCCCCTGAGCCATCCATCCTAACCAAATGAATGTTCCCCACTTGGTTCCTCCGAAACCTCTAGGTGGCAAACAAAAGCCTGGTATTTATGAGGCTCAGAAATTAAGGGCAGGAATAATATTAAAGTTATCCTAAAGACTCTCTATACTAAGGTTCGCGTTACCGTTTTGTCACATGAAATTTGATCTTCAATCTTATTTTAGAGAAGCTTACGGTACCCCTTGAATACCTTTGGTGGCGGAGAAAAGGATAATTCAGATATGAAAGCTTCATTCAAATAATTAGGTTTAAGCTTTCCCCTTTAGTCCAGACACGCATTTATGAATAGCAGTAGTATACAAATATGTGTTTATCCAATATAAAGCCTACAGTGTCTGATGTTAGTATTGGGCAGTCTACATAATAATAGTAACATACAGATATTTACATTTTTAAGTGATAGTTCGCAAAATAATTATTTCCCTCACTCCTATGCCATTTTAAAGTTATGTTACCTTCTCTCTTTGGCAGAAAGAAAATAATATATTTTGAAAAATGGTGATCCTCATTGACTTCCAGAGTGTTAACTTAAAGCAACTAAGACATTTAGTTTTTTGGTTATATTTTGATGTCTGCGGCATGTCAGATCTTTAAAATGAAGGAGACGCATTTTAATTTTGTTAATTTAAGCTTTAATATGACTTGTTAAAACGATGACATGTGTGATATCACTTCCCACGTCTGCCATTGTCAGTAGACCTAGGAAAAAATGTTCTGTGATGATGGGTGCCTTTATATATCACATTAAAATGATATCTCCCTCCAAAACATGAAATTCTGGCATCATTAACTTATCCTCCTGTCATTTTAAACCTGCATGACTTTTTTTCCTCTGCAAAACACAAAAGAATATATTTTGAAGAATGTTTTTCAATGGCACCCATTCACTTGCATTGGCTTTGGATCCATACAATATGACACACAAAAATATATTTAACAGAATGGTGGTACCTATAGACTTTCATCGTGTGGACTTTAAACCACTATGCGTTTTCTCAAAATATCTTCTTTTGTGTTTCACAGACATGTGTCTGTGTATACATAAAGATGAATAAACGATAACAGAATGACAGAATCAAACAAGTTTAATACGACAAGAGTGTCAGAAAATGATGACACAATTTCCCTTTAAGTGTCACACAGTAGATTTAATATTTCTAAAGTTTCTAATTCCATAAAAACAAAACATTATTCATATATTTTGGCTGCTGTTGTTTATATATTTGTGTGGATCCTAAGACCGGAGATATGAAGGCACTTTTTGTGCAGTTGTGATAAACAACATTTTTAAGCTTACATACATTCTGACAGTAATATCACAGTCTGTATTTCACGACGTGGCTGACGCTGGCAGTCATCATCATAATCTACTACAAACAACATATGCAGTCTTCAAATGTCCAACATGCGTCATTCAGAGCTGAATGCTGAGATTTGTCAGAGAGGCAAGCATTCAGCGCGGTAATAAACGCTGCCATAAAATTGTTCTGACAGTTCTATATATGTAAATAACCTCATGCATTTTTGGTAACCTCGAACTGAATGAGTATAAATGTTGGCATTCATTACGTTGGTTGACAGGATTTCTAAGCACACAAGCGGTGGACCTGGATCTCAGACTAGAGAACAAATAATGAGGCTCTTGAATTCAGGAGTTTATTTTTATTATTCTTGAGATGGATTACTTTATGAGCAAAGATGACAATTCTAAGCTTGTGTGTGTTTGCTGTGCATGAATAGTAAGATTCGTTTCATGTATTGGTAAGCGTTATATTTTGATGTCTGCTGCCTGTCAGGTCTTAAAGAGAAAGGAAAAGCATTTTCAGTGTTGTTAATTGGAGCTTAATAAGACTGATGACATCATTGTTTCACGTCTGCCATTGTGCGACAAACAGATAAGCCCTCAGTCGACTTCTTTATATGGATTCTTATACATTACTAGGATAAAATAAGCATTTCAGTATAAAGTCAGTTAGTTTATTCGTTTTTGTATGTGTCTGTCAAACTAGATAAACATGTCAAGCACATTTATATTTTTTAAATTAGAAAACGTTGTCATTGGTGGGATGCTTTTATATATCGCAATAAAATGATAGTTCAAATAAAAATAAAAGTTCGATTTTTATTATCTCATTTATTATTTTCTTTCCTCTTTAAAACATGAATTCAAATTTTTGTTAAGCATGTTAGTAGCTGGTACACATCCATTTGCACAACAGAAGGGAATGGGTGGCACTGCTGTTCGGTTACCAACTTTCTTCTATATATCTTCTTTTTTGTGTTTTGTGAAAGAAAGGGTTTCAAAAGCAAGGGGTGAGCAAATGTTGACAGAATTTTCATTTTGAGGTGAACTGTCCCTTTATATACTATAAGATGTAATAATACATAGTAATTAATTATCAATAAATAGCTTAACTAATCTCTTATATGGTATTTGTTCAGCTCTTTTTTCTCGAAATGAATGCTTTATAATCTTTGTTTGTTAGATTTTCCTTTCACTCTTCATCCCTTTCTCTGATTTTTAATACATTTATTATAAAGCCATTGCCCATTTTCATGATCACTGATTTATTTTTCTTGTGTTTATAAGCTTTATTAGTCCGCCTACTGAAATATTTAGACATGAACGTACCCATTGTCCAACCCACGAAAAGAACAACAGGGGTCCTTGAATTTGTCATCACGCAGTTTAGTTTTAGTAATGTTCATATACTGTATGTTCTTTGTTTACTTCCAGACACTTATTCAGTTGCTATTTCAAAATGGTTTAGGAACCATTTAACATATTCATACTAAATCGGTCCTTTATAAAAACATCAGTGAATCAGTCACATTTTTCAATATAGCTGCATTAATGGATAGAATTGTGTATGGTGTTGGTTGGCTAGAACTTCAGAGTTTGCATGGAAACAAACTAGGCTTTTGTATCCAATGTTAAGCCTGCAGACATCCAGAACGCACACCGCTGTTGTTCATATCCACATTAACAGTTTACACACACACTTTATATCCCTCTACACCATCATGCTCGGAGTTAATGTGTCATAGTTTAAATACCCGTTCACTTCTTAGGTCTCTTGGTTTTTTTGCAGTCTCATCTCTGCAGAGCACTGTTAAAATCACGAACAGAAGCAGCAGATGGAATTGGATTACGGACGGACAATGGAGGCAGGCCAAGATGCGTCGGGCTGCACGGGACCCTCCTTCATTAGCCCGAGCTCATTCTGTAGTTAATGCTCTACGGCTCCGAGGCTGGGAACGCTACAACTCGTCCTGGCTCTGGCTCTGAATACGCCGCGAAGCTCTCTATTCAACCTGCCCCGGCTGATTGATTAGCTTTTGTCTCTCTGATTAAAGGCGGCTCGTGTCCCCTCGCACCGCAAGACTTATATAAATGGGGAGAGGGTAGCGAGATTGAGCGAGCGAGAGAGCAGCCAAGAGAAAAGCGAAGGGTTTGCAGAATGAGATTTGGCTTTGTCACTGGGAGAATAAACTTTAATCTCAATCAGGGACTGAAAAGCAGCGTGTGCGTGCGTGCCGTGGCCGGCAATCACTAATGGATGTTTCTACTGCTTCGGCTGCCAAGTAATAATCATAAGAAGACATTATGTGCTCATAAGAAAGAGAAAATACCATTACGGAAAACATTTGCACGGACCTCTTTGTCCATTTAGTGATGGCTTTGCTTTTCGTTTTGCTTTAATCCGCATTGTCAATTTGCAATGGTTAAGGGGGTGTTGTCCACAAAAACGAGTAAAAAAACTCTTAAGACCAGTTTACAATTCAAATGATAACTTTGAATATAACATTAATGATCATTATAGTAACATGGACAGTAATGCATGATTACATTTTTGTTTTTAGCTATTTTTAACATTACTTCTTATAAATTTGTGTAAAAGTGAAAAAAAAGTATTAAATCACGTGGAACCAATGTACAGGATTAAATTGAGGAATTTCAAATATTCTGTATATTTTACACTCTTCCACAAAGAACCATTATGTCAAAGATTCTGTAAAGGCATAGGTAACCTAAAAATAAATTGTAGGCACCATTACTCAAATTCTCTAACATTTATTTGTTTTGATCAACACAGAGGAAGCAGTTTGGACGAATGGTTGTAACAGTTTTACCAGAGTAGGAAAAAGACAATACCATATTTTAAGAATGTGTGCATGACTGCCATTGTAATATATCCTATGGTATATTCCAATGGTATATCCTACTATGGTATTATTCCAAATGTGTTTTCCTGTGTTTAGCCAAACAAAGAAATCCAAACTCAGATTTGGTACAACCAGAAAATAATTCATGAAATAACTTTTTATTTTTGGATGGACTATCCCTTGAAAGAACCATCTCTTTCTTACCTTTTACCAAATGTTGAAGGATCTTTATAGAACAATTAAGACAAACAAGTCCTTCTATGGCAGCGTGAAGCATCTTTATTTTCAAGAGTGCTTCACATTCAAAGGAATGTCGGAAATGTCAAGGAAATTTTGAATTAGTTATGAAACTTTTTTTCATAATAAGACAATTAAAAAGCATAAACAGGATTAAATCTCATGCTCATAAAATGAATGTGGAGATTTGTGTTGAAGCATAGCATTTGACTAAACAGGATTTCTAAATTATTTTACCATGTCACGATAACATAGAAGTCAATAAGTCTAAAAAGGTTTACAACAAATTTAAATGCAGTTTTTATATTGTAAAACATGTATTTTTATAAAGTCAATCCTACTATAAGATACCCTTCACAATTTTATTGTTCATATTTTTTATTTGATGAAACAAAGACAGTACATTTTTTCAAAACAGATGCAATTACATTGGTCTCTGCCAATCAATTTATATTTTTTATAAAAAAAAAAAAAAATTACAGACCATATAAAATTGTATTTAAATAATATCATTTGTACCATTCAGGGAAGGTGAGGTATATACCAAGCATCTTGGTATTTTACTACCTTCTCTGGTGTCCCAGCTGGTCAGCATTTAGTTAGTGAGGCACATTTTTAAAAGCCATTCCAATTAAACCCATATCCGCAGTTCAGCCCATTAATGGATTTTCCTCTCATATTTATGGATCTATTTACTCAAATATAAAAATACTTCCCCACAAATCTATTTACGTTCGTGTTTATAAGGCAGGGGTCCAGCGGCTGTATTAATGACGATCCAAAGCTCCAGCGTCAAACAACAGTCCACAGCCTTTCTATAAAACCCTTAAGCCTTTTTTCTTCTATAGACATGTATATTAACTCTGATCTTTTCTGTTCCTTTGGGAATTCTGTCAATAAGCCCAGGTGTCCATAATAGCTGATAGAGGAGAAGTGCGCATTAGAGTTCTAATAGTGTTGTCAACACAGCATCTTTCACACAGCAGCATAATGTAGAATAATTAAACCACATTTGCATTTTGCTTAGCATTTGCACAGCATTTGCAAACCCCGGCTTCACGGTTTAATAGGCGATTTCAGCGGTGGCTTTGGTTTTTCCACAAGACTTGAGTCGGGTCAATCAATCGTTATTCTTCTTCTTTTGTGCTTAGGGCCTATGAGCTAACAGGGCTTCTGGGAATAGGGTGGGATGCGTGTCTCACCGGGCAGGAAGAGCTTTTGATAATGAAGGTATTATGGGAAAGGGTGTCGTAATATCACAGCCTGGATAGAGTTGAGTCATCCGCAATGTTTTGTTGCCTAATGGAGAATAAACTATTAAGGAAAGAGCTGGTAATAGGTTCACATTTAGTCTTGTGTTTCAACTATTATGAGGACAGTAAAATAAACAGAGAAACGAGAGGATTAGTTGGTATCGTTGTTGATGTTAAATTCATACGCTCTTGCGGTTCAGCATGTTCAGCATTGAGTTTGCACCGCAGTATTCGTGGGTTGCATCCCCAAGGAATGTTTAGCTTGAATGCACATTGAGTCGCTGTAAATAGGCATCTGAGAAAATATGAATATAAAACTGATCTAAAGAGCATCAGAACGCCATGAAGATGCTTGGCTAGATGTTCTTTGTGTGTATTTATCACTTGATGTTGCAGTGAACAAAATATTCAAGTATAATAAATTATTTTTTTAAACACTGTTTTTATTCAGCTTTTTAATTAATAAAAAAAGTTTGTGCAAATAAACTCTTAATATATGTAATTAAAAATATGCAGAATAAAATACATTTATTATTTATTTTAATTAATATTTTTTCCGTCTTTTTTCAAATGTTTTGATTGTGAAACATTTTAATCTTTTTTGTATTTACGTCACCATTATGGTCTTGCATTCTATCATTTCTATCATCATCTATATAAATATATTATATAACAGCATTTTTTATTTAATAATATATACACAATATTTAAACCTTCTATTAGTAGAGGAATATGGAATACATTGAATAGTGATGTTTTGAATAAAAACTTAAAACACAATGACATATTAACTTTAATTAATAAATTTGCAATCATGCAGGTTAACTCAAATCCATAATAATATAAAAATGTATTATTTATTTTAGTTTAAGCATAATATTTGTATACATAATTGTGCTTAAAACCTTTAAATAATTTGAAGGAGCACAACGAAACATTTACATAACGAAACAATTACATTACAATTATGAAACAGAGTTGTGTATCTTTTTATGATAATAATAAAACCATTGTGACCAAACTGTGCATAAAATTAAATTATATAGAATATCACAATAATATAAAAATACTACACTTCTCTACTCGATTTCAGTATCTCTCCTCATTATAATGGACGGCATCAGCGTTCACAGCAGACATGCTCACCAGATGTACGCTTACAGAAGCTTAAACCAAACGGCCAAACAAAAGAAGACACACCCCTTGGGGAGATGCATGCGGTGCGGGTCACGAGCTGGTCACCGTTGGGCAGAACTGGACAGGATCCACAGATTAATAGACTGTGGAACATTGTGTGCTGGTAATAAATTTCCAGCAGAAGCGTCGCTCAATAACACAGAGGTTATTACCTGCCATTGTTTTCTCTGTAGATCTGTGAATATAGCAGCCTCTTGCCATTTGATATTCATGCTGTTGAACTCTCTAAAGAATCTATTGATGTTCACTCGTGTAGATGTTTGTTGAATGATGCTTTGAGGTCTCCATATTATTCACGTGTTTGTCGGTTGCTTTGCCCTTCATCAACATACTTTGCACTTTAAATGTATGCATTTGGCCTCACAACGGCCTCCATTCACTGTGTACATTTGTGTCCTATGTGGGTTTCCCATGGGAACGCTTGATCTGTTACATCACAGGGCAAGGTTGTGTATTTATGTTTCATTTCCAGAGAAGACCTTGCGGTTGTTAAATGCTGGTCCTCTTGCGGATGCAGCTGGAGGCAAAGTTTCTATAGGCTGTTTGTAGCTCCTTTGGGAATAACATCGTGACCTCCATCCCGCTGCTCTCTGGAAGTGCCGTGGCTTGTGGTATTGACACGAGTGTCATGTCCAATCAGCGAATGAGACTGGAGCACGCGGAGCTGCTAGGCTGGACTTGCCAGCTTTAATTTCCAAGTCATCACTGGTTTTTGGGATTGGTGGGGGTTTGACTCCAGAGAGCCCCACGCCTCGGTTCTAATTAATAGGCTTTATGACAGGGGTATTCCTCTAGCTCCCCGCTAGACATGTGCGCCTTTACATGCGGCCTGACATTCCGCTTTCTCACCCTCCCTTTCATATGACATCATTAGCATTCTCATGGACTGATGGAATACTTAATGCAAATAAATGCTCACGTCAATGTGTTATTCTCATTCCTTCATTCTCTTTTTTTTGTGTTTCAACTTTAGATCAGCATCTTGGAACGGCAGATATTTGATTTCCTTGGATACCAGTGGGCTCCAATACTCACAAACTTCATCCACATCATTACGGTGATTCTCGGCCTCTTCGGGACGGTGCAGTTTAGACCGCGTTATGTGACCGGGGTGAGTCTTCACAGGTTCATGATTTTTTTTCGACGGGAGAGATTGATTTTTTCAACTCCACCTTATAGATTGTTTCGAAGAAACAACATAAAACTTTATGGCGTTTGCATGATTTTGTGGCCAAAAATTAACTTCCTGTAGACCCACAAAGACTTTTAAATACACAAAACAATTAAAATTAAGGAAAAAAAAATTTGTTACCAGTAATATAGTAGAGAACCAGTTCTAGAAAAGTAAATACTACTACTTCATATACTACTACTACGACAAAGTTAATACTATTACTATTTAATTAAATGTAAGTGTATTGATAAATATAATTGAATACAAAAAGAGACCAGAAATGTGGGCCATGCATTTGTTTCCGATGAAACCGTCTTTATTGTCATTTTAATATAAATTATGATGAATTTTTGATGAAATTATCAAAAATTTGGCATAAAAGTGAATGAAAATTTAATCCAAATTAATAAAACAGTCATTCCTGGGTGTAAATATGTGTGTGCTTGAAATGTAATGGATATAATTCCTGTTCAATATTATTGAGAAAATTACCAAAAGAAATAACAAAATTTATGTTGTCAATAAGACAATATCACAATATTTGTTCTTTCATCATGATGTTACACTTGGATGAGGAACAAAGTCATGCAAAGAATCCCATACACTAGAACAGCATTTTTTCACACATCTTTGGATCAGTCCATCAGTTTTGACTAGTATTTGGTATTATGCAAGCAACAGTTGCATGTCCAACTCAAAAATTGATCGTTTTGTAAAACATTGCATACAGTGGTCATTAGAACCCAAAGGCCAGCGAAGCATAGAGACATATCAACATACTGCTGGAATGGGTCATTGCCCCAAATGTGACTGGGTTCAAGTCACAGTTAAGATGAAGCAGGTCTCCCATTTAGCATTACGTGACCCCCACTGGAATAAACAGCCCTCAATTTTTCAGTCCAGCGACAGCGGGCGACCTGAGAGGAGCAGAGACAGTGTCCTAGAGAGATAAATTGCTCATATTCCAACATTACTCTTGCTTATATCCATTTGGGGATGCTGTCAGGACAGATAAATTCTTATTCTAATTCAGCTTGGCACGTTCCAGTGGTTGGCAAGGGGCCAAATGAGGTTCCACTACATGCCCACATCTTCTGGATCTAATGTCCCGACATCATGTTAGATTACAAGATGGCGACATTTCTTCCATCTTTAAACCTCGATAGTCTAGTGTAGTGCAAGCACGAGTTCTTTAGAAATAGGGTTAGGCCACACTGCCTTCTCCAAAATACCTTCATAACCTTCTCCCTATGGATCCAATCAAATGGTGTGTTAGAGAAATCAAGTAGGATTATGAAACTTAATTGAAAGCAATGGCTCTGTCTAGAATCCTTTCCACCCCAGATGTGGATGGGTCCTTCTTGTTATACAGCAGGCCGGGGATGTGTAGACCACACTTTAGTTGGAAGACAGGGATGATGCGTTGATCCTTTGGCCCAGCCTGAGGCACAGATATAAAATTGCAAATCTGTAAATAAGAATCCGTTACACCGCCACTGACAAACGCCGAGGTTGATCTCCATTCGTGTTTGAGGTCAGGGTAAAGAAATGGCTATAGTGATGTCTAACTGAGTCTGAAATCATTTCTACATAGAAACATATTCGTCAGCAAATCCTTCTTATGTAAGCGTCTAAAAACACAATTACAGATTATTTACAGGGTGTTTATTTCTCAAAAGAGGAAAAGAAGACGCCGTCTCTTTAAGATACAGATTGACGGCCTAGATATGTGTTAAAGGATCAGAAAAGGTGAAGGGAAGACTGATTGCTTTTGTGTATGTTCATATAAGCGACATAATGAAAATTATTGACTCTTTATTGTGCATTAATGGTACATTTAAATGCACTATGTAAATATTTTACGGGTAATATCATTATAATAAGCAGAAAAGAGCATTCAGAGTAATATGAAGAAGAATAAAACGAATGAATTTGCATCAAGGTAGCCTTTTGATATCTTACTTATATATAGGTTACATGATGTTTATGAATATAACATATTGCTTCATATATATATATATATATATATATATATATATATATATATATATATATATATATATATATATATATATATATATATATATATGTTTTTATGTTTTTAATATCTAGTAAACTGCATGCCATATTTCCATTTAGAAAATAGACAACTATAACCATGGAAGTTTGACAGGTTGACAGCACTTTTGTGATGTCAATGAGGAATTAAAAGACCATAATAAGCGGTCAAATAAGGCATGATTAAAAATATCAATCAAGTTTCTGAAAGACTGGCATCACCATATGATAAGTGTTCGCTTACTGTGTACATGTAACCCAATGAACGGTGTAAACATCAAGTGAAACCGGTGTAACATGATTTTGCTTAAAAGATCCCTGAGACGAAACTTCTTCAAGAAGTCAACCACAGAGATTGATTACAAGTACATCTTAAGATCGGTAAAAGCTTTGGTTATCAAAGCTTTTTATCTCAGTCCACATTGATCCATCTATTAGTGGTACTCTCAGAAAGCAAACGATACTCAAAAACATTTCCTTGTGCTCAGCATTCCATTTAATATTGGTGGCATCGCATCCAAATAGGCCTTGTTTTACTAAAGTTTACAGCCTCTCTAACAACTCCCCGAGTTCTTGTATAGTAATCAGTATAAACTTTCTGTGATCCGCTTATGCTCGTGAACGACTACCGCCCTCGACTTTTAACAAACATTCCCTAATGACACGAACCACGACGAGACCAGCGTTTATTTAACAATAACCCAAATTGACTTGGCTTTCAGAAATGGCCTCTGTGTCGGCTGTGAGTTGGTCTCATTGTTTTTTAATAACATCCCGCTGTTTCCATAAGCGGTAGCTCGTGAACCAGGGTGCGAGCCACCTTTACAAACTCCCACACATACAGCATTCACAGTCAAATACAGCGTCTATCTGCTCTGCTCCTCTGGCAGATCTGGGATCTGTGGAGGCTGAATGTTTAAAGAAACACATCAAGAATTAATTACAGAGAAAATCTCCCACTTGTGCTTTAGCGGGCCAATTAATCACGCATATGCAAATGTGTATTTGGTTAGTCTGTTGCTGTGTGTCTTTCACACACCCGTTTCTCGTCTGTTTTACAGTATGCGGCGTGGTTGGTGCTGTGGATGGCCTGGAACGTCTTCATCATCTGCTTCTATCTGGAAGTGGGTGACCTTTCAAAGGTAAGGTCTTCTTCCTGGTTTTCTTCTTGCAGGGTAAATCCTCGGTTTGGGCATGAGTGCGTTGTACTCTTAGGAGTCTAAGTTCTAGAAATGCCATATCTGTGTTGTTTTGACATTTTAAAAGCGTTTTTCATATTTTAATTATCGTGCCGTTAGTGGTGAGGCTGGAAAAATGTGTTCTTTTGTCAGATGTCATAACTGGGCCTGAAATTATCTAGAGACTTTCACCATGGAGGCCTGACATCTGTTTTGTTACTTGTGGTGTTTCCTTATGTGCTGTTGCTATCCAGTGTTAAAGGGATTGTTCATCCCAAAATAAAAATGGGCTTCTTGTTTGCTCCTTGTGAACACAGAGAAAGATATTTGGAGGAATGCTTGTAAACGAAGTCGTCTTGGACCCCATTAAATTCTATCATAGGAAAATGACCAATATCTTAAGTATTATTTTAAGATATTTCAAAGAAAGTAGGATAGCAAAAAAAATTGGAGATATGTTTGACTACCATTTCTATTTTTTCTTCAATGGTTGTCAATGGGGTCCAGGAAATGTTACCGTTACAAGCATTCGTCTAAATATCTTTGTCTATGTTCAAAGAAATGTATATAGATCTGAAACAACTTAAGAGTGAGTCATTCATTAAAGACATTGTTTTTTGTGCGAAATATAACAAGAATTTGATTTTTAATATCATACTTTATTATGGTCTTTTTAAATCTGGCAGAAAATGAAACACAGAAAAGCTGCTGTAGATCAACATTGAAGGAACCTGTCATTTGTTTTATTGGTTTGACCTATTTTTGTAAGGTCAACACCTAGCAATAATTCTTTTTTTTATATTGATATATTTTATATTTTTCTGCTCATGTTATTAAAATATCATAAATTGTATCCAATTAAATGGCAAACCAGCCATGATACGTATTTGCTAGATTTAATGAAGCAATGTAGATGTATTACATTTTATCTTGAACGCACTTATGATTCAACATTAGCATATAAGATTGTTTCAATTTTGACTTGTCTGTATTTATTCACGGACATTATATTATATAAAGCCAGGAAAAAAATGAAGAAGCTACTCTAAAGAGCATTTTCAGTTTTTCCAGAACTTATAATTTATAGGTGTACCTTAGGTAAAATGATTATTTTAATTTTATCCACTTTTATTCACTTCTAACAATGTTTCTAGCTAATAGTAAACAAAATATTGTTTCTGTTTGCATTTATTTGCAGAAGATAAAAACTAAAGAAACAGAAAAGATGCTCTGGAGTTTTTGAGACCTCAACTATTACAAAGAATATTCCTATTATTCTTAATACAACAGTAATATTTAAACATGTTTTTAGGAAAAGTTGAATAGTTATTTTTATGTAATATCAGTATCGCAACTTCAATTCAATTCAAACCAAGTTTAGTAAAATCCACACTCTATGGACCACTTTTCTAAATGTTACAACTGGTGGAGAAGCACCTCCATTTTCATTTTTGTACAAATGTTATAAAGAAAGATTTTTATTCGTAATGTTTTGTTTGTTTTATATATGTTTAAAACAAATATTACCAGTGTTCTGGTTGGACCAACCTGGTTTAATTGTTTCGCTTATACAGTACATGGCGGATCGCTTAAGTAAAACAATCACGTTTTAACTTGAGATGTCTTTTTGTGTAGTAATATTGTACAGTAACACAATTTAGAAATCATTCACTAAGCAGAATGCATGCCACATGTTATTGATATATATATTGTATCACTTAATAGTCATAATTAAAGGCTAAAGTGTGTAGAGAGAAAAAAATGTTCAGTTATTAGTTGGACAGAACTTAAAATAGCTGATGATAAAATCCCACCATGGTTAAAGTCAATGTCTGCACTTTCTTCCTTTGAGCAGAGTCCTGTAATAGAGATTGATTCTTTAATCTTGATATCACCCAGAAATGTCTGGCGGTCACTTTGGTCTGATGTGTCATTAATGTGCAATCTTATCGAGAATCTCAGGTGACAGAATGAATATTCCGTCATGCTCCTATGCTGTGATTTCGAAAATATAAGATGGATCCCCTGATAGAGATATCGTGAATATCTTGTGAAAACCATAATAACTAGAGGACATATTAGCTAAACCTGTTCCTCCTACCAGTCTACTCAATGATGTAGCAAGAATCAAATGTCAAATTATCCACAACATTATTTTATCTGATAAGGTTATAACAAATTTATTTGTTTGTCCAAAGTATTAAAATTTATATTTTAAATTGTAGCCTTTATTTTTGTCTCAATTAAAAAATTTCCCCCAAACAGCCCATCAATCAATATTTTTAACACATAATGAGCAACTATAATGAGTATTTTCAGTACTCAGATCTCTTTAGACCTTTCAGTAAAAACGTACCCACGATGCCACCGTAAAGTACTGCAAAGGTAGTTCGGTGGAGTTTCTTAGCTCGGGGTGGTCTTTATAGTTGGTCTTTGGGTTTGGCAGTCGTGCTGTGTTTCTTCAGCTCCCCGTCTGAGGGGCTGGCAACCTGTCACAGCTCCAGCTTTGTGGCAGAAATTGAGAGGCTCTACAAACATCCGGAGAGCTTTCCGTGGGTTCTCATTGACGTTCAACTCCCACTCCATTTTTTAACTAGAGAACTCGCTCAGGATCTCTTCCCACATGGGACGTTGTCAACTGGAGAAGAAAGTCACTCGGAGGTTCTTGATGTCTCGGCGGCCTGTCTTGAACTTGGAGACGAAAACAAATGTAGATGTAGTTCTGCGGCACAGGCCCTACTTTAATTAGCGAGAGAAGTTATAGGATATTAGTTAGCATAATTTATTTCTTCGTGACGGTGCGGCTTATGTTTTATTAATGTGGGTGTAATGCGTTTCACCAGGAGAGAATCCGTCGAGACCCACGTTGACAATTAGATTTGGATCGCACAGAAACAAATGAAGATAAATACAAAGGACAAATCCCATTTTGTTTCGGGTCACGCAGGACTCGATTCAAATCAAGACGCACTCTATTACTTATATGACAATTACTACAGCAACAGGAAAAGACGGATGGGAGGGTTAGAACTTTTCCTTTGCTTTAGGAAACAAATCAAGGAGATATTTTAGTTTGCTGCAGGAGACAAAAGCAACAGTGTTTCTCTTTTTCACATAGGAACTTTTCGGTAGTGCTTGTGATGATGTTTTTGTCAAAGTTTCTAGTGCTAAATTTAAGCATTTGATGCTCAAGAGATGGAAGTTTTTCATGCATACTACTGTGCAGTCATTTTACGATTAACAAATATTCCCCCAAATCCAATTGTATGAATATGCATAAGGTTATTGTCTGTCAACAACCCCCTGTATCTCCAAATCTGCTTGTTTGGAATGAGATTCAAAGCCCATACTTGGGGATGGGGGTGCTGAGCAAAAGTGACACCCCAGAGACAGAAAAGGTGGCCAAAGTAAATATCACAGCAGACTCCATCCAGTCCACTAGTTTATAAGCAAACAAAGGCAGTCTGGCGAGGATGAGTTTGCACGCTGCACCTCCTTTTGCAATCTGGAGGACTCCAGCACCCGCACCCCATCCTTGAGGGCAGATGCACGCTTTGCTCTTTTAAGATCTGGTTTAGTAAGCGCGGTATATCCGGAGCGATCTGCATTCATATGGGCTTTAAAGGATATTGGTCTGTGCATATTGCCGGTCAATTTGCAAAAAAGTATCTTAAGAGTAGAACTGTGAATGCAGTTCATTGTTCTTGTCTTTTTGTGTAGGAAAATATAAATATGTTTATTTTGTATCGTATTGGACAGTTTTAAGTGGTTTAAAGCTAGAAAATGTGTAATATTAGTAAAATGGAAGGAAGCCCTACAAAATGCAGATTTTATATAAATATTTTTATAATAAAAACAAGTGCACTTATGTGTATTTAGTAAATATTTCCATTATTTATTTAGATAATAATTAAAACCAGAATCAGATTCAGAACAGGAACACTAATTAAATACTATTTATAAACAATTATTGTTTTTTTTTAATGTTTCTTAAATATACGTATGTATTTAAAAATACATTCAGTTATAACATGCCATGATTATGCACAGCAGACAGACATTAATTATATAAATACAAGTCTTGTTCTAAAATAACCCAGTAAACAGATACATCAGACTTAACATTTTTCTGGCAAAACAAAGCAACATTTTAAGCCAATGGTTATTGATCAGCCCATTGTGATGTATGTTATGTAAGTTAACATTTTGTATAAATATACATGTGCACATGTATATATATATTTGGTAAATATTCTCATGCATCTTTCAGATTTAATCGATTAACCGAACAGCACTGACATTTTTATTGCAAAAATAGAAAGTATTATTAGCTTAAGAATGTGTGATTTGAAGTCACTGATAAGACTGTTGAGAATGTCTTATTTTGTGTTTCCTTGCAAGATAAAGTACAGATGTAGAATGGTATCTGTTTTTTGAGCCACTGAGCTTGTGTAATATTAATATCCAAATGATTGCACAGAGTTTTCCGGCTTTGTTGTTTGCATGCAGGGTTAATACACGAACCATCAGCTTATTCTTAGAGTTTCAAAGGCTTATTCTAAGCTATTCAAAAGCACCTCAAACTTTCAACTAGTCCCTGCCAGCATTTTTTTAATATTGAGATTTCAGTTTCTGTGGCGTCCGTAATATTGTTGAAAATAACATTGACTTAATCCACAGAATTTAGTTGCCCGAGGTTTATTTCTCCAGAACAAAGCAGGAAGCTTAAAATGCTGGGCCCTGTCATCGCACCCACAGCCCGAATATTCCTTAAAAATGTCGGAAGTCTGAAAAAGTGTCAGAGAGTGAAAGTGATAAGGTGATTTATAGTCAATTTCATTCTGAGCTGGTGAGGAGAAGCTCTGGCTGCTGTCAGCCATGGACCCTCGAAACAAATGACTCAGAGACCATGCAGTGGCTCAATAAGACTATCATTTCCCATCAGGACACATCACTGCCACTCGGCCAGCGAGAGCAAATGCTCGGGCAGGTGAGTCAGTGCTATACCTGCGTGTGGCTGCCTGGTCTAATGCGTTACTTTGGCTGGCAGAAAAGCTCATAGATATAATTGTGTGTCTGAATGCAGAGCGATGACCGCTGCAGAGTTTGTGCCCTAATAAGAACACTGAGTTTGACAGTACTGGCTTCCTTTAAAATCGCTGGCTTTTTTACGGTTGAATAGGGAAGTTGTTTTGATGAGTTTTTACCATGAATGGTCTTTTATATTTTCTTTTTATTTCAACATTCATTTTCTTTTGCGATGTTGCAGGACATTCCAAATTCATTCAATTACCCTTTGTGTTATTTGGTTGTGTAACAACATGTTGTTGTGGCAAGATGTATAACAACACCAAAAACATGTATTGGAACGCAATGGTCTTTACATTGTGACTTTGATTCAGTCCTATTGGTTGAGCTTCCAGCATGTGATGAGTGTCAATGTAGTGTCTTAAAAAGAGAGATAGAATTCTTACCTTTTTTACCCTTATATTGAAACCTCTGTGTTTCTTATGCAGAACACACAAGAAGATATTTTAAGGATTGCTGGTAACCGAACAAATTTGACCCCATTGTATTTAGTTGTTTGGACACAAAACCATTATGACATTCCTCAAAGTATCTTTTTTCTTGCACAGTATAAAGGAAGTTAGGCCAGTTTCGAACAACATGAGTGTAAAAAAATGATAAGTGGGTAATTCCTTTTTGTTTTATTTTTTAAATTTTTTTTGCCATTATGCTTTTAATGTTGTCCCTTAAGCTTAACTTTAATCAATTTGTAGTTCCATTCTATTTTTCAGAGATTTATTTCGTTGCATAACATGCAGAAGTTAAACTGTTTTCGGTAAATATATGGCGAATGTAATTACATTACAAATTACAAATTACTGACCGTTTATTTATTTCCCTATCTTGATCATGTGATTGCGAAAGTTACGAAAGCAATCTGAACCCTGCTTTGGTCATCTAGTTATTACTGTACTTGATGCATGCTATAAGAACGATGATCCTTAAATAACAGATCTTACCATGCTTCTCTATCGCGGCGATGTTTTTTTTTGTTTAAAAATCCACCCTCTGAAATATAACAATAGATTTTCTATTTTTCTATTGCAACTGTATGTGTTTATTTATCAGCTGAAGTTTTATCTCATGCTGTAGGATTTGTATGGTGATTTCATAAATAAGCATGGTTAGGGACACGTGTTTGGAGTTGTTTTAGGTTAATGTAAAAGAAGAGAACAGGGTGACAGCCGTATCTTATCTCGGATGAACACGGACCTCTAAGGGCTCCAGCGTTATTAAAAATGACACTAGATTTCCCTTCCAACGTGCCATTAAGATCGGAGTGACACTAATGCACCATTCAGATGTTGACTGTGCACAGGAGGTCTTGCCTCCATCTCTGAGAGCAGGGTTTCTATTTTCCACACTGTTAATTCATTTGTTCAACTGGATTTAGAGTCAACTTCACTTGCATGCAAGGTCAACAATTACAAGATATACTGCCCGTCAGAATGTTGTTGTTTTTTTGCATTTGTGGGAATAAGGCATTCTGTGAATGTATTACATGCATAAAATGGTGAAGATTCCTGTTTGGGACACCAGCTCACCATCCCCCAAACTCAACGTATGTTTGTCTTTTAAACAAGTCAGTCCTTCTTTCAATAGAGTCCAAAAATTGGCTTTACTTGTTTAGACAGTTCTACCAGCATACAATGCAATTCTCATTTTAAGCATATGTTATATTTCTTATTAGAACAGGTGGGCATATGGCACACGCTTACGCATGCCCTCCACTGTGCCGCCGCTTTGGAGACCCACGGCATTCACATTGTTTGCCTCAGTGCTCGGAGTTTAGTTTGTCATTTTGTCCGCTTGTTGTTTGTCAGTAATCTTGAGGGAAAGTATGTTCATTAAAGTATCTTTTCAGCGTTTTTGGAAGCTCCTGCTATCAATCATACCTCGGCGGGGGGCCTCGGTTCGGGTCCCGTTGCGCACTTTGAGAAGGAAGCATGTCATCCTCAATGTCACTCCGCGCACAAAACAAACAAGTGCGCGAAAACCCACAGATCTGCTCAGAGGAGAGAACGTGTTCCCGTTACTCACCCACACAGATAATCAGACGCTGGCACATTATATTTCAGCGGGGTTGAGTCATAGGCAATAAAATACACAATGCACTATTGGAAGGTCTTTGGGAACGCCTGAACTATGAAATGAGAAAAATTGTTCGGAGAGCTGAAGTTGGTTATGCGTTAAAGCTGCTCATTCTTGTGTGTCGTAATCAGGTTTGTAGACAAGAAATTTGTCTCTTCACACCGAAGTGTGATGCAATCGCAGCCAATCCGAGGATATTGCATGTTTAATGTACTGGTTTTTGGACCAATGAGATTACACAGTACAGTAGACGGTTTGCTTAGGATTTATCTTGCACTGCGTCTCAATGAAGTTGGTGGAACCTCTGTTGGAAACCAATCTTTTATATGGGGAAGTGAACAATAGTTCCCTGCTGAAAAAACAAATCATAAACCTTCAAAGAAAATCAAGTGGTGTCCAGTAAAATGCTATAATGAACCATTAGCTTTTTTATTAAAACCAATTTAAAAATTATGAATTTTGGGGGCATTATTCTAAATGGATTTGACATCCCACATAGAAACTCCATCACATACTAGTAGACACCATTATAGTTCCCATTAAAACCAATACGATTCCCACCATAATCATTGAATCAATTTCAATCCAAAATGTATGTAGTGTTTTCTGAAGTGTTTCAACAGAACAGAACAGAACAGAACAGAACAGAACAGAACAGAAGGGAACAGAACAGAACAGAACAAAAGTATGTAAAACAATCAAAACAATAATAATTCTAGTGGTTTCTATTAAAACCAATACAATTCCCACCATAATCATTGAATTTATATAATTCTAACATTTCTATTGAGTTTCAGCTGTGTTGTAATAGAATAGAATAGAATAGAATAGAGTATTTTAGTACAACAGAAGTCCAATAGAATCCATTACAGAAATTATAAGTGTTTCCACTAAAATAGTTGTCAACTATTTGCTTTATCCATTAAACCATTACAAAATTACATTTTTACCTGTGTCTTGGTCATTATCCCAATAGAATTTAACATCCCACCAAGAGATTCCATCACATCCCAGTAGACATCATTATATTTCCCAAAACCAATACAAATACATTTACAATTCTTACAATAACATTCTTTAATGTCTTCTATTGTTTTTGTAGCAGGGAAGCATCTGAAACCATGTTTACTACTCTCTTTCACCCTTTTTACACATAGTAATGTGCATTTGTTGACTCACAAATCATGATATCCCATCTTACAACCTGAGACGACCCAAAGCTTGCGAAAATGAACACACATTTTCTTTAAATTTTTATATAGTGAATAGCAGAAATCAAGTGGTTGGGACAAAAGTGCCAGGCAGGTTTTTTCTTATTTAGACAGAGTGCTTCATTGATTCAAATAAAAAAAAACTGCAACAACACAAAAACAACATCAAAAGAACAAAAAATATTCATGCAGTATCATTTGCATCTAATGTTCATAAAAACAAATCAATACATAATATCTACAGGAAATGCATATTTAAAAAAAGCAATTACTTGTAAAAAACTGTAATTTGCAAACGCATAAGTTGTAATGATTTATATAATTTTTTTATTTCTGCAAAACACAAAAGATATTTTGAAGAATGTTAGGAACCAAACAGGTCTGGCCCCTATTGATTTATATTGTATAAACACAGCAACACTTGATATTTTTCAAAATATCTCATAACAGAATATTTTTTGTTCCATTATACCAAGTCCTGTGAACGGTCAAAAAAGTCAAAAACCTTTAGTTTAATTAATCGATTACCGATTCTTTGTTTTTCACTCTAAGCTGAAACACGATGACCAGCACAAAACTAATACTAATCAGCATGACCCAACCAGGATCAGCCTCATGCAGGGAGAGAAATCTGTCAGCCCACGGATTTATCAAGCATGAAGTCATTTGTCCAGAACGATGTGATTGGCAGGGTTTGATCAGCAGATTGCACGAGCAACCACTTGTCGTTTCATGACCTGATTTCGGCCATCGTGTGAGGGATGTGTCGGTATGAGAGTAAAAAAGTCACCTGCAGGTCAGGATGCAATCAAATCACCCGTATGATGGGCGGTGGGGGCAGAAAGTGGGCAGAGAAAAACAGGAAGCCGCATTGAACATTATCAAAGCGAGGGCACGGTTTGATAGAAGGTTTTTAGAAGAGAAGAAGATCAGTAATACGATTGAAATGTTCACTCAGCTTTACAGCCCCCATGTTTTGAGGTTCAGATCAACCAAAAGCAGAAGATATCACTTTGGCATTGTGTTCCTAATTAGAAAAGGGAAATTTTATAATATAACCTACACTGTAGTATCTCAAAACCATCACACTGTTTGGTTGAAAGTGAAGGAGTATCAAGCAAAACTTTTAGAAAATATTCTATCAAAGCCTTTTTGATTCTGAAGGTAGACGTGAGAATATCGACCAGCCTTTCATGTTTCTCTTATTCATACACTGTCACATCATATAGCTCAGTGGTCAAAGTACCGGTTCGATCCCAGGGGTTGCATATACTCAGAAACAAATGTATAGTTTAATAATAAATGTAAGTCGCTTTGAATCAAACGTCTGCCAAATGCATAAATGTAAATGAATGAATAATTCACTCCATCCAGACGTTTCTAAAGAGTCAGTGATCAACATTCTGCTGTGACACAACCATCACTCAACCTACACTATGACATTTTAATTGCAAAATTATGATTGACTGCTTACATTCCTTAATTGTCACTAAGTATTCTGAAGGAGGTTTTTGGAGGAGGCGTTGACCTTTGCAGAGATGGATCAAGGATTGATTTAATGATTTAAACTTACATGAAATGCTAAACACTATGGTTTAGGGCTCAAAGGTAAGGATTTGTTTCTGGCCCGGTCAGGCAAGTACGTCACATTTTTTCTGACCCTGAGAAAAATGTTCACTTATTGGGAAATTATAAATAATATTTTCGAGTTGTTTTGTTGTTTTCTTTGTAATACTCATGAATCAGGTTATGTTTGACAGCATTAAAACTATGAGTATATAATGTTTAATACTGTTAAAGACAACTAGTAAAAAATTAAATAAGATGAACATTCTTGGATTATTATAAGAAACCAATATACTTATTGTGCTGCTACCCTTTAAGAGGTGCACAGGTCTTATATCCAAGCGGTTTACGTTGACATAAGACCAGACTTCTTTTACAAAGACACATGCTTAAATGGTCATTTTGGCATGAGAGTTAAGATAAAAAAAAACAGAATCAAGTTCTTTTGGGTATTTACAATAACATTTAAAGACCCTAAGGGTTAAAAACCTTTCCTTTAAACTTGCAAATTATAAACTTTCATGACGATGTTGATTTTGCCCGTTGACCTCTCAAGCTGACCCTTGGACCATCGGGCAGTCCTTATTGTTGAGTCTTGATCTTGATGTGTTTTTGTGTATATTGCTTTGAATTTGAACTTTAAATGATGCAAAATTTCTTACTTTCTTTCTTTCTTTTTTTCTCTATGTTCTATTACACATGCAGAACAATTAGTTGAATGGCTGTGAAATACTTATGCTCATTGTAAAGGTCAAGATTCATTTGCAGTTGCCTGAAAGAGTAGCTTTTCTATTCAAGTGCTCAAAAATAGATTATTTAAATGGAAATCTCATTGTTTGGGTAATTGTGTATATAGACATAAATTCTTAAAGCAATAATCATTGTTCTTAATCTTCTTTACCGTTTCTTTATTGTGTTGAAGGGTTGACTAAAGCTGGCCTGCATATACTATAAGGAGGTCTTCATTTGCTTGTCATGGGACATTGAGGACATAAGTGGCATACCTGCCGTGACTAATTCTCTGTGGAATGGTGTTAGAGCATATTGTTAAGCATTTTGGTTTAACACCTTTTCTAACTGGTTCAAAGGGATGACAATTCTGTCATGACTTACTCACTTTCTATTTGTACCATATCTGAATAAATGTTCTGATGAACACAGAGTCGGATATTTGGAAGAATGCTCAAACCAAGTTGTGCATTAACCCCACTCTTTAGAAAAACTCTGCCACAATTTTAGAAAGCGATTTGGTCCAAACTAAGCATCCGGCCATCCAAGCGACATAAAATAAATTAAACTAAAACAGATGTACATAATTTTGCCATAAATCTGTTGCACAGGCATTCTGTCAAACACCTCTAAGCTCATGCAGTGCTGATGGGGGGATACGTGTCTTTCTTTTATCAGACTGTTTTAAACATGATCATATTCCTGCGTTGTGTCAGCCTTTCACGTTTGCAGTCAAAAGGAACATCCAGGAAATATAATTAGGAGCAAACAAAATTATTATTTACCCACATGACTTTCTAATATTCTTTATCATATTTATACAAACCCCAGTGATGCATTTTGTGTTTTATGAGAGAATTATAACTTTAGTAGTCTTAGTTTTAGTCATGCACAGCTTTATATTTAGATATAGAACAGTAGGCAGTATAAGGAATACATTTTTAGTGTTTTATCGGCTCAACAGTCAATTTACTTTATGTATGCATTTAACATGCATACATTAATTCACACATACATTTTCAAAATAAAAAAATTAACAATGCAAAGATGGCAGATTAAATAATTATAAAAAGAGTTTGTAGCCAAGTTATTTTGAATTCCATAGTAATCTTTTTATCCAAAAATGTCTTGAAGACAAAAATTTATTAAAATATTTTCATTTGTGTCCATCACAACAAAGAAATGTGTACAGGTTTGTACCACCATTTAAATTATCTTTTAAGAGAAGCTTTGGATGGGATATTTTATTGGTTTAGTAAAAAATTTCAAGTAAAATGTGCAGATTTTGGCTTCAGTGTGAAGGTCGTTGTGTAACCCGTCTTAGATAACCACTTTTCATCTGCGGATAATTGGGAGAATGGAAGGATCCGTTTGGTGAAATGCATCGGAAATTCTGATCCTCTCTGTTTGATCAAGAGTCCTTTTTGACTCACCTTTTGGGTTTAATCTGAGATTGCGACGCTATGAAATAGAGATCAAATACGGTCGCAAACAAAGACCAAACACTTCTTTTGTTGTGTAAGAGTTTCGCTCTAAATTTGAATGCATTACTGTAATGGCTCAGGCTTAAATTTGGACTTTTTTCATGAAGAACACAAAGTAAAACCATCTTACATGGCTGTCTTTTTGTCACCTTCGGTGGCTTTTTAAAGTCATAACTTGTCATCTTGTGTTTGTCATAGATTCGGTAAGACCCCCATCTTGTTTAGACAATGACTAGTACACATGTTCTTGGGTGTATTTATTTTGTTTGGGCATTGTGCTCTCTTGTTCATCTGGCTCCATATCGCGTCCCGTGGGATTTAATGAAACACTAAGGAGTTAATGACATTGAGCTCTTCCCCGGTGGGATGAGTGTCTCCGCGCCCCCCGTACGGCCCGCTCCCGGCATATGTTTTTAATTAGCTTATAATAGGCGTGTTAAGCTGAAAGCGTTGTGCATTTATACTTTCCAGCTGTTCGCGTATCGATGAAGGTCAGAGGTGCCGAGGTTTATCTACACCTTATGTCATGCCAGGAATCATCTGAGAAACACAGAGACAGATGCATTGTGGGACAAAAGGCTTTCGGGAACAGAACACCATCCCATCGTGCAGTGCGTCAAGTCTTTGTTGGGTTGAAGTGCTGGTGAATGGTGCTCAGCTGTCTTCATCTCGTGCTGGCGTCCGTGGGGTTTTCGTGACATGGGTGCGATCTCTTTTGATAATGCTGTGCGCTCAGTATAATGGACGTGTTTCTTTCTCATGTTTTCTGCCAGGCAGCTTTGGAAGAAAAGAAAAGAGTTTTTCATGCCATTTTGTTAACGGAACTTATTCACTGCTCTATCAATGTTTCATCCCAATTCGGTAGACTGTCTTCTTTTAAATGTTATACATGATGCAGTTTCTATCCAAACTTCTTTTAATCTGAACTTGTTTTAAGCCTAAATGGGATAAGTCTTCTGATTTGTTGGATGCAATTAATCATGGCGATGCCTTTTGTGCTCAGTCTTAAAAATGAGTGCTTTTAACACTGCTATCACTTTTGATGGCCTGGATGAGCCGGTGAGACCCCTACAACTTACTTGATTTATTTTAATGTATAGACCCTGATGAGTCCCTGATGTCAGATGTTGTATGTTCTCTTGTTTTGTTTTCTCCTGTTTTTTAAAGACATAAAACAACATGGATGGATTAGTAACATTTGAAAAAAAAAAAGAACTTTGAATTTATAATCAAAAACATTGTTGTTTCATTTAACAATAATTGTTTAACATGTTCAGTCTAAGCCAACAGATAATTTAGCATGATACATTGAATTTCAACTAAATAGATGAGTCTAAGTTAAAAAATGTACATTTCATTAAAACTATTAAAAAAATACTTTTGCAGTATACCCGAACACAAAGGAGATATTTAGAAAAATGTTAGCAATTGCGATTTCTCTGGCACCATTAATTACAAACAAAGAAATGTTTGTTCTGTTTAACACTTAAAAATAAATTTAGACAAATGTTACTAGTGTTATAGTAAATGGTTGAAAAATCTTTAGATAACAAAGACATTTATACAGGCGTGGAAACAACATGATAGAAAGTAATTTATGCGGAACTTTCATGACAGGATCAACTATCCCTTTAAAAACTTTAACGAAATAATGACTAAAAGGAGTATTTGGGATATTAGTTAAAGGGTTAGTTTACACAAACACAAAAAAATCTGTGGTTTACTCACCTTCTTTTCATTTCAATCCTTCCACAAAACTAAAAAAGAAGAGATTTTGAAGAATTTAGAAAAAGAAAGAGTTCTGAGGCACCTTGACTACCATTATATTTTTTCTTCCCAAAAATCTTACTTTCCAACATTCAAACATCTATTTATTTTATAAAATAAAGAAGTATATACAGGTTTGGAAAAAAATGAAGAGTAAGTTGTTCATCATTGAATTTATATTTTTTGGTCCACAATCCCTTTAAAGAAAACCATTACAGCACTACACAACACAATATAGAGGTTATATGTGGTTCATAAGTTAAAGGCATAGTGTACCTTAAAACAAAAACTCTGTCATAAACCCACTTATCATTTCAATCCATGACTTTCATTCTTCCACAGATCGAAAAAGAAGATATTAAGAAGAATGTAGGTAACACTTAAATTGGTTTTCTGTCCATGCAGCATTTGCTACATGTAAATTAATGCTCGATACCAACATACTGCAGTGTTATTTTGCTGCAAGTAATTCACATCTTTTCTTGTAGTTCTGATGATGCGAATCAATTTCAGAGCAGTTACTTTTTCTATCCATTAGCTCACCATTCTGTTCTCTTCAATTTTGTAGTTCAAATGCTTCAAGCAATTAGATTTTTACCCCGCACATATTTTCTTCGAGCGATGCCAGTTGCCTGGAACAGGGGATCTATGTTAGGTTGGCTCTTATGAGAAACTAGATGCCCTGCCTGCCTGAGGGCACATTTCCAGGTGCGGTCATAGAGATGGCAGTAGTTAAAGATCGCCCGCCCGGCACCCAGCAGCTGCATCTTCCTTGACATTTACTGTGAACCCAGTACACATGTCTACCTGTTTACTGCCACTCCTGACACAAATCACAGTAATGAGAAAACCAAAGTGGCCACATGCTAGACTCTCTTCCTTTTTCTTTAATGGTCGAGGCTGGTTTTCAAGCTGGTCAGATTTGTGTTCATCTTAAATCATGTATGTAAAGTATTTGCTTTCTGAACACATTAAATGCAAGTACTACAGATACAGAAACACACATCTTTTTATGTTTGTTCGTTGTTAAACCGAACCCCTTGTATAGCAAAATTGAGTCTCATTCATCATTGCTGTTTTCCCTTTTTGGCATGCCGGATAAATGAGAAAAGCACCATGGGAAACGGACATGCCCCCCATTAGCATAATATACTCATTGTGAATGCTCATGCGCTATCTGCATGCCTCATCTGTGCATTTCCTTCGTTCATAATAAAGCATGAAAATAACAATAATCCCCGAGGAGTTTAATACCGAAACACATTTTTTTCCAGTAAATGTATGGAAATGATCCAAGACTCTCTGTAAGACCACCTCACAGCCCAATCTTATTACGGTTCTAAGGCGGTATTAAGCCGGTGCTCCAGAAAAAATACCATTGAGTTCCCTGTACTGCTTGTTTAAGTAACTATGAGACAGTGCGCCGTCTGTGCCAATTTTGGACTTGCCTGAGAGGCAGTTTAGCAAACCTTGACTGTTCTCGAGGGGGTTCAAGGCTATTATTTTGCAATCATCATTGTTATACAGTCAAATTTGGTTTGAACGTCAAATTGGGACTCTCTGTTCCCCGAGGCCGTATCAGTGGGCTGTCATTTTAGTGTCTCATTTTTTCTGCTTGCTTAATGTGCCCTTAGAGGAGTGATTAACTGATTTTTCGCCAGTAATGGATCAGCAGTCGAGATGATTATAGATGAGTGCAGGTTGGCCATTAGGGGGTCAATCGGTGATATTATTGTCCTTGTGCAATAAGTTGTCGTTGATAAACAACTAGGTAAGCAACGGTGCAAGTCTGTTGTAGTAATAAATATAAATGGAAATAATATTGACAACAATTCTACAATTGACTGTTTGCACATGGCTCAGGTTGCCAGTTTGTGACACTTTTGTTGCTTGTTGTTTAAGATAAAAATGCAGATGGTCTGGAATATAATAGAATAGTATAGAATAGAATAGAATTAGGGCTCTGTGATATGGCTGACAGATATTTCACGATACACACATATTATAGATGTCTGGAGCGACTCCGACATCGCTATAGGGTGAGGTTGCCAGGTTTTCAGTTTTGTGCTCAGTATTTTGTCAAAAAATGCAGATGGTTTAAAAGTTTTACTTTACCCAGAATTAATAAATTCTGTCATGACTTTCTCAACCTCAATAAGATGCAAACCTGTATATATTTTTTCATTCTTTTGAACACAAAGAAACGAATTAAGAAAAATGTTAGGTTACTGGGGTAATCACAAAAACTGTAGGGCCTCAGATTTTGTGTTTTTTTCTATATTCTTCAAACTATCTTCTTTTGTGTTTTACAAATAAATACATAAAATTCTATTATGGTAGTCAATGGTGCCTCAGAAATCTCAGTTGCTAACATTCCTCTAAACATCTTTCTTTGTGTTCAACTTAACGAAGAAGTTTACACAAGTTTCTGACACATCTTGAGGAGTTCCCTAATTTTGAAAATATACTTGAAGTTAATTTTTATAAGTATAATTAAGTAAAGGTCAAGAATTTGTAAAAGTATAATTTAATTAGTAAGTAAACTAATATCGATGTACTAGTAGTGTACTTATTAGTGTACCAATAGCGCTTGGGACTAAATTGTCATACGATCTAGTTTATAACTTTATACTTTCCTGTTTTACGTTTAGAACAATTATACTAATAGATCACTTTCATAAACTTCTTTTTCATAAGTGTATAATAGCTGTATGCAAAGAGCTCTCAAAACATCTTTACTGTGATCACTCCTCCATCAAGCTATGCCACGCCCCCACACATCACACCCCTCCCAGCTTCAGCTCGATGACAGGCTCTCTCCTGGGACCGAGATATGTGCTCCAGACTTCTCATTCATTATATCTTTTCACTTCCAGCAGTCCGGACCAGAATGCCAATTGCACAAAGGGATGATTGATTACCTTTGTCATAACAAAGGCTTCGACTCCAGTGACTCACATGCGTACTGTGTAACCAGGTTATGGATGGTTGGCCTTTACTCTAAATATAAAATCTGTTGATTTTGTGATAAGTCGCATTAGTTGTGAAACTTGTATGTATTCTAGACACAGCCATGCTGTTATGGATTTCATGGAAATCAATAAGAGACCTGGCAGGGTGAAATTTTCCTGCGAATTGTGTTAAAATTAGTAATTTGTCGCTTAAACTGACTTTGACAGGATGAAATTTGCTATCGGGCTGGCGAGTAGATTTGAGTCGGAATTACACCTGTAATTGGCGTAATGTTCGGGCTCGCATAATTTGCTTCTTGTAAGGTGATTGATGCCACTTATTTGAGGTTTATTACATAAATTACACTGAAAGAAATCTGATATCCTTGTACTTTTTTTTTCTGTGTCTCCGCAATCTTGTCCGGTCACGATGGTGAGGTAATGTTTTATGAAGGAAGGCAGAGAACATTCTACATAACAACCTTCGCTTGACTCTTACCCAAGGCATCTTTGTCAAAATGGACACTATTATGTCTGAGAAAATTACCTGGGGCCATAATACAGCATTCCAGGTTTGGAACAGATTTTCAAGGTCAAAGTATATAGTGTTCGGGGTTTTGGGATCTGTGGTCTCGCAGTTTGAACATATGCTCGGAGAGGTCAAGCTCCTTTGGGCGAATTCGAGTTGCACATGATTTGTCTTGAAAGCTTAAGTATCTATGAACACAAACACTCGCTTTCAGGTCTTCTTGGTGGAGGTACACAGTAGAAATGTTTCTGGTCCAATAGCCAAAAGTTGAGCTGTAGGATTTAGAAAGGTCTGCAGATGATAAATTGAAACGTGACTTGAACATTTGATTTATATCAGTGATGAATTATTACAAAATTATTACAGAAAGAATGAATATTTGAAGTAAATACAGTTTCCAAGTCTTTTTTTCATAGCGTATTTGAATTTCGTTTTATGGTTATATGAGTTTAATCAACTTTTTGTTTGACTTTGGATATTATGAAGGACTTTATCGTTGTTGAGGTAGCATTGCTGAGGATTTTCCCAGCATGCTCTGCATAGGACAGGACATTTACACTGAAAAACATATTTACTGCCCTAAGTTTTTGAATTAAATCAATTACTCATACTCTAACTTAATAGAACACAAATAACACAAAGGAAACAAAATTGTAGAAATAGAAAAAACACATATACATTGAAACTGTAGACAGCAAAAAAACTAAGGGTGTAGAATTGATCTGACAATCTGCTTAGAATAAAACTTGAATTAGGTTTATTAAATGAAAATGAACTTTAAAAATGTTCAAAAATGATCATCACAATTTATTCGCGACCTCTTGTTATTTAATGTTGTATTACGTTCTTCTATTGAACACAAATAAAATATTTCTATGATTGTGTTAACTGGCAACCATTTACTTGTATGGTTTTGTATTCATAGAGAAGAATTGAATGGCTGCTACTGCTGTTCAAGTTAACCACATTCTTCGAAATATTTTTTTTAATTAACTGGGTTTAACTTTAAAATCTTGTGTCATTTTACTTTTCAAACAATCTTATATTGGAATTTCAAGACAAGAGTATTGTAAAATAAGGCCAAATTACTTAGAAATTGTTTTGGCTGTGTACTCAAAGACAAGATTCAGTTTTATCACAACATTTTTTAATGCATAAAAAGAATCATATACATCAAGATTTATCAAGATTTAAAATTTTTATCCAAGTTATTTTATGTAGTGCCATAGTTATTTCCAGCATCCAAGTTATTTACTGTGGTGCCATAGTTATTTCCAGCATTGCTACTATTGCTGTCAATTAAGCTCCACTTGCATTGAGCGCTAAACATTCGTTTATTGACACCTCTTGCCGGGTAAATCACAGGAGCATTGAAGAGGATTTTGCCCCTGCAATTAAATGCAAATGATCCAGACACAGGACATCTGCTTTAAAAAAACTAATGAAGAAATGACACTCTCTCACCAGAGCCCAGGGCTTAGAGTCCGGCATCGAATGCCATTATTTCTCCTTCAGTAAGTGCCTTTGTCGTTTTTAAGTGAAACTCCTTCCAGCAGTATGGAGTTTAGACAGAGAGGCACTGGGGAAATTAAAAGCAGCGGTTGCAGGAACCATTCCAGGGCGATTGATGGTCCAGGTTCAGGTCTGTGGATCTCTGCCTAAACCTGCTGCCTGTCCCAGCAGCTCGAGCCGGACACAGTATTATTTGTAAGCGTCAAGTTTCTCTTTATCGAGAAATCTTCATATTCACTCAGTCTTTATACTGTTTTACTCATGCCTGCACAGTATCGCAGCTGTTTTGACATTTTTGTTGAGATTCTATTTAAACCCGTTGCACAGCTCACCGCATGCCAATGCAACTTGGGCCGCAGACCAAATGATCTGCTTTTTATGTCATTTCCGGCCGGTTGGGCTTGTTGGATAAGCACGGCCCTTTTACTTTGTCTGCGGCACAAATGGCCCCGGCACACTCCCCTGCTTCTCTATAGAAGTGCGATGACCTCACCGCCTTAGCGTCCAATTCGGCTCTGCGGGATACGACACGGCCCAGACACCTCACTGTTTTTAGCCGCTGTGCCAGGCACACCAGAGCCCCCATTTATGGCTGCTAGGGCGTATTCATTTGGCCTTTCACCGACAGACTGTTTTGGGGGGGCATGTGTGCGAGCTTGGCATATGGTTAGGGGGTAGCTCTCTGTGTCCCATCTTGCACCTGCTCCTCAGAAGGTGATTGGACGGAAGACAATACTTCAGGCTGTTCAGATCGACGAAATAAAGCCAACTGTATTGCTCACACACACATGCACTCCCGCTGGCCCCCAGCTAACTCATTTCCCAATTATTTGTGGGTCGCCAGTGTTAGTAGCTGGATTGTGTCAAATGTTCACCATTATTCTCAAAAGGCACCAATTTGGATGTAAGTGGGTTTGGGGGAGCATTTACCAGTTTGCAGGTCACATTTTCGCTTACAAACTTGATAGACATGTTGTTTTTAAGGCAAGCAGATGTCGTGTTCAAAGGGATAAATCACCCAAATCTACAGTTTTGGCTATGTTTACTTTCTGTCTCTTTATTCTAGACATGTATGATAGATGAACAAAAAAGACAAAACAGAAGATTTTTTAAGAATTTTGGTAACTATTGTTCTCTATTGTGTGGACACATAACACAGACATTTTTCAAAATATATTTTTTTGTGTTCCACTGGAGTCAAATACAGGATTCAAACTTTTTCAGGTGAACTGTCCATTTAAGACCTTATAAACAGCATTGAATGAAAATGTAAAAGTTTGAAGTATTATCTGCTTGCGGTTCTTATTTCTTTTACATAACACAGAAGAAGATCTTTTGAGGAATGTTGGCTACCAATCAATGCCCCGGTTGGCTTCTATTGCGTGCACACAAAACACGGACATTTCCAAAATATCCTTTATGTGTTTTTACAAGAGTCACAAACAGGTTTTGAACTGTCTTAGTAAGCAAACAATGTAAACTCCATTCACTTGGATTATTTGTTACCATACAGTACAGTTAATGTGTGCCATCAGTGTAGGTTATCAACATTTTTTTAAATATCTTTTTTTGTGTTCTTCAAACGATGAGAGAACATTTTTTGGGGGGTGATCTAGCACTTTAACATTATCGCTTTGCTATTCTCATCTTAATTTTTTTAATGCTTGCATACTCACATCACATTAATCTCATTCTTTACTGTCTTTGTCTATATAAATAAGTGCATTAAATCTTTCAATTAAAAGAATAATTCACATTTTTCTCATGAGAACAATTATGTTAATGTAGTAAAGCATCTTGAAGGGCCTGTCAAGATGTCTGTATTACTAAAAATTAACCCCTGGGACACAAAAACACATAAAAAATCAGGAGAAGCCATATGTGAGATTTCCAATCTTTTAACGTATGCATTCCATCACATGGCGTTGATCTATTTCTGACACTTCCTAAAGCAGTGTGATATGGATTCTTCGGCAAATGTGCCGTCAGGGGAACAGATGTCTTTAGCTTCATCGCCAGGAGCCCCATTTCCCAATTAATGAGCTGTGTCTCAATCCCACCGTCCTACCTAAAGCCCACCTGGACAAACAGATACCTTCACACTCTTTCCATCTCTGTATGCTCAATATTTCATCTTCCTCTGGCACTCCGTCCTCTACGCCTCATTAGAAGTAAACACTTCTGTATGCGCTGTATAAATCAACGCTTCTGGTTTATAGACTATAACTGCATAGTTTATGGTGAAGTGTGTCATTTATTTAATGTTAAAGACTTTCTCCTATCCAAGAGAGGAGGTGTTTGTGAAGCTGTAGTTTGCGGTTTACTCGCACCGGTAGGGGACGATGAACCTGGTCGCCGGTTCACGGGGGCGGTTGATTCATTTACTCTTCTGAAGACCACTCATAATCTAGGCCTCAGTCCAAATACAGAACAGAAAAGCTTTTACCTCAATTGACTTTGGAGCATTTTGATTAATACAGGTTAACAAATTATGATAACAGGCTTGAGTCAGGGATTTTGGGAGTTATTTACTTCTGGCACGAATAACTTCATTACATCAGGAGAATAATTGGTGGCATTAGTCAAATTAAAATGCAGCCAGGGGTCAATTATGGGAAAAAAATGCAAACAGATCAGAACAGAGGAACTCCGGTTGAGATGAAAGCCGTAGATGACGGCGGACAGAGACCTAATTGAGTGTGAAGGGAAAAAAGCATTTTATAAGTAATTGGTATAATTTGTGACTATTTCGGTCACGTTATTATGCAGCATAAAGGGAAGTGAACAGTCAGAACCTTTTTCTTCTAAACAAAATATCACATAAAGAAAAAGGACTCGTGACAAATTAGAAATGACACTTCATTTATCGCTGAATTTTCTGTGTTTAATGAAGTAAACAACGTTCACATTTTTGCCACGTCACATTTTTCAATATTTTTTGATGTGTGTTATACAGGGGATGTGTAAAGCAAAGCAGCGTGAAGACTCAATATGTTTCATAAATGATGGCTAAATTGATTTTCATCATAAATCGGTGGTTAAACGTTTTTCACTGTTATTGTGTCATCTCTTTGTTCACATCCAAAACAACTATGACAAATGCTAGGCATTGAATCAATAAACTATACAAAAAGCTAAAGTGATCTATTATTTATTGTTCTGTAAGAGTTCTGCTGGCGGAAACTTTTCCCAATGTCCATAGGGGATGAACAATCGCAGGAAAAAGGTTTTTGTCTATGAATTAATTATAAGCAGGTAAATATTAGGATATATGTACTATATTATAATAAAGGAAAATATTAGGATATATTTTAAATATTTTGTTTAGTTAAATAATTTATTTAAATTTTTTATAGATTTATTTAATGTTATATTTTTCTTAAATATATGCATTTATGTGTATTCATTTATAAATACAAAAAATATATATTTTGTGGCTTTACTATTTATTTTAACATTTTGTTTGATTTGTTTTTATTTACTTTTTAAAGTGATGTATAATATTAGAAAGATGCTAGTTACTATATGAGACTACAGGTAGACACAACTTTAATATTTACTGTTATATTTTTGTATTTAGTCTTTAAAGTGATGGTTCAACAACACAAATAAACCATGTCATCAGTTGCAAATCTAGTTGTTATTTCAAACCTGTATAAGTTTATTTCTTTTGCAGAACTAAAAATATTTCGAAGAATGGTGATAACCAAACAAATGAGGTACACATTTACTTTTTTGTATACACGGGTGCACGCTCCTATGTCCAAATTCTGCTGTTTTAAGAAAATGACAAAATAATAAAAGAATTACATTATTGTACTTAATAATACTTAATTTTACATTTACATGCATGCATTTTGCAAAAGTTTTAATTCGAAGTGACCTACTATACTTTTTTTTGGATATGTGCAATCTTTGAGATCAAATCTTGCTATCAACATGCTCAAACCCACTGAGCTATGGCTTATTAGTTAGATATTTGCATTACCTTTTGTAAATGAATGAAATAATTATTTAAAACAAAAAAGGTCATGAAATGTGGAGAGACTGTACAGTGTAAACCTTTGAAAGGACAGCAGCGAAGATATCCTTTTAATGTGGTTTTCCCATGATTCTTTATTACTCCGTCTCTGAAATTTGCATAATATTCCAGTTACCATTTCACGGTAGGATGGTGAGTTTATGCGTAGCTTTGTTTCCATGTCTGTGTTTTTGTTTAAGTGTAATGTATTTTGCAAGATTTAGAACAGCCCATGCATTTCCAGGAGCAAAATGGTCATACGCAACATTACACATTTCATTATTAGAATCATTTGAAATACATTCCAGGACTTTGCTCTGGATTGTGTCACACACGACTGTTCGCTTTTATAATCCCAGCGATCTTGCAGGTGCCTGTTGATCCTTCGTCTGGTGGGCATTACTTTGACCTTAAGTAGCTGTAGATATGCCCTTTGCTGCAGGAGTTAATTCTGTCTCTGGAGCTGCCGCTGATTTTCACAGAAGTTCACCGTGCCGACTTCAGATCTGCAGTCACGTAATTCCATCGAGTTGAGCCCCAGTTCGGTGTGATTTGTGCATCTTACAGACAGCTAATGATGAGATGGTATTATTGGTTTTTGATGAGTCTAGCCGTGCGTGCAGGAGGGAGATTACTCTGTTTCTCTGCAGGCTTTGTTCGGCGCTTTGAGAAGATGACAACTGATCTATGGAACAACGTGTTAAACAAGCTACTTCCCACGTGTGCCATTTCACCTTGTTTATTTGTGCTTTTCTGCCGTGTGTAATTGCATTAAAACAGACTCATTTGCATATATAGTTAATGTTCGCCCGCGGGTAGTGAATTGAGAGGTTAACTTTGCTAACGATCCATTTTGGCAAGAAAAAACAAACAAGCAAAATGAGCGAAAACAAACATAAAATGAGATTGAAATATTATTGCAGAGTTATAAGTTTGAAAAGGTGAAATGTTAAATAAGCGAAGAACAGACAGGCTGGCTTTGAACCGTATAGCTTTAAAACGTATTGCTTAAAATGATCGTTCCGCAAAAATTAAAACTTCATAATTTACTCTCATCAATTCCAACATGGCTTCCCTTCTCTATCTGGGGACAAAGAAGATATTATGAAGAATGTTGTTAACAAACAACACAGGTACGCATTAACATGTACCGATGTGGTTTCAAAAATATCTTTCTTCAAAATATCTTCTTTGTTCTGCAGCATCGTTGTTCAATGCCTCAGTCACTTTCATGGTATTGTAAATAATTGAGTGCAGTTAAAGTAGATGGTGACTTAAAATATGCTCTCCATTGTTTTGCTTTTTTGTTTTAAACTGTATACAAGCAAACGGGCTACAACTGTTGAAAATAACAGGGATGATGTAATGATGACAACATTTTGCCGAACATTCTTCATTTTTTAAATAAGATGTGAAAAGCGTAGTCTTTCTTTGAGATGAGCGCCATTTACTGCACTATGGTATTTTTTCTAAAGCAAATGCACTGTATTTCGTTATTATCTGCATTATTCTTTATCTTAAAGTTTTGATCAGATAAAAATGGAATCATAGAAATAAAAAATATTTTTAGGTGATCGCTTCAATCCATGGGTTTTCACACCGGACCAGCACATCAACACTATGGTTTGTGATTCTTCTCACACGTGTGTATGTGTTGCTGCTGTAAAGCTGGTAGCGTCCGGGTCTCCTGAGACCCGCAGGGAGGAAAGAAACTTCAGAAAGCCAGCGGAGCCCCTACAGAGAAGCATCTATATCCATTTGACCTACTTTCCTCATCTGAGCGTCTGCTCCGGGATGAACCGTGCACAAACTCATGAGTTATGAGGACGAAGGAGGCCTTTCTTGAATTGATTTGGTTTTATGGCTAAACCCTCTATTTAAAATGTCATTTTCCCTTTTGTGTTTAACTAAAAAGCCCCACCTGCTCGCTCGGTTTGCTCTGTGCAGTGGTGGGGGGTTTAATAGCTGAGAAATAAATGCCAGCTGGATGGCGGCTCTCGGCTGACCCTTTGACCTTGTTCATATGCCCTCGGGTGTACCCTGGTAGCTGTATCGCCACCTTGGGTTCAGATCTCTGCCTGGTGTCCAGCATCACACAGCTCGGCGGTAACCAGCTCATTTTCACCACACAATGAGTGTGTAGGGGTGGCAGTTGGACTCTTGTGTTGGACATTGGGCATTAGCATAGAGCGTGCCTGCCCATACTTTGATGTGGAAGTTTGGCACATTGTGTGTCGTTTGGCCGGGCGCTGTTAAACCCCTTTGCTTTCTCAGTTGCACATATTTAGTCAAAGGGAAGGGTTGTGAAATTGCTAATAATATGCAGAAGCATGATTGTCAGTACTTTTAATGGTTCTGTTTACATGATTTATATTTCTAACTTTTATTGTGACGTTATTTGATATAGCTCAATGAGGATTTTATTATTTGAACTTTTCACAATACTGTAGCTTTGCAATGGGTGTCTTGAAGTGTCTTAAATAGATTTACACAAGTTTTTTGGAATAAGGCTTTCTTTGTCTCTTATTATGTAATAAATGATTATTTAGATGATGACACCAGATTTCTGGCTTTTGTCACACATCTTGTACAAAGACAAATCTTGATAAAAATCTTTTTAAAAATAATGATCAAATGAATACTTAGAAGCGTAAAGTCATATTTTCTGATGACATACTACATTACAGCTATTGGACAGCTATCACGGCAGGGTAAGGTGCCTCGCTCAAGGGTGCTTCAGCCATGGCTGTTGACACTTAGAATAGAAACCGCAGTTTAAGTGATATTAATAACTTCTGACGTGTTTAAGATTTTTACACAGTATTATACATAGATGTATGTAAATGATGTAGTTTAATGTAATAAAGAAAGTGCTGTCAGTGTGAGCATGTCATTCGTGGTAGATTTAGGGCTGGACTATTCTTTGCGATAGATGAGCCATTAGTGATGTCACTTCCTGCCCTTCACTTTGAGCAAGTTTTATAAAAGAATAGTTCCCCCATGAAATTAAATCGTAAGATCCCATCATTTACTAACACTTGTCATTTAAAATCTGGTTGATTCCAAACATAGATGATGATATTTTGAGGAATATCTGCAACCGAAAAACGTTGGTCAATGGGAACCAATGATTTTCCTTTACCAAAATGTATCTAAGTATGTTATTTTTTTTGTTCAGAAGAAAGAAATCCATGCTGGCTTTCAATGCCAAGACAGTGAGTAAATGATGACATTCTTTCAAGTTTTAAGAAATCGGTGTGGAATTTGTAGAACAAAGCATCCGCTAAATGAGAGGTTTCTGTGAACGCTTTCAATATGAAATAAAAGAAAACTTCATTATTTGTGCATGAGGACTTTAATTCTCCCCTAAATACCACTATTAAAACCATTGGCCATTATGCTCAAAGTCAAAAGAACAATGGCACAAATCATAAACCTTTTTTATCACATTGCCTTGGAAAAAGGAAATTAAAATCTCTAGGTTTTCTTACATTCTGACCACTGATATAATATCAAGGAGAGCAAGTTTGGCGTGCATAGCCAAGGGCTTGCTTTGATGAATAGCCTATATGCATAATATGGATCAGGGTGAATCGGTTCTCGATTCATAGCCCTAAGTGAGGCCTGCTAACTGATTATTTATAGCCTGGACCAGAAGGACCATACTAATCCTAACTGTCTATGTGCATGAAGTGTACAGAACATCGGCAATATGGCCATTCAGCTCACTCCAATATTGAAAAGACATTCTTTTGAACTTTTATTTCTCTGTTGTCTCCTTGATTTCCAGATCTTCTGTCAGATCCTTTCTTCCAAATTTCTGTGTGGATCTTTGACCGTTTTCTAATGGTCCACTTGATCTCTCCAAATGGCTAAATTACGGAAATGAAGTTTGATATTGTAACAAAAAGAGAGAGCCCTGGTTTGGAAACATGCCCAAAGCTCTCTGTTATTGGTTCAGCACACTGACTTTAATAGATTTCCCTTCCCAACAGCTGCCGCTTTTTGTGTCCATAGCGAAGTCCTAACACTGCCGCAACAACTGCATATGTTGCTTGTCTTTAGTGAAGCATGTTAATGTCTCCGATGTCTCAACAATGTTTTCCCAGCTCGTGGATCCATATGGGTTGTTAGTGAAGAGCGCCACACCATTTAAAGGAGGTGTGATTTAAACGCTGTGTGTAATTTAGCTCTTGTTTTTAGGACTGTGTGTGGTCTCGTGTAGTTGTCGAAGTGCTTTTTGTAGCTAAATCTGGCCGGTAAACAGATCTTTAGACAGGAAGTGCCAAACAAAGTTGTCACGAATATGAAAAAGACACACAACATGGTGAGTTATACAGAAATAAAATAAATATTTTATGTGTACAGCTAAGGGCACATAGTCATATAAAATTATATTTGATCATTTCCATGTTGTAAAGAAACTAAATTAGTACTAGAAATTGAAATAAGTCGACTGAATGTGTGTGTGTGTGTGTGTGTGTGTGTGTGTGTGTGTGTGTGTGTGTGTGTGTGTGTGTGTGTGTGTGTGTGTGTGTGTGTGTGTGTGTGTGTGTGTGTGTGTGTGTGTGTGTGTGTGTGTGTGTGTGTGTGTGTGTGTGTGTGTGTTTAAATTGACTTTTAGCTGATATTTCAGACAATGTCACAAAATCGAAAGTCAAAGGGAGGGTCTACAATTTCTGATTGTCAATGTTGACATTCGAAATCACCAAAACAAACACTCGGCCCTTTTTTAATAGCTCCGCCCCTCACACACATCATCTGTAGTTCTCGGCTGCTGTCCCTCTGCACCAAAAGTTAAAAATTGTAGACCCTGCGTTTAAATCACTGATTTTGTGTACTTGATTAATAAAAGATTTAAATCTTAACACATTACATACTGTAATCAGAAGGATACTGAACTAATTTTTTCACTTATTTCAAATATATGTCACGGTTGCCAGCTGTGTATCAAAACCCTCCCAATGGCCAAAATTTGCCACTCTCATACATAAATACATACATTTTTACAGCACAGTTACATGTATGCATTAGACACAAAATTAATACAAATAATCGTGTTGTTATTATTCATTGCATACATTGAAAAACACAAATACAATCATCTTACCATAAGACTTACAACTAATGAACAAATCATTTAGGAAATGTTTATTTTTTAAGATGTTTCTTTTTAAGAGTGATTGGTCAAATAATATAGCTCAGTTTTTTTTTATTGTTAATTTACATTTTCCAGAGTAAATTAATTTAAAACATGTATTTTTGGCAAGTAGAATATATGAATATTTCAAATCTGCAACCCAGGAAATGTAAGACCACCATCAGAATCATTTAAAAAGTAGTCTAATTCTGCTTAAAATCACATATTTGGCAACCCTCGAGTATGTTTTTGTGTTGTGTTGGTTTTTTGGTTTGCCATATGCATGAAACACTAGCAAACAGACTCTCGCTGTGGCTGCTTCTGGTCTGTACACATGCTGTCTAATGGCAGTGGCTGGGCCGAGCATCCACTTCCTGTCTGTTGGCAGTCGGCCAATGAGGGGCATTCGCAGGGTAAGCCATTAAACAACCCATATGTTTCTCTTCTTTGCCCTTGTCTTCTTCATAACCCTTATCCCTCTACATACTTCTCTCGCTCTCCATACGCATCCGCTGACTTCAGAGGATGAAACCCCAAGATTCTCTCCATGCCAACCTGCTCCCTGTGAACTCATTCTCATTCTATCATATCCCATGATCCTTTCTGTTGCTCTCTTCCTGTTGGTTGTGTAAATGACATGCAGAAAGGAGTTTCGCTGTAACTTGCCCTATTTTCCATGCGAGTGGTAGCTTTTGATTTTCTTGACTTTCATCTCGGTTCCCTGCCTTTGTTTTGATCATCCGTAGTGCGCTCTCGATAATTGCCGAAATATAGAGGGCGCTTCAGTCCCGTCCACATTGTGGGCTAAATAACATGTTGTTTCCTTCCAACTAAACTCATTTTGACTTTCATTTTTCAATCACATCAGGGCACCGGTACACTCCAGCCAGGGTTTTACTATTTGGAAATATAGTTTTGATGTAACTAATAATAAATTGTAATAAAAGGTTTTTGTTCTTATTCTTCCGTAATGTATTTCTGAAATGAGATGCCTTACAATCATTAACACAGTAAATATTTCAGTTGAGATATATTTATTGTCATTCAAACAACATCACCTGTCACTTTGTAATTGGAAAATATCCATATATACATTTACAATCGTGTATCAGATGTAAACATCACAATGACGGTTCTAAGATATTGTCAATATTGAAACGGACGCTTGAACTATTTTTCATTTTCACGGACAAACATTGCAAAGCAGAGGATATTGAAAACAGCGTTGATATCATTCTAATCGGCAAGATGCAAGGAAATGAAAAGTCATTTGTCTGAGTATTATAGTTTGTAATATTTTTTCTTGGGTTGTTTGCGGTGTTACTGCATTGATATGATAGATGAGGTTGAAAATACGGTAAGGAGTTTTGATGTTTTCAACAGCGTAGGTTTTAATCCCGGCAGTGTGTATTCTTGCTGTGACTTTACTTTTGTAGCCATGAATCTACATTTTTGTGCTGTATCATACATATCATACCAACTCGACATCGAAGATAGACACAGAACCTCTGAACACTTCACCAGCACATGTTATATAATCGGACAAGTGTCAATCAAAACGGCTGAAAATCTCCTGTCTTATAATGGCAGTGTAGTTTGATGCATTTTACATGTGGCTTCAGGAGAAGCTTAAGAAGACAGGTGTCCTGCGATCTGTTTCTGCTCAGCCTCCCTCATCAGATGTCTGAGCTCCGCAGGGGTCCTCCTGACAGTGTGGCAGTATCAGTGATTTCCTCAGCTCGGCTAACAAATGGGGCAGGCCTTGCTCCGCTACGCCTTCTATCTAAAAAGTGAATTACCTCTCTAATATCCAGCCTGCTGAGCCGATCAATACAGCGCCTGAGGAACAGATGAGTAGTGACTTGAAACCTTCCTCCAAACTCCCCCTCCTCATTTTCTCTATTTTTCTTTTAGTGTCTTTTGATATCTGTCTTAATACAGAAGGAGCGCAGTGATAGGGTCTGATGGTAATTGAGTACTTTGTAAAAATTGTGGATGGATGGATGGATGGATGGTTGGATGATTGAATGGAAGGATAGATGGATGGATGGATGGATGGATGGATGGACGGACAGATGGATGGATGGTGGATGGATGGATGCATGGATGGACAGATGCATGGATGGACAGATGGGTGGATGGACAGATGGGTGGATGGATGGATGGATGGATGGATGGATGGATGGATGGATGAATGGACGGATGGAGAGATGGACTGTTGGTGGATGGATAGATAGATAGATAGATAGATAGATGGATGGATGGATGGATGGATGGATGGATGGATGGAAAAGAGTATATACATTTAGAAGAATAAATAGGTAGATTAGAATAGAAGAATAGACAGATAGATAGATAGATAGGTAGGTAGGTAGGTAGGTAGGTAGGTAGGTAGGTAGGTAGGTAGGAAGGTAGGTAGGTAGGTAGGTAGGTAGGTAGGTAGGTAGGTAGGTAGGTAGGTAGGTAGGTAGGTAGATAGATAGATAGATAGATAGATAGATAGATAGATAGATAGATAGATAGATAGATAGATAGATAGACAGAAAGACGTATAGATGGATGGAGGTACGGATGGACAGGGAGATGGATAAATCGACATACAGATAAATGCATCTTACATAGTGGACAGGAAAGACAGATACAGATAGATAGGCTTGTTACTCAAAGCTTGTACGTTTTTATTAAATCCGTTTAAAATCCATTTGTTAAATTAAATTTTATATTTTATGGCGTTTTTGTACATTTTTCATTGATTAACCAGGCAGCACCTTCTGGCTCAAACTTCTCTGCCAGGATTCCGATTATATCCCAGCAAACGCTCCACGTTCCCTCGCTGACATTTGTGAGCGCGAGGCGGGCGTGCTTCCCTCCAGTGCTGAATGTGTAGTCATCGCGCTGCAGTATTCATAAATATAAACAATCCTCCATCTGTTAACGCACATTTTAAAATGTCACTTCTTGGTCTGTGACAGATGCATCTGCTTTCACTCCAAACAGGCCCGCGTCTCAGAGGGGCGAGAAACAGGCCGGAAAAAAGAAGCCTGACGATTAGCAACAGTTTCTTCCGGAAGACCACAGCAATGTGTGCTGATATTTTACTGCTGTTGCTCCGAATTAATTTAGTTCTGCTAAATACGTTAATTTTTTGCTCTACAGGATAGACAAAATTCTATTGTGCAGCTTTGGAAAATGAACACGTGGATCTCTGTGCTGTACTCTGTACGTTTACATGGGGGCCACTTTGGTTTGGTTGGCATTATTCTTCAAATGTCTTCGTTTGTGTCCTTTTAAACTAAAATTATGAGTTGTTACATCTTCTACCGTACAGGCAGTGTGTCACTTTCACAAATATTTGTATTTCCATTTCAATCAATACACCATAATAAAATCCCAGTTCTGTTTCTTTGCTAAACTGTGAGAGTGCCAACCTCCATTAACACAAATATTGGGTTGGTGTCCATGGAGTCCATGCTTCTATTTCAGTTAGGATATTTATTGCTGACCTCCCAGCGTGTCAGTCTGCCGAGAGTAAACCTTCTGAAGACAGGCAATTAAAGCTTGTGTGATGCTCCAGGCCTCTCTCAGGTCCTGTGCTCCTGTAATTACTGTGGCAGCTCATCACAGCCAGGTCTGCATGGCCAGCAAATGTCCTTCTCAATGTCTTGTGATTGGTGCTATGACAGATAATACAACAACTTCTATATAGCATTTGAAAGACGCTTTTATCCAAGGATCCATGATCTCCGCATCCAATGCGCAGCTTAACCAGTTGAGATACAGTCACCTGGCACCATGTTGCACACTTTTAGAGTTTTATCATCCCGTTCAATATTATGCATATTATGAAGTCAAAACTCGACTATCCTTAAACATAGTGGAATATTTCCATAATTAATGTAAGGGAACTGCATCTGTGGATGCCACGCTGTGTGAACATGAGTGGAATTGGCTAAAACCGACACAATTTGTTTTGTGCTGTCAAGGTTTGTCTTCATACTTTCTGAGCCCATGTTTAGAAAGATTCCTTTTTGTAAAAACGTTCCATAATGTTATCAATTGTTAGGTAATATAATGTAAAGTGATGCACTTTTAAATGAGATTTTGACCCCAAAACAAAAATTCATTCATTATTTACCATCCCTCTTAAAATTCTAAACCTGGATAACTTTCTTTGAAAAATGTTAGTGACCAAAATCCCTTTTCCCCTATTTACTTCTATTGTGTGGATACATAACCAATGCAAGTAACGGTTTAATTTCTTCACATTCTTCAAAATAACTTCTTTTGTTCTGCAGAAACGTTTATTTATGTTTAAAAGGGCAATGGATAGATAATATGAGTGAACTCAGAGAAGAATTCAGTAATGTGGTGGTGATGTTAGTATTTTATTTACGGGTAAATTAGTGACTTCTTTTCGTTGCTTTCCCGCTTTGCAGCAACATACAAAAATCAAAAAATCACATTTGTGTGACATTAAGCCACAAATATTTTTAAGCCCTTTTCATGTGATGACATCACTTGTAGCACACTGACACATTTTTAGATACTTGCTGTGCCTGAGATGTCTAGACGATGTTGCATTATTGGAGTATGTTGTGCGTATTGTCCTCTTATAGTAAATAATGTTTCTAGAGAAAAAAAATCTTATTTTCACCATCTAAAAGTTTGTCCACTTGTAAAAGGCTTAGTCTCTGTAAATAAATAAATAAATAAACAGTATTTACTTTCTTCTAAATCTTCCATTTTGTTCTGCCCCAGTCCAGATATCACGGTTCTAGCCTCAGGGAAATATTGCTGTAGCTGGCTTGCAGAAAGCCATTTACTGATGGATAAATGATTGACAGTCATCCTGCGGCTGACGTCTCCCCATCTTGATCCCCTCAAAATGCCCTCTGATTGCTTTATGACAAACAAACAATCCCTGAGGATGGAGAATTATCCAAACACAGCGGCATGAATAAAGAGCATCTATTAAAAAAATCGGAAAGCAAAACTCATGTAGTGTTCTGAGAAGTTGACTTCTTTGAGTACGTGTACAGTAATGTAAAAGGGTAGTTCAACCAAAAATCAAAATCTTACATCTTCTCTTACATTCTTACGTCTTATCGTACATCTATCTTACATTCTTCAAAATATCTCATTATATGTTCATCAAAAAAAGGGTGAGTGAGTGGAAAATATCCCCTTAAAGGCTGGAAATACCCCCTTAAATATTAAACTATAAATGAATACATATGGACATTTCTGAATTTCCCAAAGTGACTGGTTGTTGCCAGATCTTGCCTCCATGTTGCAGGGTTGTTTTGTCTTTTGTTTTATGTGCCATGTTTTAATACTATATATTTTGTAGTCATGGTTGTGTAAATCCATACTGAACCTCTCTGCAGGTCATAATTTAACATGGCCATGTTTTTTGTTCATTGAATAAATGAAAGTTAAATATGCCAGACTTGAATTGCATTGCACAGCAAGACTCTAGAAATACTTTCAAGCATAGCAGTGGCAAAACAAATACTAATCATGATTTTTTCATTTTATGTTCTTCATATCTGAATATGCATTGTAACCTTTATATATTCAACCTACATGATGTCAGTGAACCAAGGAAATATTCTTAAAAGGGTCTTAAGAGTTATTCAATGCGAAACACAAAAGAAGATATTTTGAAGAATATTGGTATCCAAACAACCTTGACTTCCATTGTGTGGAAACGAAACTGTTTTGCTCAAAATACATGGCAAGATTTAATGTTTTCAGAACAACACCAAACAACACCTGCTCGGTTTGCACACAAAACAGCCAAATCCACCATCATTTGTAGTAAAGCGTGCTTTAGTGTCACACTATAATTCTTGTTGATCCGCATCACATCCATCTTCAGAAACTGTCCTGACTACCCCTCGCTGTCAGCCTCTCATTCAGGCCACCCGTGTCCCCCACCGCAGTTACTCCAGCCCGGACTGAAAGAGAGTAATGGAGGAATGTTTGTCTGCGGGACCCCCGCTGCGTCGCAGATTGAAATGCTGATGTGATGAGCAGTCAGTCCTGCTATTTGACTCCTGATTTATTCACTCGGTTGATGTTCATTATACCTGTTAGAGAGAGAGAGAGAGAACAACAAAACACAAGAGTGAGGGAACATGTACACTTTATTTAACGCGTGTTTGACTTCTCCCCTGGAAAGGCAGAGAAAATACCTATCAAACGGAATTGCGTGTGTAAGCAAAAAGGCTTGCTTATGTATGATATTATGGAGCTTGATTGTGTATAGATTGATGTTGTATAGCAAATTTCATTCTAACAGGGATCAAATGTGTTGAAAACAGATGACTATACATTGTGTGGTTGCATGAAAAAATGCACTGAAGGTCATAGATCACATAAATATGAAGTTCTGTCACCCATTACTCATTACAAGCCTGTTTGACTGTCTTTCTTCCGTAGAACACAAAAGAAGATATTTTGAAGAATGTTGCCAACCAAAAAGCAGTGGAACCCATTCACTTCTATTGCATTAACACAAATTCACTGCAGGTGTATAGGTGCCAGTTACAAACTTTCTTCAAAATATCTTCTTTTGTTTACTGAAGAAGAAAGACAGTCTTACAGGTTTAAAATGACAATATGGTGAGTAAATGATGACAGAATTAAAATTTTTGTGTAAACTCATGATTCATGACCAGGGCCACAGAATTTTAGTATTGAATTTCACTTTAAGTAGAGCAAAGCAATCCGAGGACAGCATGATATCAAAGTAACACTAGGTTGACTTACAGTATCTGTCTGTGATATGGTATCTGCAATGGACACGGCTCTCACGCACCCGTTATGCCAAAGTTATTGACTGATTTTGTCATTTTTTGTAAAAATAACATTTTAAATCTATTCTGCTGTATTCCACAGATTTTCCAAAAATTATATGCAGAATTAACAAAAGAGCTTCAGTCTGGCCCTGCTCATGGTTAATTTTTGTGTCTTGAGGGTCTATCTTTCATCCATGTGTTTCTGTGAATAAACTAGACCCATTTTTTTGCTTTTACAAGAGTTATATCAATTTGTTGGAACTAATCGATACATATATTAAGTTCTTTAACAAGAATGAGATGTGCTTTCTCTAAAGAGAGGTTTATAGAGAAAAGCTATTCAGAAGCTTTAGAGCATCTTTCAGAAACATACAGTTGAGTCGCTGCCAATGCAGTGAAGTCCTCAACAAAACGTCTGCCATTGGGGTGCGCTTTGAAATGGATTAAAAGTGTTTTATCACATCACCCACACTGGCTGAGTAAACACTAGAGCCATTTATGGAGGCAGTCGAGGGATTGATCCTCCAGTGGCCTTCAAGAAACATAATAGGGACTGTGACTCGGGTCTCTCAGATAACTCAATTGAATAATAGTTGAGGCTTAACAAAAAAGAAAGGGAGTTATTGATTAATTGAGAGTTTAAAAGTCCTTTACGATATTGCAGAGATTTTTTTAAGGATTGGTGATTAGTGAACAGGTGCCAGTTACAAACTTTCTTCAAAATATCTTATTTTGTGTACTGCAGAAGAAAGAAAGTCGTACAGGATTAAAATGACAATATGTTGAGTAAATGATGACAGAATTAAATTTTTTGTTTTAACTCATTAGTCATGACCAGGGCCACAAAAGTTTCCGTATCGGGTCTCTCACATGTCTCACTTGAAACATAGTGGAGGCTAAACAAAAAAAAGTTTTTGATTAATCGGAAGTTTAAAACTCCTTTAAGATATTGCTGAGATTTTTTTGAGAGAACAGCTTACCATAAAAGAGTAAATCTCAGATGAGACCTCTTATTAACATGTATGACTGACAGCAAAACAAAAGAAGATATTTTAAAGAAAAGTTGTGTTTGAAACGCAGTGACACCAATTCACTTTTATTGTATGGACACAAAACAAAAAACAAAATGTGGTTTCTTCAGAATATCTTCTTCTGTGTTCTCTTGAAGAAAGTCATAAAGATTTAAGAAGACAAAAGGGTGAGTTAATTATTATCAAATTTTTGGGTAAGTAATTGTTGGTCATAGTAGGACAAAATACTTATATAAAAGCAATGGGGACCCAAAATGGATGAGTTACAACCTTGCACGTATTTTACTGTAACCAGTGTGTCCTGAGCAATTTTCGGGAAACATCTGTGACTATGTTGATCTCAAGCTATAATAAGCAATTTTTGAGAAACAATATTTTCACCTTCATGTTCATGCACGTTTTTTTAAAATGTTGGGGATCTGTTTCAATATGTTCTCTCATTTCAAAGCTGGTGAATAATCCTCAGCTTTTGTGTAACTGGCGTTCACTCAAGTGACCCATGGTGCCACGAACATTTCACATGCCAGCGTGTGGATCTTTAAAAGTAAAATGCCGCAAAAGTAATTTCAGGGTTAAAATATGTGATTTCTTCCACCTGTTGAGTTTGGTTTTGCACAAATCGACGTGTTTGTGTTTGTTAAGACCCTTGATGTCTCAGAACCGACAGAATAAGGCCCAAATCATTTTACTGCAAGATTTTGTGAAACTTCAACCGAGAAACGAGCCAGCTACAGATTTTGTTTCCCCTAAGACTCTGAGTCTGACCTCCTAAACAATGTTTGCAAGTGTTACAAAGATCAAATACCACAAAACTTCCATATTTTGTAAGTAAGGTATTCGGCGATTCACACATTTCCCGAGGTTTGAAGTTGATATGTCTCAGTGGGAGACTTTCAATGAGGGTGGACCGGATTAAGCTTGTATAACTCATTCTTGAGCGCTTGCTATTTGACCTTCATTGTTACATTTCAAAACCTTGAAAATATAATTGGAGTTACTGTGTTATCAGAAAAGCGTCTTAGTATTGTTAAAGCCAGGGCAATGATGCTTTCGTAATAAGCCCAGTATCTAATGTTTTTACTCCACGGCGGCAGTAAAATGAAATGTAGCATTGAAAGGAAAAATCATTATACACAATCCATACATGTTACAACCACAGGTGATGTTTAATAAAGCTCTGTCTGTCTGATCTTCACCCTCAGGACACAGACCTGATCATGACCTTTAATATCTCCATGCATCGCTCCTGGTGGATGGAGAATGGCCCAGGGTGCAGGGTGACCCCTGTGACCCCTCCTCCATCTTGGGCACCGGAGGACCATCGCTACATCAGCATCGCTGGCTGTCTGCTGGAGTACCAGTATGTGGAGGTGGCACAAAGCTCCTTACAGATTATCCTGGCTGTGAGTATTGGTTTATATTTCTTGCTTGTGAATCTTGGATTATCAACTGCAGTGTTTTTTCAAGCCCTGTTTATATAATGTAATATTTTTCACTAATAAGTCAATATTCCACTGCAGTTTATGTATTCAGTAGATAGCCTTGTAAAAAGTTGTATAATGTTCACGCAGCTGTTTATCATCACCCAATGAACCCCTTCAGGTTGATATTACACCTGATCAAACCTCTGGGTTTATTTCGTCACCAGCGGACTCTACTCTCTATTACGGCTTTTATGAGGCAGGCGACAATAATGCCAGAATGCCCGTTTTAAACAAGCGGAAATGCGTTTATTCTGCAAACAATGCCACCAGAAGCTTTTCAGGAGGCAATAGAGAGTCAATGATGGAAAAATTCAATAGCTTCAGCAATTTTGGGCAACAGGCAGTGCGCCGCATTTGTTTTCTTGTATTCCGAAATGTAAGCAGTTGATTACATGTAATCTGTAAAAGGTAAACAACGGGAAAATGCTAAAGGAAGTGCTTAAAAACATGAGAAGCATTGAGCCGTTTGGCTGGGCGCCAGTGCTGATATGGTATGAATGAGAGTTGTTAATAGGCCCTTAGGATGCTCCCTTCCTCTTTATTCTTTATCTCTTCCATTACCTGCAACACCTGCTTCTATCTCTCTCCCCACCATCACCCCCCACCCCGTTGCAATCAGCGTCCCTAATTCAATAGTGATGTGAAGCCTCTCTAACTGGGAAACACTGATTCTCTGATTACAAGCCTGTACCTTAAAAACTGTCCATCTGCATTTTATTTTAACACAGAGAAATTTCATGTACTGTTTTGTATAACATTAAATCAAAATTTGACCCTATTTACATGGTCAATGAATACGCTTGATTTTTTTGTCAATGATTTTTGTTCATTTCTGTTTTTAACTTCAGTTCAAACTAGTTGCTTGAAATGATTTAGCTTTCCTTTTAACACACCAAAGTAAAGAAGAATATAAGGACACAATGTAAATTTTTCTTGAATGTTCTAACCTAACTAAAATCTTGATGTTGGAAAAAAAACAATACTTAACTGTTATTATCAATATAAGTATTAAAATAATAGTAATAAAAGGTATGATTTTCTTATAAAAATATATGATTTAACAGTTTCCTGCGCCGTGCTGTTTACATCATTATAGTTTTTTGGAAAATAACTAACGTTTTTCTAACATTAACATTTTACAGCTATAATAATATTTAATCTTTTCGTTGTCATTTTTAGAATTAATAAATATTTTTAATAATTATTTTTAGTGACCATTCCTTATCTATTAACATGATTATTATTAAGGAAAATATATAATACAATTTTCCCACCACTAACATTGTGCAGCTATAATATTATTAAAAAATATATAAAAATAACAATAATAATTGTTAGTGTGTTATTATTATTAATGTAATTAGCAGTAGTAGTAGTAATACCAGTTGTACATACAACATTAGTAATTTTACAATACAAATAAATAATGTATAATGAAATAGCAGTTATTATATTTAATGTCATTTTAAATTTAGTACTATAACATTTTGCAAACTCATCTTTACGTAGGTTGAAGTCAAATGGTGTCAATTGACATTTCCAACAACTATACAATTTCATGAATGAATTCAAATCCAAAGAAGTTGACATGATTTTTGTAATAAAAAGTAGTGAGAAAAACCTTCCTTGACTTCTTCTCTTCATGTAAGTGCAGTACTTGAGAGTATTTCTTGGAAAGTCGGATAGACCGGCTAATATCAGCTGTAATATCTGTGGGTCAGTAACTTTAATGTGACCGCCAGAGTCACATAAAAAGCTGTAACACAGCCCAGACAGGTACCGGCTCGATTCGCATTGCTATTTATAGACCTTTCACTGTTACGACAGACATTCCTGTAGAGATATTATATAGCCAAAAGAGGAAAAGAAAAGCAGTGGGTTCTTTTGAGACGTAGGGTCGGGTGGGAGCTTTTAGTGGCTTTGTGGGGGCTCCTCTCCAGAAAGAGGCCGCTATTCTCTTATTGCCCGTCTGATCTCTGTTATACTGGAGGAAGCTGTGGGCTGTTTGTGGGCAGAGCATTATGACCGTATAGACAGAACGTAGTTGATTTTTTTCTCAGTCGTTGTTGTAACTACAGGACTGAAAATCATCAGTCTACCCAGGATTCGTGAGGATTGCGATGCTACGGAGGGCTTTTTAGAATGATTTCATGTAATTAAATGTGTGTTGATGAAACAGATTCAAGCGGCGTGCTGTGTATATGATAATATTGATGCACACCTGCTTCCCCGGGGTCTCACTCTCAGCCGGGAAACCTGAGAGATTTCACTCTCTGTTTGTCTTTCTACAATTTGTTACCGCGCTGGAAGACTCAACTTCTGGCTCCTTCTGAATTAAAATCTTATTTGTTCAGACACCATATGGTGTATATTAAGATCATTTAGATTTAATATCACGAGCTAAAGAAATTCCACGTTTTCTGCACTGAAAATAATGGAAGGTTGAATTACTTGATTTTATCATGTTCACCGGTTTAATATGATTAAATGAAGTTGAGTTAACATAATGTCTCTTGAAATTTGAAAAAGTTGTATTAGAACAACTTAATTTAATCTTGTGAAACCGATGGACATAAAAACGTTGGTAATTCCAAAACCCCTTTTTTCAGTGTGGTGACTACTATATATACAGAATTGATCAGAACAGACATACACTTCTTTTAAACTTATTGAAATATTTGTACAATCCCCAATTTGACCTTTGTTCACCGAAGACTATGTTTTGATACTTGTTATCTTTATCAGGGAACATACAAGAGGCTCATAAACAATTATATTACAAACATTGACTAATGCTCTTAAGGGCAACACAATACAAACCCGGAAAAAAATTGGTGTCTGTTTTGGCTTTGAAATGTTCTGTTTAAATGAAGTTGGTAAAAAAGTAAATCTGACAAACTCAAATATTTGTATAACACTTTACCACAAATATTTACTATAAATAAAAAAAAGTTGGTTATAATTTTTTTTAATAACATAAACATGTAACTTTTAGAAAAATTAACAGTTGGATTTTAATACAGTATATAAATATATCTCAGTTAAAAATCTGTTAAATGATGAATTAAGATAATTTAGTTAATAAATGAATATAGCTGTTTATTCTGTTATATTTACTAAGACACTGGATTCATTTTAGAGATAATTTTTTCCTGGAAATAATGGATGGTAAATGGCTCTGATCAAACATTATATTTAAAACATGAAAAACATGATTAATTGTCAAAATTCTTTTGTACGGTATTAAAAAACAGTTTTATGTATACTTTTAAACTGAGTATTTTTTCTGTGTTTCTCCTATTAATATCCGTTATATGAAATAATTGCTTCAAATTGAACTTGTTTTTCTTTCATTTTCACGTATACGTAAACTTATGACCACAGCTGTGCATAATCCATCTTTGAAAGAATTGAGTGGAAAATTTTGTGCAAAATTAAGCTCTTCTAAAACTCTAGAGGAGCTACTTGAGTCTTTTCCTCAGAAAGAAAATCCGAGAAATAGGAGATTTAAGGAAAAATCTCGATCCTCTCACCCTTTAATCCCAGTGCTGTCTTAAAGAAGCAGGTATTAAAGTTATCTTAGTTCCTCAATCCTTTGGGAAGCGTCTCCGGTTCATGTTGGGAAAGTAACAAAGCACACTTTCATACACAGTGTAAGAAATATTGTTAAGGGCTGTCAGATTGTATATGGGAAACTGTTGAATTTATTGCATGTTCAATAATGCTTAGTCCTCTGAACGCAGGAACTGTTACAGTAGGCCGGTGTCAGGAGAACACACGGTGCCAAAATCAATATGGAAATGATTGAATTAAGCTCTCTCTGAAGCATTGAGAGAGACGAGACATATGTATGTGTCAACAGAACTGTTGAGCGGAGTCTCAACGTCGACCGCTCAACCTTTTCCTCTCATTCTGCTCCTAAACTCAAGGGGTATAAAATAATATCAAGACCTGAAGTTTATTGCTAGGGTTTTGTTTGTGTTGTCCCTACAGTGCTTTAGTGTTTTGGTTGTTCCTTGAATCTTAGAAGAAACTCAAGAGTCTTGGGTATTGCTTCGGAATTTCATTTCTTAAGTTTGTCTGATTGTCACGGCAGACATTATTGCCAAAGTTGTGACATTTGTTAGAGATAACTTAGTTGGTGGGAAGTAACAGAGCTAATGGTCTTATTTGGGAGTTTTAAGTCGAACTTAAAATCCATTGAATCCTTCATTTAATAACGAAATGAGACGCATTTATGTCGATGCTTTTATGGCAGGATTCAAATATCATATACACTGTCTGTTCGGATTTTGATTATTTTTCAGTGTTTGTCCAATGGTTTTAAGCTCCAGTTTTGAGACCCATAGTACTGAACATTTTGTCTCTTTACAGATTAAAAAATAATAACTTTGTTTTATTTCGTAAGTACATTATTCTGCTTTAGTTTTTCTAGATTACGTATTTTTTATTTATACAGCAATAGTATAGATGCCCACATGAAAAAAAGTATATTATAGTAATACTCATAAACTTTATTAAAATTCCTTGATTCCTTTTAGTAGTTTTGTAACCCTTCAAAAAAAGAAGGCACAACGCCTCACTTAAATGAATACTAAAAACCTTTTAATAGACAAAATCTAAGTGTGCTGGTACATTGATCTCTTTCATAAGAAAAAATGAAAGAAAACCCCCAAAAATTAATCAAAAGTATACATTGTGAGACCTCAGAATACCGACAATAAAAAGACAAGAGAATGATGCCGCAAATTCTATTAAATGTTGGAAACTTTAAAGATGCGAAGATATAAAATTTTTATTTTAAAAAGACATGATTTAAAAGTAACATAGAACCCTATTGTATTTTTAAGTACTATATTTAATTCTATGCATTTAATTGAATTTCTATTTATTCGTTTATTTTGTGTTTCTGCAGTAGCCTGAAACAATGAAATACTCATGAAATAAACTTACCTGTGTTCACATTCCATAATTGAAATACAGATGCTGTAAACTCCACGAACATCATGCATGTTTCCCACGACAAGCAGATTAAGTGTTTAAACACCAGCTGAATAGTTATTAATATTAGTCACAGCACAATTTGAATTTAAACTTTATTTTATGATAATGATCTGCTTACTGTACATGATTGCCTACATGATTTAATTTTTCATTGGTGTGATTTATTGCAAAGATTATCCAATCACAAGATTGCTGTGGAGCTTGAATAAATAAACGTCACTTAAATTGGTTTATTCTTAACAAACTTAACAAATCATCATTGCTCAGGCGTTCATTAATCACAAGCTGCTTCGTGTTTGCCTTTGTCACTTTGTCACGGATTCACATGACCTCAGATGCTTATCAATGATGGGCCTATTTATAATCCTCACAATTGGAAATATAAATATATATATAAATATATGTCGGTGCTTCTTCATAGTGTGTTTCTTTATATGTCAAACCGTCGCCAGATTCATGGGGAGACATTCTAAAGCGCTCTGCGCTGTCTGGATGCGTAGACAACATTTTCAATCTTCCCCTCAAGCTCCCAGATACATAATGATCCTCTTTGTTCCCCACATACCAAACATGGTGTCGAAAAATTGACTCGTTCATTATATTCTCCTAAAGCGAATAAGTGGCTCTTTGATCGGTTAACTATGGAGACAACCACTCTCTCTCATTCATTTCATCTGGCAGACAAGAACACAATTGATTAGCAAATTCGCTTGTCTTTGCCGGCGTTAAAAACCCGGTTGTTTGACGGCACGCGGGGCGTAAATTCTTATCTCTTATTTATTAATGAAAATAACCCGGGGGTTAATTTGATTCTGTAATGTGAAGACAGATGCAGTTCGTTGAAAAGGCGTCGATGTGAACCGTAGGAATGACGGCTAGATCTTTTCTTCCACAAATGGGATCATTTCTATGGATTACAGAGGAGGCATCTGGGAAACAGTCCTGTCATTTCCCTCTTCACCTTTTCCAAACGGCACCTACCGTCAGCTCACGGATGCATCTTCTGCCCATTGTTTTTCCCAGTCAGAGCAACAGCGCTGTACCATCAGTTAATGAGATTTCTCTCCCATCTGAACGGATGCAGAGCCTTCGACCGTTCGTTTACGAGAAGCTTAGACATTAGTAAGCCTGCATGCATCATTACACAGTAAGAGAGCGTCGGTCTGAAAGTAATTAAGTAGAGTCGCGTGATAATAAAAGACTCGTGGCGCGAGGTAATATCGAAATCTTACATTGATCTTTTCGTAATAATCCCCCAGTCCCTCTCTCTTTCTTTATCTGTGCTTTTGTCTTTTTTTTGTCTTTCTGCACTCTCTCGGTTTTGTGATTTTTGGGCTCCGTACTAAGCAATCTCATAAAGCTGTAATCCTCAACAGCTGGGTGGATGACTCCGGGGTCGGCTTTGAATAATTCTTTTACGACCTCTTAACTCGGAGGCAGAATACAGAATAAATACAATGAGCATACAATGGAGTGAAGGAGGGATGGGTTTTGATGGGTACAATGGGTTGAGTTTTGGCTGGGAAACGGAAGTACCGAAGATGTCATAAACAAAAACGTATGATTGTCGATCAACAGTCATGCTTTAAGATGAAACATTTCGAACCTTTAAAGGGATAGTTCATCCAAACATTTCCATTTCTTTGTTATAATGAACAAAGAAAAAGATATTTGGAAGAATGCATGTAACCATATAGTTCTTGGACCCCATTGAAGACCATAGTGGAAGAAATACTTGAACACAAATTGACATGATATTAAGAAGGATGGACGGCATTAAATACATGTCCTTCTATGGCAGTCAATGGAGTCCAAGGACTGTTGGGTTACAAGCATTCTTTCAAATCTCTTTCTCTGTGTTCATGAGAACAAAGGCATTTAAACAAATTTGAAACCACTAGAAAAATTAGGAATGTAACATGTTCACCCTTTAAAGGGAAAATTTGCCCAAAAATAAAAATGGTCAACATTTAACCAAGCGTGTATATAACACTTTTTTCTGTGCAACATAGAAGATATTTAATAAAATGTATGGTGTAATGTATGTCTATACAGAACAAATTGTAGTCTGATTATGTTTGATACCCCACATTCTTCAAAATATCCTCTTTTGTGGTCATTTAGCAGTCACCTTTATCCAAGCGTTCCTTTAGGAAATATCGGTTAGTATGGTGAAACTGTAGAAACCATACAATAGTTTAGTTATAGGATTTATTTGAATTTGTGTTAATATGGTTAAACTATTGTTAGCAAAGCAATAAAAAAATAAAACAATAGTGAATGTTCTTAGGAAACACACACAGTAAGGGAGAATTAGTTCATTTCTCTGTCCTTTAGAACAAACACATGTATAGGCTTCCACGGCTTCCGGGGGCACTCTATGACACAAGTGCATAGTGGGAAAGGTTGCAGCAAAAGAAATAGAGGGGAAAGAGCACGGACGGTGGGATAACACTTCTCATGTGTGATTAATGCTCTTCCCTTCACCTCCTGCCCCGTGTTCTCGTGAGGTCTGTATGCAGCCCGAATAGAGCGCTGTTGCAGAAGACGTTCCCATGTCATGCACAAAATAGGACTCACCTGAAACAAAACCTTTGGCGTACTCAAAGCAAATGTACCGAAAAAGGCAGGCGTTTACCTGACATTCAGACTTCCTCTACAGAAATCCATAGTGAGGCCTTGCAGAATGGCTCGTATTTATTTTTGAGAGGACACCTTTGGGGCATTTGAGGAAATTGTTCCTGGGCAGATTTCTCCTTAGTGAAGGAGAGAGAGTTGCCTGCCAGTTGGATAGACTCCTGCTCTCTCTCTCTCTCTCTCTCTCTCTCTCTCTCTCTCTCTCTCTCTCTCTCTCTCTCTCTCTCTCTCTCTCTCTCTCTCTCTCTCTCTCTCTCTCTCTCTCTCACACACACAAACACAGACTCGAGGGGGCTCTCTCATATGCATGGGCGCATTAGCAAATGAGCTGTGTAGAGAAGCAGTGATGTCACACAGCTCTGGGATTTGCCTGACCATGAACAGTCTTTGTAACCAATGGAAGGACTAGAATAGTCATGAAGACATGAGCTTAGCCTCTGAAAACATTTAGTGCTGAATAATTCAGCTTTTATAATAGAAGTCTTTTTGAACTGCCTACCCAGACCCCATTTCTGGAATGACACGCATGATGGTTGGTTTAAAATCGTAGGCAGCCGTCCCACATGTAATCTACACCCACAGAACTCTGTAGAAGGTCTATAGATTTCTGTGTTCTGTTGAAAATATGTTGGCTGACTTTAAGCTGTTTACCCAGTTGAATTTAAACGGATACTTCACCCAAACTGTGGATCAACATTGATAAAGATATTTTAATATTAGTTTGTATCCAAGTCATTTGGGTTGCCATTGACTTCTATAGTTGGACAACAGACAACCTGAGAGTCAATGGTGAGAGGCTTGGTTACAAACTTTCATTTAAAATATCTCTATTTTTGTTGAACCTTACAAAGAAATGTATCATTATCCCTTAAACTATTTATCCATCAAACAGCTCTTTAGATTTAGATTTTGAGACCATTTAGTCAGAATTTCTAAAAAGCAAAAAGAAGGAGGAATGACAAAGTTTCCCAAAACTATTTAAAAGATGGAGATCTAGAAGCATGGATTCTTTTCATTCCAAATTATTTTTTTAAATTACCATAAATACATGTAACAAAGATAAGTGTAAAAACATTAGTCTTCCCTTGATATACTTTTACACTTTTATTTAAACACATAAAAAATACATTTGTTGAAAGAAACTGGTCTTTCTTTCCAGAGCTTTTTAAATATTTACATATATATATTTTTTTTACTTAAGATCCCAATGTATAACCTTAATGTTTAGGTTGTGTTTTTATATAATGTCAGTTATATAATATATTTGTAAGATTTTGTAGGTCTTGTTTATCCAAAAATAAAATGCATAATTTATATTTGCCAGAATTAACGTATGTAATATTTCAACCAGGGGAAGGGTTTCAAATCGGCTTTTCCAGGAAAAAAGCATCAACAAAAAAACTAATAGAAGCCCTCAGGACTTTTGAAGTTGTCACTTTAAGTAACTTTTTTTGTACTTTTAAAACTGGAGAACAGATGACACAGTTCACTCCCATTGTAAAACCGAACCAAAACATGTTTGAAATCCAAAAAGGTTTGAGTGATTTGAAGTCGGTCGATAAATAATGACTTCTTTAGACGAACTTCATTAGATTCAGAAGGTTTAGTTGTGAGTTTGTACTTCAGTCCAGCTTAAAAAAGAGATTAATAAAACAAGTTTTTTCAATGAGATTTTCCTCCATTTCTCAAGCCAAAACGGTTTGTATATGGGCCGTATTAATAGTCCCTTTTATGGGTTTATGTACCCTTCCTGTATTAAGCCTGTTGATTGAGCTCTTGAATTTGCATAACCCCGGTGTGCTTACAATTCTCCCTGCGCTCTGTTGCTAAGATGCACAGAGGGACCTATTCCACACGCTCAGATTTAATACAGCTTCTCTTCAGTGGTCTCGGGATGATTGCCTGGGATTCCTGCCTCACACATTCATTTCAACAGCTGAACCCGGCCGCGTCTCGCCTTGAACCGCTCATTCCGACGCCCGTTGTTCTGAGACGTCTGTGGGAACGATGAAAAACGAAGGCACGTTGAGTGGCAGTTTTGTAAAATGTCTGGGGAAAAACACGGAATTGAATGAGATCATTGCAGGAAGGCGACAGGGAGTATTGCAGCCAAAATCTTGTTTCAAACTCCGATAGACGTCTGGCACGGCTGTTTGTTGATCATATTGTTTCCTTAAACCTAAATCTTAATTTGACAGGTAAAACTAGATGTAGTGCTGACCTAAGACGTATAGCAGCCCTCTTTGTACAAAAACATTGTACATTATTATGGGTGCAGTTTTTTATGTTTGTTTGCATTATGGTCAACACACCCTTCTTAAAGTTCATCCCAAAATGAATATTCCGTCATTATTTGCTCATCCTGTATTTTTTAAAGAAGATATTTTGAAGAATGTGGCAAACTGGATCCCATTTACTAGGTCTTGTGAGTAAATGGGCTCTGCTGGTGTTTGGTTTCCAACTTTCTTCAAAATATCTTCTTTTCTGTTCTGAAGAAAGCAGAAAGCAAAAAACATTTTTTGTTTATTTTAATAGTTCAACTAGTACCATGAGTGCATCCAAATAAAGAGTCACACTAGTTTTAGATATTTGATCATTTGTCATACGTTCTGTCTCTCTTTAGTGCTAAAATCTGTTAAAGGCTTTAGTGACCGTCCCTTTGCATATATATTGAAAAACAGAGCTGTCAGTCCTTGAATGATTGCTATAACGCCTTGAGACCAAAAGGTAACTGTTTTGACAAAACATAACACCCACCGGAAAGAAAAAAATCAATTGACCTCATTGAATGTTGATCCTAAAGACTTGCATGAAAACCTATCGCCACAGCAAGTTGCTTCTCGGATCTTTATTTGATGGTGAGAGGGAGTCTCGCCAAGTGGATGCCAGTTCTCTTCTATGCTCTCGCTAATGTCAACATTGGTCTATTTCTGTTTCTTTTCATCATTTGTGAACCTCTTCCGCTTTTTATGTCTGGCTTTTGCACCAGTCACTCTGTTGGAGTGAGTAACGTGCTGGGCTGTGGTTGAGTGACAGGAGGTCTGATATCCTCAGCGTGCCTGACGCGGTCGAGCATCTCATCTGATAAGTCTTGAGAAATCGAGGGCCGGGTTTGAATGGCAGAACCCTGTTACTCAAACATCACGGGCCGCACATATAGGAAGTGGACAAGAGTTTATTCAGTGCAGTGATAGCAACCGGTCTCTTCCATGTGTTGAAATTTAGAGATGTTGGTTTAGTCAAAGTCAGCAAAGGAGATCTAGTCACGGACAGAGAATATGCGTAGTTTGGATATCTTGCATTCTCAAAGACATACAATACATTGATGTGTGATACATACAAAAGAGCTGAGAATTAAACTTAGATTCCATAATTACAGAATTAATATTGAATCTTAATGATCTGTATAATTTGTGTCTTCAGTAAGGAAGAGTTTGCAGATTGAAAAACTTTTTGTGTATTTCAGGTAATATTTCTCAAAACGCTGTTGGGTTGTTTTGACTATTAAGACAATACAGAAAAACTTATACATATACAGCTTATCACATTTAAAAACATGACAATAATAAAAATCATGATTTAAGAAGGTACATAAATAGCCATTATCTTTTTTTGCAAATGATCTGATTTTTTTTTCAAAAACACACTGCATACAGGATGGGTTTTCCAACTTCACAATGCCCTGGACCCCAAATATGTTGCACCATTTGTGAGCACCCCCTTTCTATAATACATATTCAGCTAAAACTACATAAAGGATAAAACATTTCAAAATAAAGAATGATATAAACTATGTTAGATAAATGGTAATTGAGAGAATAGCCCGATAATTATCATCTTAAATAGTTGGCTATAATATGAGTAATGTTGGTTGTATGATCCTACAGAAAAAAATGATTCCAAACTATTAATTCTGTAGCATTTTCCATCTGTGATAAACATCACTGTAGTGAGACAAACTCATCAGAAAGATTTAAAACAAGTAAAAATGAAATAAATATGTCGTTTTAATTTTTTAAGATTTTTTGGGGACCCCCAGAACCTTTGAGAGGCCCTCATGGGGTCCCCAGACCCCAGTTTGAAAACACCTTGGATACAGAATAGCCATGTGAAATTCACATGTAAATGTCCATGCAAACTCAAATTATGTTTTATACACATGTGAAAAATATGAACTTCATGTGTAGTGTTCTCATAGGAAATAAAGGTTATATTAACTACAGTTTTATTTTGTTTTAATATTTGTTCATCCTCTCTTGGTTTTGATTAAAGAAGCCAATCTCTTGGGTGTTGACTCAATAAAGCTGTGTTGAATGATTTTTTGAAGTGTATTGGTAACCGAAAAATGCCTGTGCTCAAGTACTTATATTATATTGAAACAAAACCAATGTAAGTCAGTGCATTTTGGCGTTGTTCAATTGACAACATTATTAAATTTGTTTCTGAAGAATGACGAAAGAAATTCATGCAGATTTGTAATAATGGGAGGGTCGGCCAACGATTATAGAATTGTCACTTTTCAGTGAGCTATTACTTTAAATTCTTCTTAAACCTGAGAATTAAAAAATATAAATTTAATAATAATAAGCTAATACATACATTTTCCAAAGCTGGACAAATATTGATTGTAAAATTATACAAAATATATAATCATATTATATTTGAACAGTCTCAAGCAGATTAATAAATGAAGTGATGTACTTTTCTCCGCTTAAACTTCTTCAGCTTCTTTCTGCTTTTTCCAAGTCTGATATCAATGTGCTTCACATGACAACGTAGTTTTAGCATCCCTGTCGGTTGTTGTTTGTGTTAGAGATGTTTTTCTTGCATTTCACGTGCTGTGACAGAGAGATTATTTCCAGATCCCTGCTCTGTCAAAACAAACATGTGTGATATTTATTATAAGAGCTTTCTGGTTTTTTATTCTGCATTTGTGAGCGTTTGACAGGTCAGGTCTAAACTCCTTACCTGAGCGATCACATCTTTGTGCATTTCACTGGCCTCGTCGCACAACATCCAACCACCCAAACGCCTGCAGGGTTAAGCTTTAAATTCTGTATCGGTCTCTGGGTTTGTCAGTATAGAACCTTTCACTTTATCGGTCATGCTCTGGAAGGGAAGGAAATATATCCGGTGTGTTATAAAATTGCCATTACTGATGGAGGTCACAGAAGCAATTATCCCGGAGTCATTGTGGCGTTTCCTGACCTCTCGACCTCAGCTGGACACCTGCCGACCACCCATCTCTCTTCTTTTACAATACGAGTACTAACACATCAGAAGGCCAAACGGTTCCTTGTGTGCAGATTCTTCCTTCTGCTCGCTCTTTGACAATATTCATATGCTCAAAGCATCACTGGAAGGTTTCATCCTTTGCACACTTTCAATATGAAAATTCAAGGCGAGCTTGTTCCAGCAGGTTTTAGACTCTTGGCGAGCGGTGTGTAGAGAAGGTACTCAAACATTATTTTGTCAAGATCAATGAGAAGTCTGAATTCATTACAGCAAACAAAGAACCATTATGCTCTGTACTTGGAGAGTGTAGTTTTACAGCAGACTATCAATCCAGCACTGTCGAGCTCAGAGCTCAAGGCTGCGTTGTGAATTAACATCAAGTGAATGAGAAGTGTTTGGGAAGTTAAAGGGATAGTTCACCTAAAATGCTATCATTATTTGGACACCTTCGTGTCATTTAAAACGTGTATTCGATTTTACTTTGTGCAACACAAAATCAGATATTTTGAGAAATGTCTTGGTTGTTTTGTGTCCATAATAGAAGTCAATGAGGGCCGATGTTGTTTGTTTACCAACACTCTGTAATTTACTGACCCTTTTCTCATTCAAAGCCTGTATGACCTTCCTTTCGCATTAAGGAAGATATTTTAAAGAAAGTTGGTAACTGTGAAAGAGCTGTGGCACAAAACTAATTCAATTTAACGGTTGTCCCAACATTTTTCAAAATATTTTCTTTAAATTGTTGAGGACCCTGCTGTATTTTGTCGCATGCACAATTAACTCTTAAATAAATAAATAAATCATTATATTACATCAGTGTTGCATCAAACCATATTGAATTACTATAATGACAATCTAATGAGAATCAGGACTGAGAAGTTGATGATAATGAGGAATTAAAATAAAAACATCTGGACACGTTACTGTAATGAGAATTTGGGAGATGCTTAATGTCTTGAATAAACTGTCACAGTACAAAAAGTCCAATAATAGGATTATTTTTTATAGACGATATCATTTCTTATCGTGCTTTTGATTTTGGAGTGATATATAACTTTGACATATTTTGATGGCAATCAGCTCCAAAAAATTGTGAGGCGTTAAAAAATTAATTTCACACATTTGCATGTCTTTTTCGTATTTCTGGAATTCTTAAATATAAATACAATTAACTTGATAAGGAAAGTGACATATTGAGATATTTAGTATTGTTTGATAAAATTAAATATGAGATGTATGTAGGTGCGTTTAAATTGCCTTAATAAATATTAATTTATTAATATTTACCCCAACAATTCTGGCAGTGTTGTAAAATTATATATTAAATTTTTTAACCAAACTTCATTTTTTAATTATGATACATTAGGAATACTCCCCAAGAATAGTTCCTTTTTGCATTGTATCTGTTTGCAGTTTATTGTCATAGAGGTGTGATTTGTTCATTCCTCCCTCTCCTGCCTTTCACAGGTTCCGTGTGCCACATGTTTAGATCTTCTCGTGCAGATTCCCTGTAAGTCTGTGTTGTGCACGGATCTGTGTCGTCTCACGGAAGGCATCAGAAAGGCTTTCTCGGAGCGCCGGTGCAACCATGATATAGAGAATCTTATCCCCTCTGGCTAACAGCCTCCTCAATTGTGAAAGTGGAAAATTGGGTGTGATGTGTTGTTTGGAAATCAAAGCTGTTGCGATGAAAGTAAAGGCTTTATTCCCTTTTTGTTATCCTTCCACATGAACACAGTCAAATTCTGCCAACCGTCAACATAAGAAAAACTCTTGGCTTGTTCTATTGGCTTGCACATCGTTGGCCTTTAGAAAAAAATTGGCAGGGATCGAGAAACGGGATGGTTAAAGACCGTTAACAGTGAAGTAAAGAAGAAATGACTCAAACAGACTCAAGCGTTCGGATGCACTTTTGGCATTAGCGTCGGTGAAAGGGTGTCAAAAGCTCATTTCCGTCAGCGACGCAGCTCATATCACAGGAGGTGTTACCCTGTGTCATGTACATGGACTTTTTCATTGAGCTCGCCCGCCCTGGAAGACCTCTGTTTATCATACCAGTTCAAGCCTTTAGCCTTGGGAGGATTATTTGTTAAAAGGGGATTTCAGTCTGTGCTTGTTATTTTAAACAGGCAACCTTGTTGTGCATATTTAATATTGGAGAAAGAGAGACCGGAGATGAAGTCCCCAGCAGATGAACAGTAATCTATTGGATGGAAATGCATTTTGGCACAAGTGTCTGGTCTGGTGCAGACTCTCTGCTTTGCCTGACAGTTTAATGTTTTCCTGAAAACTCTTAGATCTGTGATACTTGGTTACTGAATTCGGATTTGTATCAATGGCAATGGCCCTGAAAATATCTCTTATGTTAAACCTATTACACTTACTCTGTTATACAGTTTTGGTTTTACTTATATGTTTGCATAAATAAACCGCAAGTGTGTCCTAGGGTGTGAAAGCATCTTTCTTATGCTATTTTATGTGGTACGTATGAATAATAAAAGGGATGGGTTTTCTGTCATGCATTACTCACCTTAAAGTCGTTCCGAGCCTTTTCAAATTCTTTTTTTTAACACAAAGGGTGATATTTGAAAGAATGTAAGCAACTCAATTTTTAAAGCACCATTGACTGAAAAAGAAAATGTGTATTTTTATTCTGTTGGAAACAAAATGGCAGGCAGTTTGAAAAACAGACACCTTTTTTCAGAAAGAAATCTCAGTGGCTAACATTTTTCTTAATATCCTCTATTCAACAGAACCCATTTTTACAGGTTTGGAACAGCTTGAGGTCGAGTTATTCATAACGGAATCCCCTATTATTGTAAAATAATGTCAAATATATAAAATATCATATAAAAAACAAAAACCATAGTCAAAAAACCACACCGTAGAATTATTTTCATCATACATTTGTAATCATGCTACTATGGTGATACCATATTTTTATATATGTCGTGGTATTCTGGTAGATATTTTATTTGAGTTGGGGCTACAGTACTTACAACAAAGAAAAAAATCTTTTTACCCTGTTCTATTCACACGACTCAGTGTAACTTATTTCATGTAAACAGTGGACTTTATCAATTAAATTTGTAGAAGTACAAAATCCGTGACAAAGTCGACAAAATAAAACATAAACCCCTCTTTAAGATTTATGAGGTGTGAAATAGAAGCTTCTGTACAAAATATTTTCTGGTCGACTTGTCCTTATATAACAGCTTTTAGACATAAGTCCCGCGAACAATTTCTCAAAATATTAAATAGTCTCTCTTGAAAATTACACATATAAGTAGCTTTAAACTGTGTAGCCACGATTAAAGATGTTAAAGGTTTATTTCGCAATAACAAAAATTCCCGGCGCTAGCTTCGAGCTATTGAATGGCATTGCCCGCCTAATGTACTGCGTTTAATTCATACTAAGAGCCAGGTGGACGCGGACCAAGGAGGTCAACACTAAAATGAGTTTCTAAAAGGTGGCAAGGGGAATATTGCATTTAGGTCAAAAATGAAATTTCCAGAACCACAAGGACTAAATCATTTGCATAGTAATTTATAATAAATTAACAGTGTTGGCTGAAATTGGATATACAGTAGTATTCATTTTAGGAAAGCTGAATTGGAAAAGAGGCTTTGAATGTTTAATTGTTTTTCTCCTTTGGCGGTTTTTATGTTCTGAGGCGGTCGTGGCACAGTAAGAAGGTCAAAGATGACATGTCTATTATTGGCGTAGCCTACAGCAGAGACCCAATTAAAACACACTTACAAGTGAACTACCATTAAAGTGTGATGAAATAACATGTAGCTTCTTTAATGAGGCACATTTACAAATTATGTTGTTGTGTTTTTTCCATTGGACACATGAATAATAGATTTCAAATATCCCAAAGTTATGGAAATTGCACCTTTGCAAAACCACTGTAGTGCTACAGAGTAGATAGAAGAGGCTGGGTGGTTGCCAGGCTGTTACTACTTGGTTGCTACGTTGTTTTTTTAATGTAGGTGGTCAGTCGCCGTGGCTTCTGTATTCAGATGCCAAATCTTAGATGCATCACCCCAAAATGAAGATTCTGTCATGTACTTGCCATCTTGATACATTAAACCTGTATGACTTTATTACACAGAAAAGATATTTTGAAGAATGTTGAGCACCTGTTCGTTTGTTTTGGTTTTGTGTCTATACAATGGGTGAATGGGTACCACTGCTGTTTGGTTACCTACGTTTTTCAAAATATCTCTGTTGTGTTCTGCCGAAGAAAGTCATAAATGTTTGAAATGAAAAGATAGTAAGTAAATGATGACACAATTGTCCTTTTTATGTTAACTTTTACTTTTCTAAAATAAATTTGTTTGATTAAGTCCTGTTGTTAATATATGTGATGATAAAAAAAAGAAATAGTTGGATGAGTTGAAAAAAGCAATGGTGAAGCCTTGGCATTAACATCATTGGCATCATCATAAACTGTACGAAAATGTACAGATTGTTGGAATTTATACAAATTAGCCACCTTATAAATAGTGATGAATTCCTGTGTGATTGTGTTGGTTTTGCTGAAAAACAATTTTGACTTGTGACTCGTAAAAAACACATCACTTCCTCGCTCACCCCATATACGACCCAGACACCTATATAATGAGCATTTCTTCTCTGCTTTTCACAGGGACTTACCACTTTTCCTTTCGTAGTAAGTCCACAAAGAACACATAAGACATTCACCCTTGATTTGCGCCCTAAAACAAAACTGGGCTCGCCCCCGGATAAGTGTTTGCACTTGAAAGATTGCAAAGACGCTGCTGCGTCTGGACATGGGCGGTCGTTGGCATGCTAAGTAGCTCACTGGCGCAGTGTATAAATGCCAGGAGTGAGCGGCCCACCTGGAGAGAGGCCCAGCAGCTCAGAAACAAGTCAAGGACATGTGAATTAGTCCAAGCCGCCAGAAGTTAAAGCGCAGTTTGAGGCAGAAATGAGCGTTGGCAAGGAAATGGGTTGAGTGATGCCCTCTCAACATGAGAAAGTGATTAAACCAGGTGATTTTGTGAAGCAAGGTAAAGTGGTGATGTAAGAAAATATAAGATTAGTTATGGATGCGAGGGTTTGAGCAAAGAGGGTTCAAAAGGGATAGTTTATCCTTAAAAGGAAAAATTCTATATTAAAATGTCATTTCAAACCTGTATTATTTTCTTATGCCTTACATGCAAAAAGATATTTTGAAAAATGATGGTCACCATTGACTTGCATTGGTTTAATAAAATAAAAGCCAATGGGGACTAGGGTGTCCCAATATCCTAATTGAATTGTGCTGTTTGGTATGTAGGAGATGCTGGGTGCTTGCTAGGTTGTTACTACTTATTATAATTTTCTGGTGACTTGCTTTAATATTTTACCTCCAATTTAAAGTGATGGCTCACCCCAAAATAAAAATGTTATCATTTCAATTCTGTATGACTTTTTTTCTTTAGAACACAAAAGAAGATACTTTGAAGAAATGCAACCACTTGCATTGGTTTTGTGGCTATACAATAGAATTTAATGGGTACCACAGCTGTTTGATTCTCAACTTTCTTCAAAATATCTTAATTTGTGTTCTGAGGAAGAAAGAATGTCATACATGCTTCAAGTGACAAGAGAGTTGGTAAAAGATGACACAGTTGCCATTCTTGGGTAAACTATCGCTTCATGCCAGTCATGTTCTCAAATAATGTGATGGTAGAAAACACAATACATGTCAAGGGGACCAGGGCACCAATATTTTTCAAAATATTTTCTTTTGTGTTCTGTGGAAGAAAGTCATACAGTCATACATATTTACAAACACAAGAGGGTGGGTGATGACAAAAGTTTTATTTTGGAGATTAACTATCCATTTCATACATTCCTTGCAATTTTTTCATTTGAACGTGTTAGAATGTAAAGCAAGGTTTACAATAAGTTTGTAGTTGATGGATGGGTCATTTTATACTACATTTTTAACTGACAGCACAACTGCAACATCTCTAAGTGGGCCGTTTGGCTGCTCATTTCCTTAATGCAGGGTGCATTTTTTTAAGGCACAGCAATAAAAAATAGACCGTTTTATTTAAAGGTCATGGAGAGGTTCGCTGATTCTTTTTGGCACAAAAATACTTCATTAACCTTATTAGCAAACCTCAGGAATAAGGAGAGATAAAATCTAAATCTGACTTCTAAGGCATATAAGCCTGCATATAAAAAGTTGAAATGATTTTTGGATTTTCATTGAAGTTATTTACCAATTATAGATTTTAAAAGGTAAAAAAAAAATATACATAAGCTTGCATTCTTGAATGGATGAACAAACAACCAACTTAGGTAAAACGTTAAGGTTAACCAAAAGTCCAATTCAGAAAACCAATGATCCGTTTAAAATCATTATCTGAAAAACAAACATATGAGATTTCTATCTTTTATAACATGATATTTAGTATCAACAATGATATATTTATGTAGACAGTTATGCACCAGTCACATCTAAACCCGCTTCAGGCTTGAAATGTAAACATATTAAACATTTAATCCAGTAAATGTATGTGATGAGGAACAGGCGAGACTCTTTCACGGGTTTAACGTTAAGATACTTGCATTAAGATCAATCATTGCTTTAAAAATGCAACCTCCATTATTTATCATCTCCTTAGAAACCCTGCATGTATTATTCACAAATACAGAATCTAAATTTAGTCATGCCTTGTGGGAATGACATGGCACAGGAAGATGGTATACAAGAGAACAGCATGCGCTTGAATGTGTACAGGACTGCGCATGTGTGAGGAATATTGCAATAGTTTTCTTTGTTTCTCTTTAGTATGTATAGTGTACCAAAGAGCAAACTTTGTAGAAAACTGTATAGGATGAAAATCCAAAATACGGTTTATTTTTTTGTGGAGATTTTAAATTTATTTGCAAGTCAAGTCAAGATATGTCAAAACTAAATTATTATGTCTAAATTACAAGTGCACATATTAAAATGTATATTATATATATATAATAGTAATAATAATTTACATTAATATTTTAATATTTTTTCCATGTACTGCTTGGTTTAATTTCAGATGTTGTAGGCAAGCTTTTTACTCATAATGTAAAACATTTATGTTGGCAAAATAAAAGCAAATTAATTAAATATCACATAAAATTTTTTTAAATAACCTTGTAAATCATTATTTTATTTTATCTAAACATAGCTCATGTTCCCTTTCTTATCATAAACCTAGTTCACAGAATATTTACAGTCTGCTAATTTGGTTTACATGTTTTGCAAACAGATGATAGCACTATGTCATCAAAGAAGAAATGTGTGTTAAACCCAAATCCACCCTCTTCCTATACAAAAACAGATTTAAGCTGTTGCTATATCTGCTCTATTATCCTCAGTCTCATCCATTCTGGACTCTGAGTCCCAGAAACAGACTGCTGTCTGGCCCAATGTGTGCCGGGCTGAGATGACTCCGTGTTGGGCCCGTGTCCTTCACGTATAGCTGTGCGGTATTATGCAAATGAGGGTGTCTGGAGACGGATTGCATCTGTGTGCGTGCCACCCCGCGCTGCTGGGAGTGGTACATTATTCTGTGTAAATGAGAGCAAGACCTTGAGGTATTCTCGGAATCCTAAATCTGCTTTTCTTCCGATTACCACAGTCGTGATTGTCCAGCGAGACTTGGACTGTTTGCTCTGTGAATTTAGTTAAATGAAGTGCTTGCAAGATAAGATTAAAACATAAACAGTCTTGTTAACATGTCCCTCTGTTAGAGCCTCCCCTGAGGAGACACAAGCTTGGATCTCATGGAAAGCAAATGGCTCTCTTAAATCTGGGTGGCCAAACGAAAGGTTGCGAATTGCAACCGACAGCTCTCTTTCAAAGTATTACGGAGGCTGACACAGGACAGAATCACGTTATTCCTCCTTAGCTGATGGAGATATTTACATACTTACTGCATTGTATAGAGCTTGTCCATTAGGGCCAATAGAATTTTAAGGAACACTCAAAAGAAATAATCCGATTTTAAGCTTTGAAATCAATTAAATGTACTGATTTAATTTTGCGTTTATGGTAGTAAAACAAATAAGTAAATCTGATGAACTAAAATATTTTTTATTTGAATTCACCAAAAGTATTTGGTGTATATTAAAGATGTTTATTTTTAAATAAATAACTTTTTCTTCATTACATAAAAGCAACAAATATGTGTACATTTTAGAGAACTTCCTTGCTTGAATATTCATATTATTTGAATATGTCCCACAAAAGAAGTTAATATACAGTAATTGTTCTTTTGTTGTGATATTTGCTAAACCATATTCATTATTTTTTAGAGCACAGAAATATGACAGTGAAATCCATATTAGAGGACCTGCAGTGTAGAATGTACTTTTAAGAATTGCTCATTCTAAAGTTATAAAAATTACAACTTTAATTATGCAATGCTTTATGTACATAATCATAAATATTTGATTGCCTTTCTGACAGTAGATCCTCAAAAAAACATTAAAATTAGACCTTTAAAGTATTATTTCAACTTCTTATGAAAACTGCAAGTATGTGTACATTTTTGTATATACTATATCAAAAACCAAAAAGAATGTAATATACATGCTTATATATGTGATATAATCATTAAAAAAATTCAAATAACATCATTCTATTTCAAAATATTTTTGAAAGGATACCCTTAGTCACTTTTCACTTTTATTGATGCGAAAAAGCTCAAACAGTGAATAAATAGTGAAAGAAATTCCTATTTCTTAAGTTAGTTTTGCAGACATACTCCTTGCCAGACGAACAAGAGGACTTCAATCCATCCTGCTCTCGATTCAATCAGAGACATCCAATCAGTCCCGTCCTATAAAATCACCAGCGTAACACAAAACAACATGGCTCGCTGATGAAGAGGCTTTATATAAAGCACAGCTGTGTTTCTTGAGTCCACTCATATGTGTGCCCGTAAATTTGTTTTCCTTCACTCAATATCCTTGCACCATTCTTGCATTGGTTTCATATTTAGTCCCTTTAATTACTGTCAAAATCTTCGATCTTGTCTTTTTCTTCAAAACGGGGATGCTGATGAGTAATTCAGAGCCTAGAAAGTGCTTAATGTGTCCATGTGTCTCAATAAATGTAAAGTGCTGGGGTTTGCAGAGGCAGAAAGGACGAGACTCCAGCATTTCTGCCTCTCAATGTCCTCATCGCTCTCAAGGCCCGTTTCCCGCAGTGACGTCTCCGTTTGATGCAAAGCTCTTGGCATCACAACACCTGTTTCCTCTCATCCTTCAATCCTGTTTTCTTAACCAGCTTTCTTTCATTCCTCAAATACATGAAGATGTTTATCTTTGCTGTCTCTTTTTATCTCTAATTGACAGATTTTGGTTTGTTTGTACATTTGTCTGGCATTATTTTCTGTTGAAAGTTGGTTGAGTTTGTAAGTACGATAGTGCTGTACTGTAACATATATGTTTCATTAAAATCGTTGTCAATTTGCTGGAGTGTTCTGGTAGGGGTCAAACAACAATTTCAGGTGGATCTGAGATATATTATTTTGAAATCTTAACATTGACTATTGGTTTTCGTTGTGTCTTTACAGCTGGCTGGGTTCATCTATGCCTGTTACGTTGTGAAGCTCATTTCAGAAGAAGAAGACAGCTGTGAGTATTGTTTCATTACTGCATCATAATTACACCATCTTTTTAATATAATTTTATATCATTTATGTCATGTTATAATTATATCATCATTTTCAAATGTTACATTATTTAATCAGACATTAATCACTATCTGAAAAATGATTTAATTCTGTAATAGCCATGTTTTTCCTGCTATAATGATGCCCGGGTCTTAGTGGCAGGTTTTTATCTCCGTCAAAGGACTAAAGTTTTATTTTTATTGATTGGAAATGTCCAGCCGCTGAAGAAAACTGTTCAATTCGCAGTGCTCAGACAACCACATGCATTATTCTCTTGGCCATCACGGTTTCATCTGACAAAAAATTATAAAGCAAAAAAAGGGATAATAAATGTGTCTACGCTTTTGCCTTGAATTCTTCAAGGTATATAGGAAAATATCTTTTTTAAAAGCATACATGATCACAAGGGATATTTGAACACAAGATCAATACTGTTTTTCCAAAGCAGTCAATCTTTATTTTCTCTCCTCTCATTATTTAACATCATGAAGCAAGGAAGACAGAAAGCAATAGAGAAAGAGGTTGCATGAAAGTGATTTTAACTTCTTTGTTCAGGTTAATAATGTTTTATAATGAGAATCATTAAACTTCACCCTGTATATTATTAGTCACGGATGGGTTTTTGGAGGGCCGGCCTCTCATTAAACTGAGTGACTTCACTACACATTAGGATCACACACAGCCCTGTGGCTGAATACACTCGCTGCGGCGTGATGGTCTGTTAATACAGACTGTTTGTGTGTTTATGAGGTTTTATGCATGAGTTCACACGTTGGGATTTAGGCTCAGACTGAAACCAGATTATAAATTTACCGTCTAGAATCCGTTTTATTTTAAGGGCATAATATTTTAATAGTTCTGCAGAAAATGCGAACAATAAATTATTTACTTTGTCCTTGTTTATCCAAAAATATAAATTCTACACACTATGATATATTTTGAAGAATTTTGGGAACCGGTACCTATTAATTTGGCTGTACCAATACAGTTGAAGTAAATATTTTGAAGAATGTTGGTCACCAAAAACAGTTGGTCCTCAATCACTTGCATTTGTTTATATGCATACCATGATAGTCAATGGGGACCAATTGTTTTTAACCAACATAATATATTTTGAAGAACGTTGGTAACCATAAACAGTTGTCCCCCTGACTTTTTTGTATGAACACAAAACCTTTACAAGTGGATAGTGGCCATAAGTTTTTGTCAATAAAATATATTTTGAAGATTGTAACCAAAAGCAGTTGGTCTCTGACTTTCATTGTATGGACACGAAACCAATGCTAGTGAAAGGATATTTTGAAGAATGTCATTAACCAAGAACGGTTGGTCTTTATTAACTTTTATTGTATGGAAACAAAACCATTGCGAGTGAATATGGACCAATGGCTCTGTTTTTACCAACAAAATATATTTTGAAGAATGTTGGTTACTTAATAACAATTGTCCCCTCGACTTTAATTTTATGGACACAAAACCAATGCAAGTAAATGGGCACAATTAGTTTTCTTTTACCAAAATTTCCATCATATAATTTGGGTTCTCCAGAAGAAAGTCATAGAGGTCGAAATGTCAAGACAGGGAGTAAATGATGATAGAATTTGCATGTCACTATCCCTTTAAACTACAAAATGATTTGCTAGTTTTTAATATAAATCATGCAAATAATGAAATTATTGCCATATGAATAGCAATGTAAACTAAACCTCTTCACAACCCAACATGGACTGGCGCAATGATGCCATCCTCAACTATAATTCAACATCAAGGTGTTGAAGGAGCTTCTTGATTGTCTCAATCAGCGTTAGGGGACATTATGGAGACATTTATGTAATTTGGAAATCTCCATTGAAAGTCAATCTCAATCAGTCCATGGGTCGTCTGGATGTGGGTTCTGTATGAATGTCATCAGATCCAGACATGAGATTAAAAGTAGGAATATTACAGTAGAAACTCAAAATCCTCCATAGCCGGCCTATAATATTGCAGCGTGCTCCCTAATGTGTGTAATCGGATCGCCATATTGGCCATTACAGTTTTAATTAATATAGTACATGAAGCACCTCTGCAGAGGTAATGAAGGACTCAAACCAATCAACACGTTTCTTTCCTAATTACAGCTTTTATCAAGGGTGCCGTCCCGGGTGTATTTAAAGAAAGGACAGTACTTAAAATGATTCCACCTCGGAAAGCTATTACTGCGTGCAAAGTGCGAGGAAACACTCTCTGCATCTATAACAAGGAAATTAGGTTAAGGCTTTCCTTCGGGATACGCAATCGTGTATTGCGGTTGCGGGTCGGGAGCAAACTCTGATGGGCATTGTGCGCCCAACAAACGCTTTCCAGAGGACGAAGGAGAGACAATAAAACGTCTCCTGTTTGAAAAACAGGGCTTAAATCCCTGATGTGAAAGGGGCATCGAAATGGCTTTTTCCCGGACATATCGCTTAAAACAAAATAAATAGCTGTTCTGTTGAGGTCGTTGGATGGTTGTTTTATGTGTTTGAATGTTAATGCTATAGCTGGAGGCGGCTCAGAAGCCCTTGGTTTCTTCTCTTGTCCACAGTCATCAGTAGTTGTGTGTTGTTTTTTCGCTTCATTATTGGATTAAGGATCCCGGCATTTCCATTAACTTGGCAGTACTAGCCGAGAGGTTTTTGTGCTGTAAAACAACTTGAGCTATTGGTTCCATTGCAAAGGCAAATGTTTTAAGAGCCTTTTAAGAGCACTCTAATGCAGACAAGTCGTCTTGAGGCTCTCTATCTGAACAGTTATTCCCTACAGACCTATTTATGTAGAAGAATGTGCGGACTAACTTAATTTTCCCACTAAGATGATCTGTATTTGAAGTTTGTGTGTGTGGTATGGTTATTATCCTACAGACAATTTTACACGTATTAATGCTACTGGATATCTTGTTAAAGTTGAATACATGAACATTTTCATTTAATCAGGGCTTTTAGATGTATTGTGTTCATTTTAGTCTAGTGTCTGTTGAATTTGAACAAAATCACCAATGTAAAAGATTCAAACATGAAAACTGTGATAAAAATCAAGACCAAGAGATTTTATGTTATTACTGTGATTTTGCTTAAAAGTAAATACAAACTTGTTTGAGGTCTGAAAATATACAGAGCATATTTTATGTTATTTAGACCCGCTTTCTCCATTTTCATTTCCTACAAATAAATGTAAATATAAACAATGTTCTTTTTTATTTTGAAATGTTTTTAAAAGTTCACACGATAAAACTAAAAACTATGTTAGCCAATAAACAGTTTATACATATTAATCTTATATAAATAGTACATTTTGAAAAACTAAATTGGTCTCTTAATATTTTTTGCAGCTGTATCTTGTATAAATTGTATAAATATTTATTTAAATTTACCCTTTCTATAATTTTTCTTTCTCTTTTTGTTTTTTATTGTTTTGTCTTTACTGTCAATTTTAAAATGTATATTTAACAGATATTTAAATTTACATTTAGTCATTTAGCAGATGGTTTATATATATTTGACATTTTTCAAATTATAAATAGATTTTATTGGTTAAAAAGTCACAGCATCTTAAAAGTGCTTTAAAGTATTTAAGCATTTTTGTGTGATACATCATTCTGATGCGCTGGCTCTCATGTCACTGTAAAATAGAGATCAGACATGGAGTCAACGGGTCTTCTTAAACAAATATGTTGAAGGCAGATAATGTGTTACTAAATTTGTGTTGTGGTTTAAATTGTTGGCACACACTTAAGGACTGACCTCTGTAAGTCCTGATAACACTGATCAGGACAAAGGTCTGATTCCTCGATGATACACCAAGGATTATGGGATTTGTTATTAGAATCTGTTATTAAATGGATAATCAGTCTGTTTGGGATGTACAGGAGAAGATGTTGGCTAATTCTGCTGCTTATCTCACACGGTCATTGGTCTAGAAAACTGCCCCAATGGTCAGACCATGTTGTTTTAATCTCATGCTTTAGTACCTTTTGTGTCTTTGTGGAGAGTTTAGATATCCAGTACTGAAACGGTTCACAGAGAAGCATCTGAAGATAATCCTGTTAGCTTTTCTTATGCCAGCAGATCTGTATTCATCTCATGAATATCACTCTTGGCACAACCGTTGAATATGTGATTAAATGTTGAATACTTAATAAATTACATCCTTTAAATACATGGAATGAAATAAAGTGTCTCTTTTTCTTTTTCTTTTACTTTAGTTGACTTTATAGGAGGATTTGATTCATACGGTTACCAAGGGCCGCAGAAGACATCACATTTGCAACTACAACCAATGTACATGTAAGTACCACAAACATGATGGATTTTATATCAAAGCTAACCTGATTTATAAATAAAAAAATGGCTCAAAAATTCTAAACACTAATTGTACACTAATGAAATTATAAATGTATTATAAATAAATATTCATATTAAAATAAATACATAAAATATAAATATAAATAATAATTATTATTTTATTGTTGTCGTAGTAAATATGTTTAAAGCTGTAATAACAATTATTATTATTAAATTATGTTTAATTTACTTATTAAAAAAATGAAAATCCTGTCATGATTTACTCATTTTTGAGCTGTTTGGAATATCTATTATTTTATAGTTCCGAGAAAGATATTTGGAAGGCTTTTGGACTCTATAGAGAACCTTAGTAGTAAGAAAACTTTAGTTTTTTTCTTCTTCTGTTGAACAAAAAATAAGACACTTTGTAGAATGTAGGACAACAAAAAGCAGTCAGCGGTGTCCAAGAGCTGTTTAGTAAAAAGCAACGGTTTTGTTCAGACTAATATCAATAATACATAACAAGAGAAATAAATAATATGATAACAGGTTAGAATTTTAGTCTGGCTGGAAAACACTGGATATAAGTGCTGTAGAGTCAAAAAGGAGCTCCAAGACATGCCGAGATCAAAACACAACTTGAGTAGTTTTCCTACATCTTTAAGAAATATGATTGTCAGTGTGTCTGGGATAATAGCTTAGGTCAATATTATGGGAGGTATTCTGTTTGCCCAGTCTCGGTTGACAGCTTAAATGTTTATAGGAAGCAGTGGAATGCTCAGAGGTGGGACTGGGTGATCGCTGGGAGATTTAAAAGGATTTGGCTTATTGACACTGATCTATTGGTGATTGCGTTCTATAAAGTCGGCCTTTGTGTCCACAGTACACTCCATTATGGTGGGAAGTGAGAGAGCAGTGATGTTCAAGCTTAGACTCATGATCTCTGTGTAGACAGTTGTTTGATGAACTAATGCTATTTCGTGGCATCATTCAAAGTCATCTTTAGCTTGTGGGTGAGATGAGCCCAGCTGACGTGAAAACATATGGCAGGGCACCAAATGTGTCTGTGGCTGGTCTTGGCACGCAAGCGACAACAACGGCGAAACACCAGCCGGGACGTTCCCCGTCATCCTCTAGGGAATGAAGGAAGCAGCTGAGCTGCCCAGCGTCTGAGTTGAGAGACAGGAGAAGAGCAGACTGGAATCCAGCCAGTGACATGAGATCAAAAGGGATATCCCTTAAGGATTTACTGTAAATGGAAAGGAGCGCGAGTCTCCCCTTTATATTGGGCTAGCATTTATCCCTAGAGATTATAACCCTCTATCTATAGTTTTGTAGCATGTCAGAGTTCACGCATTAGCAATTCCTTTAAAACTAGAGTCGCTGTGACATGCTTTTCCAGTCTTTAAATCAGCCCCTTTTCAAACTTGTATGACTGGAGAACACAAAAGAAGATATTTTAAAGAATGTGTAGTTTACGAAATCCTTTAAAGCATATTCCTTTGTGTTCAGTATAAGGAATGACAAGAGGATGGTAAATGATGAGAGAGCTCTAATTGTTTGGGCTAACTTCATCATGTCTTTTGATGACAACATATTGACCGCTAAGAGGGGTAAACCCCAATAATGTGAACTCTAAATATTTTGAATTATCATGAAACAATGTATTCTCAAAAAATGGGGTAAATTGTTGAGCTTGGAAATTAATTAAATGTATTGTTTAAATGTTGTGAATTTGTAGGTAAAAAGTAAATCTAAATAATTAGATATATAAATCAGAATTCATCAAACATATTAGGTGTAAATTACAAATAAGTATGTGTTTAATGCCTTTTTTCAATAAATATAGTTAAATAATGTTAATGTTAAGAAAATGTTTTTCTTCTTTCCAAATTGTTAATGTCCCACTGGAAAAAAAACGTTTACTAAGTTAATAAAAATGTATATATATTTTTTAAAGCTTGGGAATTCATGAAATATACTGTTTAAATGTTGTGTATTTTTAAGTAAATGAAGTTAATCTGATGAACTAAAAGGTTTCTATTAGAATTTACAAAAAACAACATTAGGTGGATGTTACAAACATATATTTATTAAAAAAAATCATTACATAAACTTAAATATTATTTGTTAAGAAATATTTTTCTTTTTAAAAAATGTTTATGTCCCACTGAAAAAAAATCTATTTGATGTTTTTAAAAGATTTTATTATGCTAATATACCGGTTTTATTTATATTATTTATTAATATTTTACAAGCCACATTCATTATTTTGTAGAGTATAGAATAAATCTGCATTTTTAGGCTTCTAACATAACTGGTGTCTATGTGCTCATCATCATAACTATAAAAAGTATAGAAAACACCTTCATGATGTTTCCAAGCATTTACAACTGCGCCGGTATACACCGCAGGAAAGGTGCAATTACATGAGCTTTTAGATCAATGACAAGCTACAATGCTTTGTGCAACTCTTAAGATCCATCCATCCTTGTCTTCTGGGAACAGATGGATGAGGATTACATCGAATCCACAGAAAGAGACAGCGCAAATTAATTATTCTTCTAAAAGAGCCACATTCCCTGGTAACCCATAAGTGCTTCTCGGTTATTGCTTGGTAAAGGTATCATGTTGAAGAAGCACTCCATATTCACCGTCGGCCAGTGTTTTGTATTTATTACATGGCCGGCTGACTTAATCATTCTGTCACGTCATGAAGTCTCATGCTTTTGTAAATGTCAGACTCTCAGTTTTCCATAATGCATTGGAGTGCTTTGAATGGCAGGTCTATCCATGGACAGATTGCATATTTTGATACGTCTGTGGGAGAGTTTTGTATGCATGTGCGTTCCTTGAGTTTTCAAATGCAGCGGAAAACAGGAGAGCGAAATGAAAATGGGAAAAGGTCACGGCTAATAATTAGTTGAAAGGGCGAAGAAGAGAAAAACAGAAATGAATGGATGGAACTCAAGAACGTTGAACGGGATGCAGGAAGAGACAAAAGACACTTTGTCTCACAGGATACAAAAAAGACAGGATGAAGAAGTTAATCAGTCAGCTCATGGCTTCAACTCAGATTTTGTTCAATGTTTACTCAAAAATATTCAGAATTTTAAATGCTCTTATCAAAAGTTATAAAACGGTTGGTTGCTATCCATTAATGGATTTCGCTTGGACAGTAGGAAATTACAAAAGTAGTATTAGTGCATGAATAAGAACAGACACACAAGGAAAAAACATACTATCAACACGGAATAAAATCATACTTATGAGTTCCTTGGTAGAGTATCTTTTCTGCATTAAATCACTCACATTTTGAAACCAAACATTAAATGGAAAGTCTGTCCCAAAAAATTGTCATGAATTTCTAGGTTGTTCCGAATCTAATTCATTTTTTTGTACAGTTAAACATACCGGGAGATACTTTGAAGAATGTCAAGTGAGACAGCCATTGAACCAAAACTGTTTGTTTTCATGCAATTTTCAAAATACTTATTTTGTGTTCCCAAAAAATCAAAAAATTATACCATAATTATTCTTACTATTCAAATGCCTCCAGAAATCTCATTTGTGAACATTCTTTTTAATATCTTTGTTTGTGTTCATCAAAAAAAACTATACAGGTTTGAAACAACTTGAAAGGGAGAAATTCATGAATCAATTTTATTTACATTTACATCTACATTAAGCATTTAGCAGATGCTTTTATCCAAAGTGACTTACAAAGAGTCAGGGACACAATGAAGCGATAAATAGCAGACACAACAATAGGTGAAAAAATGTCAAAAAGGCAAAGGTAAAACAAGTGAAATAATGTCATATGCTACAAAACTAATTTTCCATTTACTTATTTTAATAATTTTGCAAACCTCTATTAATTTCACGATAACATGCAAAAAATGACTAAAAACACAAAATACTACATACATCGCTCCACAATCAAAGCAAGTGTTGAAAATCACACTCTTTATGTTATTATATTATAGAATGTTGCTTACCAAAGAAAAGCACATATTTTCACTTCTAATGTATGGACACAAAACCAATGCAAGTCAATGGGTACCACAATTTTTCCATAGCCGACATTCTTCAAAATATCTTCTCCTTTTTTTGCTAAAGCAAATAGGTCAAGAGTTAATAAATAACGACAAAAGATAACTATTTGGCTCGTAGTCTAAATCTGATGAAGTCTACTGGCTAATATGCTGTAACAGCTCTTGTTTTCTCCCATAGGTCAAAATGAGAGGACATCTGCCTTATCAAACCGAAGGACTGACGTTCGAACACTCTGTCTCTACGTAAATGTCTTAACATGCTAGTGTCTTACGAACTGTCGGAGGAACACTGAACCGACGGTTGACCTCAAAAACTAAAGCAACACAGTGGATTTTCTTTGTCTATGCCCAGCCCTTCGTCTCTCTGATCCAGGAGCTGCGAGAGAGCCTCCCTGTGGCCATGTCTTCTCAGCAGACTTTCTGCGACCGTGAACAATCCAATTCCATGCTGGGCAAAGGAGCAGATTGTGTTGATGTCTGGATGCCAGACGTCTGAACATTGCAGAAATACAGACTTGGAATTGTGCAATGGACCGGGTGGATTCCAGCGATACGCAAACCAACCGTACATAAAGAATGTTCATTAACCAGTCGGTTTGATATTAGTTATCTGATGTAGTTCTGCAATCTTCAAATGGTGACTGGAGTTGTCGTGGTTGTTTACAAAGAGTTATTCCAGCAGTGGATGACCGTCACATTCGATTTTCTTACGATATTTAACTGCAACCCGGTTAGTTTTCATTATTCTGGATGTACGTGTGTTGAAAGTGCCAAGATGAGTTACAAAAAAAATAGTAGCTGCTAAGAGATTCATATTTTTTTGACAGTCAAAAAATAGCTATGATTTTATCGGATCAAAGTCGACATGGGATCAACCGTACGTGTTTGCATGAGGTGTCAAAAAATCTGTTGCGTATTTAATATCTATCTGCTAGAAATAGGCCGACCTTGGAGGGCATTGCAGACCGTCTCTTCTCTAAAAGGTTGTTTGTGAATATCGTGTTTTTTAAGATGGTGTTGAGTCCTGTTAACAAGATAACGAATAGAATACAGTTGTAACTTCTTCCTATTTTAAGCTTTTTTTTAACATGTGTGCCACTGTTCACTATTTTCTAGTAGACTAATAATTTATTAAGCTGTGTATGGGGGTGTTTTTTGGCGGGTGTACATATTGAAAGAGAGATCTTTGGATGGGGTAGGGATGCAGCGATTAATTTGAACGTTTGATTTGAATTGGCATTTAGATTTGGTTTTTGTGCTTTGTGCTCGTATCAGAAGGGGAAATTCAGTATCTAAACTTTCAGGCTTTCAAAACTGTTACTAAATCCACTAAAGCTGTTCAGGGATTTCCACTCTCTGGTTTAGCGCTGTTGTATGGCTTCATTTGTAACCTCCCTACAAAATAAAAATCATAGTTTTTTTGTAACCATGCTTGTTTCAAATATTTTAGATACGTAATAGCCCTCGGATGAAACGTGTAAGCCAGAAACGTTTTTATTTAACTGCCATGCCACGGCTGAAAAATGTATTTCTGCAGTGTATTACCTTCTATCTTAAAGGAGTAGTCCATCCAAAAATAAAAATGATGTCATGAATTATTCACCTTTTTATGTTCTGATAAACTCAGAAGAAGGTATTTTGAGGAATTTAGAAATTCTTCTTTGGCACCCTTGACAAATATTTTTTCTACTCTGGTAGTTTTCTACACATGTGCAAACATTGTTCTAAATATTTTTTTGTGTTAACAGAACCAAGACATTTATACATTTGGAACATTTGGAACTTTCATTTTTGGGTGGAGTATCCCTTAAAATTCCCAGTATATGTATGAAATATTACTATAATTTGGAATTCATATCTCTCAGATAATACATGTAAGCCAGACATTTCTTTATTATGGTCAAACTGCCATGCCACAGGTGAAATATGTATTTATGCATTGTATTACATTCTCTTTTAAAAGAAAAAGCCCACCCAAAATAGAAAAAAAATCTTATACTATAAATCTTTCTTTGTAGTCAACAAAACAAAGACATCTATACAGATTGGGAACAACTTAATTTTGGGTGGCGTATCCCTTAAAATTCACGGTAAATATTTGCAGAAACCGTTGAGTCGAGATATATCTGCTATATTCCCAGAGAGAAAGTGCCTGAAACAACATCCTGTTAACATTCCAATAAATGGCAATCTGCTCTCATTCAGTATGGCTTTATATAAACACAAGGATCTAACTAAGCTGTGTTTCAATCAATCCCCATGTGAACTAAACTGGAAAGGCTAAGTGGTTTTGATAATTAATAAAGATATTTTACCCTCAACAGTCCCCAGACCTGCCTGACAAATAATTCCCTGCAGTACTTTACAACATTATTTGTTATTCAGATTCAATACAAAGTGATTTGTATGGGTGAAACCTGTTGAAAACATGGACATGTTTTACCGTATCACAAAGTGACAAGAAATTAAAGGAGTATTTCAGACAAAATGAAAATTCTGCATGAATTACATCACGTATCCATACAGGATGAGTTTCTTGTTGAACACAAAGGAGATATTTTGAAGAATGTTAGCAAAGGATATATTAAACAAAGTAAACCGGTAGTTAAAGGAATGTTTGTCTTCCTAATTCCTCAAAATATCTTGTGTTCAACAAAAAAATATTTGTACTATGGCAGTCAATGGAGACGGTAAAAAAAGTTGGTAACAATGATCCAAATACCTCCTTTGAGTCAATGACAGAAGTTTCTTTTTGGTTGTACTATCCCTTTAATCTTGAATACAATTTTACTTAAATGTTTCAGTGCTTTGATTTGATTTACACACTCCAGGAATTTTTGCAGACGTGTGTAAATACATGCTGATTTAAACATGGTGCTTGATTAGATTTTAACATATTAAATAAATGAAACAAAGTCGAAGCAAAACATTTTTTGATTCTTAATATATTTGCATACAGCCTAAGTTTATGGGAGATTTATTTTGCATTAATAAATGTAAAACAAGCCCAGAAGTCTGCAAGCCATTGAAATTTGACTATCATAATTATTGAGCTGACAGAAGCCAACATGATAAAAAATGTACTCAAATAAGTCTTGCATGATGCTTCGACCTGGGAGTGTGTGATGCCACCATGACAATGCTCTAACCAAAACTGTAAATAAAATGGATTTGGGAATAACTTGTGAAATGTTCAGAATGGTCCAAACTGAATGATGTAAAGTTTTTATTTACATGATATGTTGTGAAAGTGTGGCCTAAGTTCTTAATATAAGGAACAACTAAGACAACTTTATGAAAATAAAACTGCATAAACCAGCACATGCTGGTATTCTTGTCTTCCAGTCTGGTCTGTTCTGAAGAGGTTTGAATGTGTCGGTACGAAACTTCCCACACTAAATTCTAGAGTTCAAGCAAAAATGTATATTTATTTGCATTTATCTAATAAACATATGTTCACCCTTATGTTATTTAACATCTAAAAAGCATATATTTTGAGAAATGTCTCTGTTTTGTCTCCATATATTGAATTCAATGGGGCCAATGTTCAATGTAAAAGGAAATACATAAAAAAACTGATAAAGTACTAGCAGAAAATTACCAGTACATGTTTTGTTCATTTTACGGACAGATTAAACAACTTTAAAAATCTAATACGGAAAATTATTTCATCTTAATAAAGAACATTGTGCCATATTTTCACAGATTTTTTAGGGGTTGCTTGGCTACCTACATTATTCAAAATATCTTCTTTAATGTTCTACAAAGGTTAAAAGGTCATACAGGTACAAAAAAACACGATGCTAAATGATGACAACTTTTTCTTTTCGTGTGAACTATCCCTTTAACTGTATTGAATAGGTTATTTCTGTTTCTGTTAAATGAAAACGAATGTAAGTATAATAAAACTAGACTGTAAATAACAATTTTTTGTGTGGTAAAATCACGTCCATGGTCATTTTGTGCTTCGTCATTTCTTATGTCATTTCCAAGTATAGTAGTCAGTGGTTAGAGAGTTGGACCTGTAAGCAGAAGGTTGCGGGTTTGAATCCCAGTACCAGAAGACAAGACTTAAGTGTCCCTGAGCAAGAGATCTTAGCCCTCTTTGCTCTACAGTAATTATTGGCAACCACATAATACTTGTAAGTCGCTTTGGATAAAAGCATCTGCCAAATGACTAAATGTAAATGTAAAATATGAATGACTAACAGTGCCCACGAACAGACATTGTTTTTCACAAGACACTGCTGTCAGGTTTATTCCCCAAGCTTTCTCACATGTGATTCCGGCATCACACGTTCTGCCTTTGTTTTGGAGGCATGACAGACTGTGTTTCTTTTACTGTTGCATCCTGACTATAGTTCCCTGGTGGAAACTAATAATAAAATCTTGGTTGTGCTGTTACCTAAGCTACAGTAAAACTATGGTACAGTAAACTTGCATTTTGGTGTATACTTAGAATTGAGACTTTACTTTCAGTAATGTATTGAAACTGGGCCCTTCCTTTTTTGAAAAATCTGCTGACAGCAGACGAATTGAAAGCTCAAGGGGAAGAAAAATCAATTCCAACTGATTTTCCAATGGATGTTACATCAAAGCACACGATATTCAGAACCACTGATGATGTGTATAGCATCAGGGTTTCAAGAGAAATCTTCAGACACTCAAGAAATGGATCGATTTTTTTTTGTCATAGAGAGATAAAACTAGTTTCTACTAAGTTTATTCTGCACAAAGTTGTCTTTAAAGATTGAGATGTGGAGCGATGTGATACAGTAAGGATGAATGACCAGACTTGGGTTATAAAATCTGCTGATGCAGTAAGCCAAACCTTATTTAATATAAACAGCGATGTGCTCGTGCATTAAACACATTCAAGCACACTTCACACTGATGTTTTCTGACCCCGTGACCCTCTTTGATTCACCCCACCGATACCAGATGGTCACTTCTCTATATTTTTTAAATAAGCCCCCTAACAGATGGGCGTTTAAGTGTGACTAATAGCCAAGGGTCTGATTTATTGAATAATGTCAGAGTTATGGCAGGGTTGTGGTTTTATAAATTGTCACAAAGAAAAGATTATTTGTGAAATTTCTCCAATTTATTTTTATAGAACAGATGACAGTCTTATATACTGGTGTCCTGTAATGTGAAACAAGACCTAAATTGTTAAGTAATGCATTTGAATTGCAAAGCATTAAACATTTATTTTATTTTATGCTATGTATTTAACCTAAAATTACTTTCAGCATTGCAACATGTCAAACGCAGCTTATTTCAGTGATAATATCTCATGCTATTCAACAAACATCACACCTCAGTGTTTGCTGATGTCAGTATTTCTTAAAATTACATAATTGTTTAAGAAGTGATACCCAATAACAACCAAGATTAAATAAAACAGGAAAAAATAAATAATTTGTGATTAGTTCATAGGTTTGGCTCTCCTGCTCTCTAGTGACAATATGTAATAATGCAATGAGAATGTGTGTTTTTTCTTTTAATATTGTTATTTTAGGGATGTTCTGTTGTGTTCATTTGTGAATTACACTTGCTTTAATTAGGTGAAAATGAGTAATAATATTAGGTACATGCAGGTTCAGGCTTGTTTTTAGACTGTCGTCAGTTTTAGAATCACACAGTCGTGCAACGTTATTTATTTTTTTATTCTTGATGTATTTTCCCCCAAAATTATAAAAAAATTAAAACTAAATTGTTCTGTAAATGCCATCATAAAGTCAAATTTAAATATGTTTTGACACTTTTTAGTGTGTATGTTTTTCATACTAACTTTACCCCACAATACTGTCAAATCATCTGTCATTCAAAATCTGTTTATATCTCTTTATTGTGTGATACACAGAAAAAGGATAATTTGAGAATAAATACAATGACAGTCAATGGTCCCCAATTTTGTTTGGTTACCAACATTTCTCAAAATATCTTCTTTTGTGTTTTATAAAGTCACGAAGGGTCAAAACAACAGGTATTTTTTGTTGACTTGGGGATATTCTATAGTATTGTTTTTTATGTTCCACTTTATTTGAGAATTTTGGGGATTGGGTAAATTGAGTAATATTAGGTCGAAATTTTAGGTAAAGGTAACGTTCAGTCTTAGAATTACACAAAAAATCAAAACGTTTAACCATTAATGTTTTAAAAGGCATGTTTTTAGACATTAATCAGATTTTTTTAAATTATTCTTAATCTAATTTTCAGGATAAAAGAAACAAACATAAAAAATGAAAAAGACTATTTTAAAGGTTCTAAGTAATCGTTTGATTTTACCGTACAGATCCTGAACCAAAATAGGAAGAACGCGGTTTAAGTTCAGAATATGAACATTCTTCAAAATATCTTCTTTTTTTTTTTAAAGTCACACAGGATAAAAAAACACGAGGGTATTTTTTAATTTAGGAATATCATAATGTATTGATTTTTGTGTTCCACTTAATTTATGAATTTTGTGAATCATGTAAATTGAGTAATATTAGGTCTTAGAAATACCAAAAAATCAAAACATTCAACCATAAATGCTTTAAATGTCACGTTTTTAGACATTAATCAGTATGATATTGACAAAATATGTTTTTATATTCTCAATCTATTTTTAAGGTTACACTAAAAAAACTTTGTTTACAATATTAAATCTCACCTAATGTGATGCGCATTTAATAGGTTCTACCCGGTAAAAGTTTGATTTTACCGTACAGATCCTGAACTTAGAGACTGATTTCCGAATCCTACTAAGACAAAGGACCGCGTACCTACCATGACGTCACCGCTGCCTGCTTAATATTCAAAACCCAAGCTAGCCATTGGAAGGCTACCAAGTGACGTCAACAAGCCCTGATTACCATTCACGACGCGCTCCTACACCGTAGTAGGATTCATAATTTCGGCTGTCAAGCGCTGACAAAACTCTCCGGAGCGTTCATAAACAGCACAACGTCAACTTTTTGATCTAAAATGACATAAAAAATTACGTTTCTTTATATTTTATTAAACATTTTGCGTGTTTTGAACATTTCCGCACGGGAATTCCACTCAACAACGGAGAATATCCCACAACAGGGATTTATCACGGTACCGTAAGTACCCGGAAGTGGTGTAACAGTCCCTGTGTTTAGTTTGTGAGTTGGGAACACGACTATGTGTGTGTGTGTGCATGTGTGTGTGTGTGTGTTTGGGAAGTGTACGCATCGGGAATGGGAGATGAGTCTTCCTCGCGCTTGAACATGCCCGGACGCGACCGGGAATCCCTCCATGGATCCGCCGGGATACGGAGCACAGATTTCGGCCGGGACTCGAAGGTGTCACCGAGGAGTTCGGGACCGGCTGTCAGGGGTCCGGAACACCGGGAAAAAGAGGAAGTGGGATCCCAGATCGAGCTGGAAAACCCGGATGAGGAGAGTCCCGATCCAAACTCGGATGATGGGAATGTCCAGATTGATTTTGAGAGAGGTCAAGAGGTCAAAGGTCACGTCTACTGTACCGTGTACTGCACAGCCAATGATAACTACAGGACACATGTGGATAAAACACCTGACAGTGACACAGCATCCCAGTCGACGTCATCATCCTCAGAGGTCATGGGTTCACATCCCAGCCTCCCATGGGGTCATGAGCCCTTCCCAGTGCCCTACACAGTATCAGACCTCATTGTGTCTGGACTACACAACACAATGCACAATTCTGCTGTTGTGTTGACATGTCGAGTTTGTCTGGATGACAGACACATCATGCCGCTACATTGTTGCAAAAAGCCAGTTTGTGAAGAATGCCTGAGAAGATACATCAGCTCTCAGGTATTCCAACTTCCTCTTCTCCTTTAGAATCCTGGGATGGGTCAAACCAGCCGGAGGAAAACTTCCAAGGATGGTTGTTTAAATGGTTGGCTGTTGGGATTCTATGTTGGTGGGATGGCAAAAAACACCCTTGGCAACAAATCCTACCGGATTCTAATGGGAATTTGTTTCTGAGTTTCTGTCATGTTTGGGAATCATTCCTATAGGATTTTATTAGAAATTTGTACTGGATTCTAGTAAGAATTTCTATTATGTTTTGGAATCATTCCTATAGGATTTTATTAGAAATTTGTACTGGATTCTAATAAGAATTTTTCTCATATTTTGAAACATTCCTATAGGATTTTATTAGAAATTTGTACTGGATTCTAATAAGAATTTTTCTCATATTTTGAAACATTCCTATAGGATTTTATTAGAAATTTGTACTGGATTCTAATAAGAATTTTTCTCATATTTTGAAACATTCCTATAGGATTTTATTAGAAATTTGTATTGGATTCTAGTAAGAATTTCTATTATGTTTGGGAATCATTCTTTTAGGATTTTATTAGAAATTTGTACTGGATTCTAATAAGAATTTCTATTATGTTTTGGAATCATTCCTATAGGATTTTATAAGAAATTTGTACTGGATTCTAATCAGAATTTCTGTCATGTTTTGGAAACATTCCTTTAGGATTTTATTAGAAATTGTACTGGATTCTAATCAGAATTTCTATTATGTTTTGGAATCATTCCTATAGGATTTTATTAGAAATTTGTACTGGATTCTAGTAAGAATTTCTATTATGTTTTGGAATCATTCCTATAGGATTTTATTAGAAATTTGTATTGGATTCTAGTAAGAATTTCTATTATGTTTGGGAATCATTCTTTTAGGATTTTATTAGAAATTTGTACTGGATTCTAATCAGAATTTCTATTATGTTTTGGAACCATTCCTATAGGATTTTATAAGAAATTTGTACTGGATTCTAATCAGAATTTCTGTCATATTTTGGAAACATTCCTTTAGGATTTTATTAGAAATTTGTACTGGATTCTAATAAGAATTTCTATTATGTTTTGGAACCATTCCTATAGGATTTTATAAGAAATTTGTACTGGATTCTAATCAGAATTTCTGTCATGTTTTGGAAACATTCCTTTAGGATTTTATTAGAAATTGTACTGGATTCTAATCAGAATTTCTATTATATTTTGGAATCATTCCTATAGGATTTTATAAGAAATTTGTACTGGATTCTAATCAGAATTTCTGTCATGTTTTGGAAACATTCCTTTAGGATTTTATTAGAAATTGTACTGGATTCTAATCAGAATTTCTATTATGTTTTGGAATCATTCCTATATGATTTTATAAGAAATTTGTACTGGATTCTAGTAAGAATTTCTATTATGTTTTGGAATCATTCCTATAGGATTTTATTAGAAATTTGTACTGGATTCTAGTAAGAATTTCTATTATATTTTGAAACATTCCTATAGGATTTTATTAGAAATTTGTACTGGATTCTAATAAGAATTTTTCTCATATTTTGAAACATTCCTATAGGATTTTATTAGAAATTTGTATTGGATTCTAGTAAGAATTTCTATTATGTTTGGGAATCATTCTTTTAGGATTTTATTAGAAATTTGTACTGGATTCTAATCAGAATTTCTATTATGTTTTGGAACCATTCCTATAGGATTTTATAAGAAATTTGTACTGGATTCTAGTAAGAATTTCTATTATGTTTTGGAATCATTCCTATAGGATTTTATTAGAAATTTGTACTGGATTCTAGTAAGAATTTCTATTATATTTTGAAACATTCCTATAGGATTTTATTTGAAATTTGTACTGGATTCTAATAAGAATTTTTCTCATATTTTGAAACATTCCTATAGGATTTTATTAGAAATTTGTATTGGATTCTAATAAGAATTTTTCTCATATTTTGAAACATTCCTATAGGATTTTATTAGAAATTTGTACTGGATTCTAATCAGAATTTCTATTATGTTTTGGAACCATTCCTATAGGATTTTATAAGAAATTTGTACTGGATTCTAATCAGAATTTCTGTCATATTTTGGAAACATTCCTTTAGGATTTTATTAGAAATTTGTACTGGATTCTAATAAGAATTTCTATTATGTTTTGGAACCATTCCTATAGGATTTTATAAGAAATTTGTACTGGATTCTAATCAGAATTTCTGTCATGTTTTGGAAACATTCCTATAGGATTTTATTAGAAATTGTACTGGATTCTAATCAGAATTTCTATTATGTTTTGGAATTATTCCTATAGGATTTTATAAGAAATTTGAACTGGATTCTAATAAGAATTTCTATCATGTTTTGGAACCATTCCTGTAGGATTTTTTTTTTTAATTTGTTTTGTATTAAATATGATACATTCTAATAAGAATCCAGTACAACTTTTGAAACCATTTCTAAAGGATTCCCATAAGAAATTAACCCGCACACACGCACGCACGCACACATACACACACACACACACACACACATATATAAATAGACACAAATTTCTAGCAGCATCAAGCGCTCTTCCCTCCGTTTCCAAACACAATGGTGGTTGTCACGGGACAAAGATATCCTAATATACTTTCCTCTTCCTTGAAGGAGAAATTTACTGGAGGTTGACCGATTATGGATTTTAAATAGTGTTTTTAAAAGAATAAAACAAACAAACGATTGATATTGTAACTGTCAACATTGTTATGTAGATTATATTGCATTGTCACACATCCTTCTTATTATAATACATTCCGCCTTAAGGGAAGTTCTCCGATTGCTTTCTTAGAGAAGTGATGAATGGCCTGTGGTTATAACTGACCCATGTGATATTGGTGAGTCATTTTGTAGTGGTACATTTTGTACACCCCAAAGACATCTGTTGTGTAATGTGGTTGTGTCTCTTTGGTATTATATAAAGATTTTTCAAATGTTAAAGATTCAAGAAGATGTGGTGTGTAAGCCTCTAGCATCACCAGACAGGTCTTTTTTCCCAATTCTGTTACATGATTTTCTAAGAAAGAGGGTCTACAGAAATTCGTTCTGTCTAATAGCAGTGATACGTGTTCTCTGGGAAGGGAAGAAAGAAGTTGTGCTGTAATTGATTGTTTAATCACCAGCCATGCTTGGTTCTGCTGTAATTATATTACGTGTCTGTTCACTCGCAGAGCCATGTGTGGTCTGCACCAGGCAATGAAAAAACGATTTACCCTGCTGGAGGGATCTTATAGATGTAATCCAGTAATGCCGTCCTGTTGCTGGGGTCTTCCCAAATCAGATTTATGCTTCTGTGAATGATGTGGGGTTCAAGCTGGGGTTGATGTGATAAAGATATTCAGTTAGTATTGGGTGGCTGAGGGTTTTGCTTGGATTTTATTGTTTGAGGGAAGGGTTTGGGCAGCACAAGTTATCGAAGAACTAACGAAGATTACAATTATGCTTGAACCAATACCATAATCAATATCGGTACAATACCAAGGAGAATTTTATGATTTTTTTTGACATAACGATGCAGCTTTACAATGGGTTACAATGGTGACATGACAGATTGAGCGCCAATTAGTTTGTGTAGTAATTTTAAAACTGTGTTTCAAAGTTATAAACGTTTGCGCACTTATCTTCAAGTTGGTTGAAGTCTTATAATATCAGTCAAATTGCAAAATAACAATGACAAAGCAGAACAAAACATTAAAAATGTTCTTAAGCATAGACGTTTTTATTAACATTCTGTCATCATCTACTCACCATCGTGTCATTTTAAACCTGTATGACCTTGTGTGAACACAAAACCAATGCAATTAAATGGGTGCCAGCTAACAACATTCTTCAAAACATTTTCTTTTGTGTAATACAGAAAAATGTCATACATGTTTGAAGAAGGTGAGGATCAAGACAGATTTTTTTTGGGAGGGTGAACTATCAATTTAATGTAAAAAAACAACTAAGATTCAGATTTCCCAACATTCAAAAACGATCAGACTCCTTTTCAATTTGTGCCAGACAAACACATAACATGCTTCATTACACAATAGCAGTTCCCCTTATAATAAAAATTCTGTCATTATTCAAGGTTTGTGTAATGTGCATTGCAAAGTAAATATTTTGAAATGTGGTTTTGTGTTCATAATTTTATAATAAAGACAATGGGTTATATGTTGCTTGGTTAGGATTATCTTTGAAATGTGCAAAAGGTTTTGTGTTCATTTTGATGTGAAGTATCTCTATTAGACAGACCAGACAGTTTGTAAATCATTAGTTGAATGTTCCTTAGTTACACCGCAAAAGTAGCTCACTTGTCCTGTTTAACCGCTGCGCATGGCTGTGATGTGGATGTTCACAATTATAAAGATGATGATGATGCTGCCAAAAAGAATGTTGTTTATATAACAGCTTGCCGGTTTGTGGCCATGCCTCCTATTGTTGCAGCGTGTGTTATGCTATTTCTGGGTTTAAAAGGCAGATTACTTGTAAAACCTGTCTGTTTCAACCCTCTCCAATGACATAGAGTGAGGTCATGTTAGGTCCTGCAATGCATACAGCCGCAGCTGCGTTTAAGGACCAAAACAACAGCTTTTCAAACTAAGCTTTCCTACCTGAAAACAAATTTAGTAGAGTGCTTATGCAACAAGTGGATTCAGATCTTGTTTATGATTCCATTTAGCACCTGCGGTTTTTCTTTTTGTTGCCAGATTGGAGGCATTTGAGTATTTTTTCTTTATAACCATCCTTTTCAGCTTTCATTTGAAACCTTTGAGGTCTGATATCAAAAGCACCTTAGGTAATGATGCTGTTAAAATATAGCAGCTCGGATGAATGTTGAATATCAGATGAAAGGAAAGAGCGATCGGTTAATGACTGGATGGAGATGCCGAGAGGTCTGCATCACAAAAGACTTATTTAAATAGCTAATATTTAACTTCACACAGCCAGTGTTTCTCATTTCAAGCCTTTGTGTTGGCCCTGGCACACGGGACAGGCAGTGTAAATGTCAGGCGCCTATGGCAAAGGCGTTTTGGTTTATTCTCTAGGGTAATGTTTCAGCATTCTGACATATACCTGGATCTGTTTGCAGCTTAAGCGTTAAAGTTATACAGTTAGAAAATAAAGAATATCACTGTTCCGCCATCTCAAAACAAAGTGTTTTATCAGATTTTATCGGATATCAGGCGTGGTTTGGAGGAACAATAGATTCCAAATTGAGGCTGCAAACAAGATAGACAATTGTTTCAGATCTGCAAAAGAAAAATAGCAAACTCTATGCCCACCTGGTGCCTTCATGACAATAATGTCATAATTTTTTGACCTCATGTCATGCACAAAGGGTTTTTGTTTCTTTCTACAGTGCATCACAAAAGAAGATATTTTAAGAACTGTTTCCAACATTCTTCAAAATATCTTCTTTTTGTTCTTCAGTGATAGCCAAACAAGTTAGCAATGACAAGAGGGTGAGTAAATGAAAAGGGATATATCATTCTAAGGTCAGCTGTCCCTTTAATACAGAGTGATTTTCTTTTAAATCATGACTGAATATTTTTCTTTCTACAGTGAAACACAAAAGAAGATATTTCAAACTATGTCTCCAGTTCTTTTGTGTTCATGCAGTGAAAATCAGTGGGTACCAGGTTTTTGTATGCCATCATTCTTTAAAATATCTTCTTAAGTGTTCTTTAAGTAACAGTCATACAAGTTCATAATTTCATGATGGCTGGAGTTTCATTTTTAGGTTCACGGTCCCTTTAATACAATTTGACGTGACTTGCTCAAAATCAGGACTCTCCATCCGTGAGAGGCTTTTACACCTGTCGTGGGTGTTGAGTGCTGTTATTGTTCGGTGTGTGTGATTGGCCCATTAGCAGAAGGCTGACAGGTCTAAAAAAAAAAGCTGGTGGGTAGCCCCAGGGGCGCAAGCAATGCTGTCACTGTATGCTCAGGTAAGGGCTCTCATGGGAGTGTCAGGTCTCATTATGATCCAAAAGTAAACTCTAGGTAGGGCGAGTTCACAGAATCTCACCAGCTGTGAGTACAAGACGCCACACGACCTAGATGCATTCAAGGGCTGTTCCCTGAACATGAGTATTGTTAGTGCTGTTGACTAGGACTATTATTGTAAATTGCACTAGTCAAGTGAAAATGTGTTAATAGAAATGACTCAAGACGTTTGGCTTAGTTAGTTTAACACTGTAATGTCAAAGATTGTTTAATGTAAACCTGTGTCATAGTGAAGTCAGGCTTATTTGGTTTGTGCGAGTTAGACCATTCATCTCTCCTTACCTTTATTAAGTGTCCACACTGGTCCAATGGACCCACAGCAATCTTCATTGAATGAATAAATAGTAAGTTTGCATACAGCCATATAATGTATGCAAGATACTGAATGTTTACTTTATATAAGTAACCTTGATAAAATTGCATATGCATTTTTTTAATGATTATGCGTTTGTGTAGTTTTGTGATTTAATATTTTGTTCTAGAATTTTGTACTCAAAATATCTTTAAGCATACTCTATAAGAGATTAAAATTTCAGTTATATAAATATTATATAGTGGTGATTTGTATATAAATACAAACATATAAATATAAATTCTATGAAATTGGTAGAGAGAAAGACATATTTATATATTTTCTTTTAAGAAAAACCTTCACACAATTTCTAAATGTTACATTTTCTGACTTTTTGATTTGTTAGCTCAATGCATATCATATTTAAAAATCATAAACATGAGTATCGCAATGGTTTGCATCAACCAAATAATTTAAATAAATTCAAAACATTTTGTATAATCAAATGTCAGCTCTTGGGTTTGTATGTGTGTCATGTGCGGAAAATTATCAAGGATCAGAAAAAATGTTAAACAAGTTATTTGATTACTACATTTTTTTATAGATTTTTTCAAAATTTTTGGGTACATACATTGATTTCTGCAAATGAGAGAAGTGAGTCCCGTACTTATATACCCTTAGGATTAAGCGTTAATTGGCTAAAGTAAACATTGTTTGATGACGTTACCATTGATTTTTTCCAGGAGAACTTGTGCCTAAGCTTACATTTCCCTATGGTGGTCAACAGAAGCTGGGTGGGAATCCACAAACAAGCGAACACGTAATCCTTTCACAGGGGAGGTGCTACAACAGCTCTGAGAGTGGACGCTTTTCATTTGTAATTCTCAGCTCCTTTAATGCTGTATCAACAAATATGAAATGGGTCTTAGTGATCTATGATATCCCATTATGGAAAAGATAAGCCTATGTGGATTTGTTTGTCAACAACATGTGCAAAAGTGCCTCAATAGTGGATTCCTTGGGTAAATGTCCTCAGATCAGATTGAAGCAAACGATTTTGGAAGTATTTTAAAACACTGCTTGTAGCCTTGTACAATGTCTATTTAAGTTGGTTGTGTACACAGATCGTACCTGAAGCTCCCGTCTCTGCATTCCATCTCCCCATGGTGCTGACCCGATGTTTAATTTTATCCAAGAATGTAGATTCTGTCATCATTTACTTAACCTCATGTCAAACTTGTACCGAATTACTTGAATATGAAGATATTTTAAAGAATGTTGGGAATTAAACACCAGTTACACCCATTCACTACTATCGTGCAGTCACAATCCAACAAGACTTTTATCAAAATATAAATTTTTTTGTTCAATAGGTGTTCAATTACATGAGGTCGAAGATTTTTATTTTGGGCGAACATTCTCAATCTAAAAGCAATCTTTCTAAAGCATTATGCCAAACAATTACACACCTTGTGTTTTCAGGTTCACATGGGTCGGCCATATTTAGTATGTCCCATCACCGAATGCAGTGGATTTTTAGAAGAGAGCTTGGTGATTTCTCATCTGAGCAGCGAGGAACTGACAAAGTACAAGTATTTTCTGGAGCTCAGCAGACTGGACTCAAGCACTAAACCTTGCCCGCAGTGCAGCCTGTTTACATCACTAAGAGCACACGGCCAACAGACGTCCACCAAGACTGAACACAAATATAAGGTCAGAAACATTTCATGTGATGTCATTGGTCTTTAAAAACTATGTTTTTGAAACAGTAATATTCCACTACAGGTTCAGTGTACAGAGTGTCAGTTTGTCTGGTGTTTTAAATGCCACGCACCCTGGCACGAAGGTCTGAAGTGTCGAGACTACAGGAAAGGAGACAAACTATTGCGCAACTGGGCAAGTGTTATCGAACACGGCCAGAGAAATGCTCAGAAGTGCCCACGCTGCAAGGTAAGCAATGTGATACAAATATTCTTTAGTGTGGTCTTTAAACAGTACAATATAGATATAGTATTAGGCAATAATGACAAACATCAGAAATAGTAAGGAATATGGTAAAACAAAAAAAGGGGCTGTTTTTTTTTTGAATTTATTGGTTTTATTTGATCATTTGTGACCCTGCCTGTTAAACCAGGCTAAAGTCAGAGACTCAAATTCTGAGATAATAAGCATCAACATTTTTATGTGACCTATTCATTTTACTGTAATAATGAAAAATATCTTTAAATTTACTGACTGGATGTACATGTACAAATATTGATCCCAAAACTCATTGTGAAATGATTATTTTTCATTTTAAATTAAAACGATAAATGAAATAATAAAATGTGATGATAGATGAACCCTAATACTCACTAAATAAAAATGGCCTGTTGTTTTTATGTACATTTTTGTCGGGAAAATATGAAGACATTTCAAGTTATCACCAAAGGAAGTGTGGGTCACTTTCACTTTTCACATGGTAGTAAAACATACAAAATGCACTCGTGTTACTAAACACCAACAGTAGATAAACAGAAGTTTTGTCAGATTTTTTACCATAATAAATTGTAAAATAGTTTATTTTGTGTCCCTCTGTTCTTTTTCTAATTTTTTTCTGTTTTTGCTATCCGTGGAAACATGGCGTTACTGGAAATCAAACATTCAGCTGTGGGCAAAGCAATCTTAAATGACATGAATTTTAAATGAGGCCCGTTTTGAAGTCTCTTGCCTTCTTCACATCATCATTTTAAGAGCTGTTGTTTGTCGAGAATCACTGTGTCAGACCTTTCTGTGATGCGGTGCTGTTTTCCATCCAGGCATGTACTATTAAGGAGAAATTGAATCTTGAGTGCTTGGCATAGTGCACATACCAGAACCACATACCTGACGTCTTTGCCAAGGTCTTCCCATTAACATCTTTCTTTTCTCAGCCCATAGTCAGCGTGTCATCATTGTGAATTGGCATTATCAAGAATGAGCTTTTAAATAATAGGATACTTGCCAACAAATGAAATCAATAAGTGAAAATAAGTAGCCAGATTGCTTGGTTAGTAGTAATTACTTTTGTGAAAAGGTTGGTCACAATATTCCTGAAATTCATATTAAATTACACTTTTAATTAAAACTCAAGCAGTTACTTGAGAAATTAAATGGCATTTAATTAGTGATGGCTCTTAAAGGGATAGTTCACTCAAAAATAAAATTGCTGTCATGAATTACTTACATTGTTCCAAACCTTAATACAATTCTTAATTTTTCATATCAAAATGTCTTAGGTACATTCTCATCATCATCACGTTGTCTCTTTTCTTTACCCAGATCCATATTCAGAAGATGGAGGGCTGCGATCACATGACCTGCACGCAGTGTAACACAAATTTTTGTTACCGATGTGGGGAGAAGTACCGGCACCTGCGATTCTTCGGAGACCACACCTCCAACCTGAGTGTGTTTGGTTGCAAGTTCCGCTACCTGCCTGAGAAACCCCACCTGAGACGGCTGGTCCGAGGATCTGTTTGTAGTGAGTGTGCACGACATGACCTATGTCAAATCAATATCATTCATCTTTTATTGTGGATTTTAATTTCAATGCAAACTCACAGTTCAACTTGTAGAAATAAGAGTTCACTTTTGTTTGGTTAAATGAGTATGGCTCATATGCAACTATTGCAAAGAAAGAACAGTTTAGACACTTTCAGGCGCTGCTAGTTTGCAAGCCTGTAATAACAGCAGATTGTAACAACGGCCACAGAGATAAGATCGGCTCTGATCTGTATTCAGTTTGCATATCTGGTGTGTGTATGTTTATGAGGCGTCCTCAGGGCAAAGCCATGAACTGTAGTATTAGACTTAACCATTCATACATCACAGTGTTTGGTCCACAGGTCAATGGGTTTACTGTAGCCAACTGACTGAGAAAAAAAATAAAAGCACTCCATCCTGTTCCCTGTAGTCCAGAGTAGATAAGATCTTCATGTGTGTTTGTTTTTCATCATTTTATAGTGAGTAAGCTGATGGTGGCTCCTGTCCTTATCATCATGGTTGTGATCATAGGAGCTTTGGCTTTAGTCATAGGTAAGAATTTAAGAACTACAGAGTCTTTTAGGAATGTATCTTGGTTATATTTATTCCCCAAAAATAAAAAAAAATTACAATTAATGTTGGTAAGCAATGTTTCCATGTTTCTCTATATTGAATTTCTTTTCTATTTTAAATAAAGCTTACATAAAATTACATTTATATCAAAAGAAGATCCAAATTTGAATTTGAATGAATTAAAAAAAAAAGGGTTTTAATTAAAAAATTATAAAAAAAATGTTTCCGCCATTTATAATCTTAAATCTTCCAAATCTTCTGAAAAAGAAAAAAACAACACATATTTGGATAACCCTAAGTGTGAAATATACATGACAAAGGTTTACATTTTTGTTGAACTATCCCTTTAAAATGAGCTTTGTTAGAATCTCATTCCTGAATTTATCTTATATAACTATTGGTGATTTTGGAAAACAAAGCATGGCTGAAATACTCAACATGTTGTTGAAACAATCTCTTTACAGGTCTGTTTGCTTTGCCTGTCTATTACGTCTGTAAGAAGAGAAGGAAGCACACACAGGGGTCAGGCCGCTGGCTTTGCTGAGTCAGACATCCTGCTCAGGACGTACACAAACACACTCCCAATAAAACCCTGGGTGCCAAGGGACATTCCACCTGCTGGAACAATCACAATGTGAGGTTTTCCTGTTAGATACATCTTATGAATTTCCTCAATACATCTCTCTCAGAGGGCAGGCGTGACAACTTTGGCATTGTGATCAAAGACGGCATGAGCAGAGGAACTGATTTGTTTTTAAAACTATTGACTGCATGATATGCCGTGGAGCAACGCACTGTAAATTATTTTGTTCTTAAAGGGATAGTTCACCCAAAATAAAAAGTCATAATTTGTTCATGTTCATGTTATTCCAGACCTTGTGGGAAATATTGCACTCTTCCCCGTGAGTTTAAAAACATGAGGCACATAATTGCGTACTGGTTGAACTGTCCCTTTAAATTCTGTCATGAATCAGTTAATCCGCTTGAAGATGGCGAGGATGTCTGGCTCTCTTTACCCTCACTTTCTCTCTCTTTGTCTGTGTGCAGTGCCAACATCCGTAAGAATGTGCATGATCATCAAAATGGGTTTCTGGCTGATGCACATTTAAAAACTAAAAATGATAATCACATCAGTAAACAAAGATATTAAGGTCATGCAAAATAATATTGAGTCATTCGAAATATTCAAGCTCCAACTGTCAGAACTGACAGACACCTTCAAATCTAAAGTTCTAACCGATGAAGAATGTACAGTTGGGTCCAAAAGTCGAAATAGTTCTATTGTACTATTAAGTTACACAAATATTTATAAATCAAGCATTTTAGTTTTGAATTTCAGACTTGTTTCCTTTTTGCACATGCAATCAAGTTGGCACGAACTGAATGCGATTTTTGAATCTTTAAAGGGGTGTATTACGAGGTTTATAAGCTTATTCTATTTATGATCTCAAACCCTAACATGCCTATTACATGCGCTAAATATTTCCTAAATCAAGACTTTTAATACTTTTTATTTTTCTGAGATGTGTTTCCTTTAGTTCAAGGTGCATTCCACCCGAAATTAAAACTAACCCACAAGTTGTTACAAACCTGTAGACTTTTCTTTGTTCAGTTCAACACAAGAGGATATTTGTAAACAGCAAACAGAGACTACTATTTAAAGTTTTGCTACTATGGTAGTCACTAATGCCCTTGAAATCCTTGTTGCTAACATTCTTCTAAATATCTTCCTTTGTGTTCAACAAAACACATTTATGCAGGTTTGGAACAGATCAGGATAAGTTATTATCATGACAGAATTTTCATTTTTTGCCGAAGTTCTAACATGTACGCTTTGAATTTTATTTCTAGAGTATTTAAATTTTGCACAGAGACGTAGCCGCTGGAAGGCACCTTGTTAGTTTAGCGGCATGTTCTAAGATGCTGTGATGCTTGGGAGTGTCATGTTAAAGCCCAACAGGCACACCCTTTGAATTGCATTGCCATATTATGGGCTTAGTTGTTACAAAAAAATATTACTGTTGCCAGCCAACAAATAAATGATGCTGAAACCATTAGAATTACATTATTCACTCCACTACATGAAATAATCGAAAGGCAACCCCTTAAGCTTGGTTTCCAGTTCGATGTCCGGTCCACGATTTGATTTAAGCAAGCCATTTAATGCTTAAACAAAGCCTGCTAGAGCCGGGAAGCACAGGGAAAACAGTCCAGGGAAGGTTGTAACCATAGCAACGTGCAGGGTGGCCGGAGGAAGAGGAAAATGAGTATTAAAGCATAGAGCAAATTGCTGGTGTAATACTCAGGGCGCATTTAGTACAAAATGTTAATGGTTTAACTTTGCGCATTTTCATTTAAAAGAAGATCAATGAGACAATCATTTATGAAGAAGATCTCGGGCTGGAAGTGTTGCCGATGTTTATTCTCAGGGAGATTTTTGTCTCAAATGTACACTGCTCGAGCACTATTGAGCGGAGTTATATGTAAATATTAAAACAAACAGTAGAGAAAGAAGTAGATCTGAATTTTAGTGCATTATCTTAAAAAATCACAACTGCTGTTTTAACTTATGAGAGAAAAGCTTTAAGTGCCAATGTGTTTGTGCTACTTTTGTTTACCAGACGGTGCCTTTTACAAATGGGATTGAACATTATTCCAAGGAACATTGTGAACAGGTTCCTTTGGTGTAGATTGAAAGCACACCTGCTGTTATCGATTTCCAAAGACGTTATAAAATTTTATTGATATTTCCAGCAATATTTTATTCCCTAAATATCCTGTATGTGTCTGAATCTAGAGCACAACACCTGTGTCACATCGATGTTTTTAAGACAAAACTGCACGTTTGTATGTATTTTATTGTTTGTTCTTCATTGTTACATGCTGCTGTCCTTTTTTTTTAGAGTTACAGTCAATTCAGGCCTGCAGATAGCAAACGTGTGCTTTATGATATTTAATGAAGAATTAAAAGGAGCTGCCAACAGTCGGTCTGTTTATTCTTATTTTTGCTGAGTTTGCCATGGGTATTGCTCATACTTGATAAGATAGCAAATAACCTGCCCTGTAAACGTTGTCAATGCTAACGTTTCCTCAAATGACGTGGCTTAAATGATGAACTGAAATCTCATTTACAAAGAATGAGAATATTTAAATGCAAATAAGCTTTTACCAAGATGGTTGATGGTTATGTGATTCAGTTATTCGGAATGGTCTGGTAATACTAATGACAATATTATTCTTGTTATTGTCGGACCATTCTGAATTTCATGCAATATTATTAGTATTAATATTAATTTACATTTCTTATTTAATAATTAAAAATTGTTATGAGTAGTTTAGCAGTATTGATTGTTGTTATTAATAGTAACCCCAACAACAACATTAATAAAAATAATAATTAATACTAATATAATTCAAAATAGTCCTGCTAATAATAACACCAATATTGTATTATTAGTATTAATATATTCATTATTATTTTTATGAATGTTGTTGTTCATATTAATATTATTGTTAATAATAATAAGTTAATAATATTATTAATAAGATGTGCCCATCTATCATCAGAGATCACAACCTGCGTGTCACGTAGGTTATGATTTGCTTGCACATCCTTCTTTGTCCCTCACTGCTGGTTTTCTCTGATAATACACATTCCAGTCTGATCAATTTCCTGCTAGTCTAAGCACTTTGTAAGAGGGGTTTGCTGTTTCCTTTGGTCAGCTGACCTAGAGACATCCTGTTGACACCAGCAACCCTGCTGCTCCATTGCCGTAATGGGCCTAATAGCAGAACAGGACAACACAAATGAACATCAATCTCTACATTAAAGTACCATTTACAAGATCTGACTCTTATTTACTTTAATATTGCTGCTGTTTGTGGCTGCATATGAAACAATAATTTATGTATGACAACAATTATTCTTTAATTCTTCTTGTTTGTGTATAAACAAATTTTTTTAATTATGCCTGATTCAAGTCTTTTAAGTAAGAATTGTATTATTAGTATGATTCTCAATTTAATTACATTTTACTTTATACAGTGGGCAGAGTATATTTACAAAAATGTCACTGCATGACTATAAATAGTACATGGATATAACTATTTCACTAATGGCTGTATTTAGAATCATCCATCTGAGCAATGAGCCAGTGGTTATGTTAAAGAAGCCTGACATCTGGTGGTTAAGATTGAAGATAACAAATGAACAAATTAATGATTTTATCTCACATTGTAAAGCAATTGTTACCCTATTTTCTTAAACTAAAATTTGGTCATAATTTACTTATTCTAAACAATCTTCTGCAGAACATAAAGAAGAGAATTGGAAGAATGTTGGTAACCGAACATTCTTCAGCCCCTATTCACTTGCATTTGCTTTAAGTTGGACTGCACTGGCATTTGGTTACTTTCTTCAAAATATCTTGTTTTGTATTCTGCGGATTGAAAGAAAGTCCTGCAGGTTTGAAATAAGAAGATGGAAAGTAAACAGTTTTGGGTGAACCACCCCTTTAACTCCTTTTCCCATAATTATGACCATTTTAGAATCAGAATCAGCTTTTATTGCCAAGTATGCTTGCGCATACAAAGATTTTGTTTTATTGACACAAGCTTCCATTGCAAACAGAAAAAAGAAAAATAACATAAATTAAAATTTGTGCGAAACAAAAGTTTGTCTAATACAGTTGTTAGTAATGTAACAGAATGAGATAAAGGGATGTAAATAAACATTATTTTAATAATTGCACATTCATTGCACATACATGATATTGCCAAAAGCATTCGCACAACCATGTTAATAATGAAAATCATGTGTATCGATCACTCTGAATTAGGGCTGTAGCTATCGAATATTTTAGTAATCGAGTATTCTACCGAAAATTC
>CM065658.1:20838857-20911357 GCA_033220385.1 Triplophysa yarkandensis
AGCATTCATTCCAAAAATCTTTTTCTGTGTTCAACCAAACAAAGATATTTACAAAGGAGAGTGACAGTAATCGCTGTCCCCTTTCGTACAGTTATCTTCTTTTGTGTTGTTCAGAAGAAAGCCGTACAAGTTCAAGTTCAAGTCTGCTTTATTGTCAATTCTTCCACATGTACAGTACATACAGCGAATCGAAATTTCGTTACTCTCAGACCCCCTGTGCAACACTAACAGTAGAGCTTAAAAAATCTAGATCAAATATAAAAATATAAGATAAAACTATACAATAAGAGAATGTAAAAAAGACAATAGAGAAAATAAAATAAAAATAACGTTAAATAAATGCAGCGCAAGGCACATGGCAGATAGATACACCTTTGAAATGACTAAGGGGGAGTACATGATGACAGGGTATACTCTCACTTTACACTGCATGAAATCCATTTGTTACAAAGCATTTTCTTCTTTTTTGTACGAATGTCTGAAACTTCTTAAATTAAGAGACAATCGCTTGGCTAGGAAAGTGACCCAAGAAATGTTCTCTTATTTTGTGTAATAATGTTTAATGTTTATAAATTAAATACACTTTTTCTATGAAAACAAACAAAGTAATCTGCCAATGGGGTTAGTATTGCGATGATTCTGATTCACGTCTCTGTTTTCAGTGTAATCCTGTGATGATCGATGCTAAAGAAGTTTCAGCCGCGCACAGAGCTCGATACTTCTGGGGCAATTTACCCGGAATGAACAGGTACGACAGTGACCAAAGTAAATATCACTGCTGATATTGTTCATAGAGATTTAAACACCCCCCTGAGCTGTGAAATAAACCTTCAGAAACATAATATTATCTTCACTCTTTCATGACCTCTTATTCTCTCTCAGGCCTCTGACTGCGATGGCAAACGACAAGCTTGACCTGCAGGACTGTTTGGAACACGGACGCACAGCTAAGGTTAACTTCTTGCTCAGATTTAGCTTTAAATTAACGGTCTGTCTGTGCAAGTTTGTGAATAGAAACCCTGGCAGACGTTCACTCTCGCATTGGCTTTGTTTTGTTGTAGTTTGGTAAAGTGCGAACCATCACAACTCGCTCGAACTCTATAAAACAGGGCAAGGACCAGCTCTTCCCCGTCTACATGAACAACAAAGAGGACATCCTGTGGTGTACAGAGATGGAGAGGTGAGGGCTGTGTAAAATGTCATTGACCTTTTAACCTCAGACGGAAATTCTGATCACATTCTTTTTCCATGTCACAGAGTTTTTGGCTTCCCCGTTCATTACACCGACGTGTCCAACATGAGTCGTCTCGCCAGGCAGAGGCTTCTGGGAAGGTCGTGGAGCGTGCCCGTCATACGGCATCTCTTTGCCCCGCTAAAGGAATACTTTGCCTGAAAAGTCTCCGCCCATCACGCGATCCCGTTTCCTCCCCTTCCTTATCTTCATATCCAATCAGCTCCGCCCTCTTGTGTTTGTTTCGCTGGTGGCGAACTCACTTGACAGTCACAATTCTGTTATTTATTTGAGTCCAGATCTTTCATTTTTTTTTCGGTATGCTAATGTCTGTTTGTTTAGAAGTCACGTTTCAGATGTGACAACGCTTCCTCTCTAACAAAACTAAAAGAGTCAATGATCGCCTGATAGAGCAGGCGAAGGCTTTGATGAATTTACAGCACAAACTGTTAGATGGAAACAGAATCAGATTAAGCTCGCTGAAAACAAAACACTCAGAACGGATAACCACTCCGACCCTACATCTTCTGTCACACCAGGTTCTGATCAGGTGCAATGTTACAGGATTTTAGCTTTTTAAGCATAACATCAATTTTATGTTTTTTGAAAACTTTGACTGCTAAATCCCAGCCCAACACTTGACGTGTGCTTGCGTGTGTGTGCGTACGTGTGTGTGTGAATCTCAACTTAAAAATCAATTTTATAAGTACATGACTGTTTGTTTAGGACTAATAAGATTTTGCATTTTAAAAATATTCTGACTGTGAATGAAAATGAACCCCCCAAATTCTTATACATAAAAATTTTTCATTTTTTTTTAGCTATGCATCGTAACACATCAATATGGACTGATGCATTGATGCCACGTATGATATATCGATATGAGGAACCTTAGACTCTCTCCACCTCCCTATTCCTTATATAATGTCCAGTTTGCAGCCGCAAATACTTTCAATCAATTACAAAATATCAAAAGACCGATAAATTCATTGAATCGTATCACAGAAATATTTGAGGTTTTGCCAATTGCTGGTGGAAAAAAGCGAAATTGTATTACATTGTGTAGAATCTCCTCATTTATCACCCGAAGCACCTGGTTACGATATGGTGTGTCTGGAACACAAATGCAGAAACACACACTTTCAAGAGAGAAGCTGTGCTTGAAAAACCAACAATACACTGTTTACAGTTGATATGCTCTTTTACAGTACTACTACTTGTTACTACAGTACATTTATTCAAATAACTCAACAATGGTGCTGTCTCTCCCTCCCTCTCTCTCTCTTCTCTCTCAGCAATACCAACACAATGCACAGCCATATCTGAGGCCTTTAATGCTGGGATCCTATAGGGCACTTATAGCGAGAGAGCTTTGTCACACACACACACATCCATACACTCACGCTGTAAACTTAAAGATGAAGTGTGTCATTTTTACAACCTTAAAATACTTTTGTTCCTTGAAAAGTGTAAACACTGTGGCTCTGTGGTGCTATCATTGCTTTGTTAATGTGGAGAAGAGACTTCCTGTTTGTTTGACCAATGACAGGTGACGTTATACTTGCGTTCCGAGCCGCCAGTGAGAGAGATCACGCACGTCACCTTTAAAGTGTGACAAGTGAGACAGATTCTTCCTCTCGTCCATGTTGTTGCTGTCGTCTCTGATGCAATATTTCTCCAGCAGATAGACGACAAACTCAAACCTTCCACAGATAGATACAGGTGCAATCAGTTCCATAGAATTCAACAAGATCTTTGCGTTTATTTTAACCAAATGCTCGTCCAGATACCATCACCTTTACTGTACAATGTGCGTGTTCAGTCAGGTATCAGGTATGTTGTGTAGTTTGTTGTGTATGTGTTGTTGCATTAAATCAATGGTGCCGCAGAATTCCATGGTGCAGCTTTATGGTGCTTCGTTTCCGTTCCCTGATTGTGTTTGGCATTCGGTTTGGTTTGTGTGTCTGTTGAACTGTGAGAAGGGTCGTCCATACTGAGAAATAAAAGTATAGGATTATATGTGTGTAAATGAAAAGGTCGGTGAAATTGGCCAACAGGATGCTTAATTTACATTTTACTGAATTAAGTTTTGTTCGACTGATGTTTGCTTCTTGGAAACCTGTTTCATGTTTGGCTTCATTTTTGGGGTTGTTCAAAATTATAGGGTTTTTAATAGCCAATGAAATTAAAGTCTTTTTTTATGAAAAGCAATAAAATGCACGTTTTTATAACATACGTTAATTTTAATTATAATATTAAAATGTATTATTAAATGGGTAATTCGCAGAAAAATGCATAACTGTAATGGGATAAGGTATTGTGCATATTTGTTTTGAAGTCTTAAAATTAATTGTTTTACTATCACTTCTAATAATTTACAGAATATGAAAAAGTAAAAATGTCATTGATAAAAAATAAAAACATTATGTGCTAAATTGCCAAATAAAATTATCCTGATCATTTAAAAAACATTTTAGTCATGAAGCTGGCATCAGTGTCATTGAAGTTTCCACATTATGTTAAAAATGTAATTAATCAAATACTTAAAAATCAAATTCATTTCTTAATTTTTCATTCTTGTGCTATTCTTGTGCTATCATTTCTTCGGTTAAAGAAATGTTATTTTTGTGTTTATGACATTATGATGTTCGATTACAGCTAAAATAATAATCTTTAAAATCAAAAATTTTAGAAAAATGTAAAATTCTGCATCCTGTTTGCGTCCTCATTTCAAATGAAAATATTAGAAGTTCACTGTGGACGCTCTTTAAGGATCAGAAGGTGTCTGGACCACATGCTATTCTGTACACCGACTAACATGACGAATCTTCCCCCCTGTGGTTCTGGTTCTCTTTGCTCGGGTTTCTGGGAAGGTGGCTCATCTGTGTGTGATGTCACAACGCAGGTCACATGGTGCTCCCAGAATTCCTCAATTTCAGTGTGAGCAGAAACTTCACGCTCAGATTACACCAACACTGAATTACTGTACAATTCTACACTGAGTGATGTTTTATAATCCTGTTTCCAGTCGGAAGTGAACAGGAATCTGGTGCTGACTGACATGCTCGCACTTCAAAATCGTTAGATTTTTGTATGAATTGTCTTGGGCCGTCGTTGGAATGGAGAGTTTATAAAGATATCGTTAACACCAGGAAAGGAAGCAGATGGGTTTTTGCTTCATCATCTCTACAGAATTATGGCTAATGAAGCCAAGCTCATGAACGTTGTACAATTTTATTTGCAGTTTCAAGTCGCATTCAGATGTGAACGGTTATATAATTGTCGATTACATGTTGAAATAGCTTTTGGTCCACGGGTTATAGCGAACCTCAGCTTTTGAGAAGCTCATATGACGGTGAAACCTGCCATTTGGACATTTTGGAGTTGTTATCCCATCGTCGACTGACGGTTGTAGTTTTGAGACATAGTTTACGTTGTTTTGATTCAATTAAAATTAAAATGCGCTAAATTACCGAAGACATTTGTCATCATTAGTGGTTCCTACTAACCACAACTGTGCACAATATTCACAGCCGACAAATTCAAAATTCTTCATCGCCTTAAATTCACGAAATATCGCACTGAACAGATAACAATTCATAGTGTTTTAAATGCAGGATTTTCACCATGAAACGTGCGGTAGAGTCGATTATGTGGCGCTGTGCTGGGTTGAACCGCTCGTAGCCTTAGAGTCTGTCCGTGTTTGTTTGGTGAAGATTGGTCAATCCTATATTGCGACGTGAGGTTTGATCGTTATTTGTCGAGACTTCAATGCTAGATGAAATGTACATAGATAAGTTTGCATTTTTTAGCATTTTAATACATTTTGTGTGCTGGTGTTTTCGGATTCATTTTAGAGTAATTCTGCCGTGATATTTGGCTAGTGTACGATTATATGCATGGCTGTTATAATAAATGGGTGAAAGGCGGAGCTTTGATGCTCAAGGGCGTGTCCAATTTCCGCATCGGCCATTCAATTTCCTATTTATGTACTGTCGGGCCCGAAGATGATTGACAGGGGACGATGTTAAGAGCCCACCAACCATCTGTTGTCAGCTTTAAAGGAGGCGGGGTCTTTTTTGCAGTGAAATTTGCCGTCGCAGTGAAGGCGTTTTCAAAAAGGTGCTAAACAATTTATTCTTAAACGACAAACGAGAAAAGAACGAAGTGCAACTATATCGTAATTTAGATTTGACTGGTCTTGACGATGACTGTTTTTATGTTGTGTAGTCTTGAAAAAGCACTATTATTTTACTCTTTTATGAATATATAACAAAGGCATTTTAACTTTGTACTTGATGAAAATGTAAACGGAAAAAAAGAAGAATAAAAATGTACAGAATCCTGTGTTTAGCCTAGACATTTCTGTAGTATGTGCCTCTCAGTAAAAGAAGAAAAAACACATTCATACTGTATTCATATCCTCCCTTCAAGTCATGTCGGAATGAACGTAATTACGAGATGAGCGCACAGGAACGTCACACGATTACTATTCGAAAATGCTGGATTTTTTTAAAGACCAAATGCACAGTTGGAGGAGTTTCTATTAAGAATTCTTTATAAATGCTGACTGTATAATTTTATTTATACACGCTTTACGTAATGTTGAAAATTAACACACAAGAATGTTGTCATTCACAGTTAAAACCTCATCTACACACCTGCTGTGCATACATTTCTCTTTGTGTTGTTGCGTTATCATCGATACTAATAATTGAGATTGACAGGGCAAAGATTTTATTCCGAGCAAAATCAGTCCAACGCGCATCACATCGTAACTACGACTTCCGTTCTCGTAACTTCCCAGGAGGGCCTCAATACTTTACACTCACTGTTACACAACTGCTTGGAAGTGATGGCAAAACTACATTACCCAGCATTCCTTTCTGCAAACTCCCTCCATGTACTCTTGCTACAGTCAGACTGTAATGTTTGTTTTATATATGATTGCTGTTACCTCGATATTTATTGTCTATAAAGACACCTTCATCTACGTGTCACTGGCTTCTTTCTCTATCATTCTCTTCCTTAAATCTACATTACACATTAACCCCCCCCCCCCCTCTCTCTCTCTCTCTCTCTCTCTCTCTCTCAAATATGATATCCCAATTTATTTACATCTTTTTCAATGCTTTTGTTTGATTACAAACTCTCTCTCTTTCTTTCTCTCTTTTACATGCTCAAACATGATCTATATTGTTTTTTTATTTTCTATTTTATTTTTTTGATCAATTTAGTTTTATTTTACACACTCATTTAATCTCTCTCTTTTATAAACTCTAACATGATCTTTATATATACACTCATTTCATCTCTCTCTCTATATATTTTTTTTAACATCTTTTTGATCACTTTAGTTTTATTTTACACACTCATTTGATTCATCTCTCTCTCTCTCACTCTGGTCTCTCTCTCTCTCTCTCTCTGGTCTCTCTCTCTCTCTCTCTCTCTCTCTCTCTCTCTCTCTCTCTCTCTCTCTCTCTCTCTCTCTCTCTCTCTCTCTCTCTCTCTCTCTCTCTCTCTCTCTCTCTCTCTCTCTGTACACAGTGAAAGGAGAAGAAGCTAACACAACAGCTTCTTTCCTGCGCAGGGAACACTTGAATTAAATGTATTGTTTTTGTGCTAAACATCATTCTGGTCCTGTCTTTCTTATTTCTAGGGTAAAAAATATTTTTGTCATTAAGTAAAGCCAGCATCTAAGATTTCAGGCCTGAACAAACAAAATTATGACCCATCAGTTGTTTACAATTAAAATACTTATAACATTTCTAAGTGGACCTTAATCCAGTATGTTATAGTATAATATTGGTTTACATCTACCAAATAACATCCAACCATCAAAATAATGTTTTATTAATTGAAAATCTTTTGAAATTATTTTTCTATAATTAATCTTGATTATTGTGGATCGAGGATCAGATTCTAGTTGTATTAATATTCCTCATGATAAGGGACTGTTACTCCTCATTTGTTTCATATATTGTAATACAAAAATATAAAATCTATTATTACCCAGACTCTATGTATGTCTGCTGCAATTTTGCTTTGTAAAATAATCTTAACATCTTAGAAAAATCTGTACGACAAGCAAAAAAGCAATAATATAGTTATTATAACTAATAAATGCATAAGAATATCGGTCCTGATTTCCTGTGGGCGTGTCATGATATGAGTTTCCTTTATCATGAACAGCCTGTCACTCCTTTAAGACACAAGAGGATCTTATTCACCATTGATCATGTGGATTATTGTGATTATTCTGGTTTTTATTTGTTTCGTGGATGGTAAAGACTTTTTCAATTAATTTTTAAAACTTAATGAGTTATTTTGATGAGGTTGAGGTTTTTATGAGGTTTGACAATTTTCTGTCCTTAACTTAAATATTATTATGATTTTTTTAAATTTTTTTTAGGAAAAACTATAAATGAGTGTGGTCTGGTTCTTCATTCGTTATCTGCTGCTCTTTGTCATCTCTATCTTGCGCTTTTACCCCTGCGTGCTGCCCTGCGTCAGTTTGGAGGTCTGGGTCAACAGATCCTTGGCCTTCCACATACAACTTTTAAAGATGGAGTTCATACCATGAATGTTCACGTCCTAGAGGGATTGTGTTTGTTTTGTGAATCTGTCACTCACTTGTTGTCAGTGTTTTTGAGTCTATGTGTCAGTGTGTGGCATGTACTGCAGGGGGCGCTGTTCCTCCTTCTCTCCACCGCGCGATGGATTCAACAGCTAGTGCTCAACTGTAATGATCGGAAAGAGGAATGGGAGAAAAAACTGGAGAAACTGAGACAGCAAACACAAAAAGAAGGAGTGCAGGTGGAGGAATTCTTGGCAGAATGTTGTCAGGCGATTACTGTGAATCAGAGAAGGAATCATGGAAAACGCACTGGATAATGGAAAACACACTGGATAATGGAAACACACTGGATAATGGAAAACGCACTGGATAATGGAAAACACACTGGATAATGGAAAACACACTGGATAATGGAAAACACACTGGATAATGGAAAACGCACTGGATAATGGAAAACACACTGGATAATGGAAAACACACTGGATAATGGAAAACGCACTGGATAATGGAAAACGCACTGGATAATGGAAAACACACTGGATAATGGAAAACACACTGGATAATGGAAAACGCACCGGATCATGGAAAACGCACTGGATAATGGAAAAATGCACTGGAAGATTGAAAATGCACTGGAAGATTGAAAACGCACTGGAAGATTGAAAACGCACTGGATAATGGAAAAATGCACTGGAAGATTGAAAACGCACTGGATGATGGAAAACTCACTGGATAATGGAAAACACACTGTAAGATTGAAAATGCACTGGACAATGGAAAATAAACTGGAAGATTGATAACTCACTGGATAATGGAAAACGCACCGCATAATGGAAAAATGCACTGGATAATGGAAAAATGCACTGGAAGATTGAAAACGCACTGGATGATGGAAAACGCACCAGATCATGGAAAAATGCATTGGAAGATTGAAAATGCACTGGAAGATTGAAAATGCACTGGAAGATTGAAAACGCACTGGATAATGAAAAAATGCACTGGATAATGGAAAAATGCACTGGAAGATTGAAAACGCACTGGATGATGGAAAACGCACCGGATCATGGAAACGTATTGGATAATGGAAAAATGCACTGGAAGATTGAAAACGCACTGGAAGATGGAAAACTCACTGGATAATGGAAAACACACTGGAAGATTGAAAACACACTGGATAATGGCAAATGCACTGGATGACTGAAAACACACTGTAAGATTGAAAACGCACTGGACAATGGAAAATGCACTGGAAGATTGATAACTCACTGGATAATGGAAAACGCACCGGATAATGGAAAAATGCACTGGATAATGGAAAAATGCACTGGAAGATTGAAAACGCACTGGATGATGGAAAACGCACTGGATCATGGAAAACGCACCGGATCATGGAAAAATGCACTGGAAGATTGAAAACGCACTGGATAATGAAAAAATGCACTGGATAATGGAAACGTATTGGATAATGGAAAACACACTGGAAGATTGAAAACGCACTGGACGATGAAAAATGCACTGGAAGGTTGATAACTCACTGGATAATGGAAAATGTACTGGATAATGGAAAACACACTGGATAATGGAAAAATGCACTGGATGACTGAAAACGCACTGGATAATGGAAAATGCACTGGATGACTGAAAACGCACTGGATAATGGAAAATGCACTGGATGATTGAAAACGCACTGGATGATTGAAAACACACTGGATGACTGAAAACGCACTGGATAATGGAAAGTGCACTGGATGACTGAAAACGCACTGGATAATGGAAAATGCACTGGATGATTGAAAACGCACTGGATGATTGAAAACACACTGGATGACTGAAAACGCACTGGATAATGGAAAGTGCACTGGATGATTGAAAACGCACTGGATGACTGAAAACGCACTGGATAATGGAAAATGCACTGGATGACTGAAAACACACTGGATGAAGGAAAACTCACTGGATAATGGAAAAGCACTGGATGATTGAAAATGCACTGGATGATTGAAAAAGCACTGGATAATGGAAAAAATGAAATGTATAATGGAAAATGCACTGAATAATGGAAAATGCATTGGATATTGGAAAATACACTGGATAACACTAATGGTTTAATATCAATAAATACTAATTTATTAATGATTAATTTTTACATTATTTTATTTACTTACTTTAACTATTCAAGTTGTTCCTTACAGGTTTGTGGTGAGAAATTTACCAAATCTGAGATGTCTTAAAGACAGCCGAGTATGAGGAAATATCGTTGTTAGTTCTGTGTTTGCGTGTTGTCTAATATTCTATGTTTTATTCCTTAACTTGTAAATAATTTATGGAAAGATTCTGTCTTTATGCTAGAAGATACATGTGATGTTTTAATCTTACTAAAGATGTAACTGAATTTCCCAGAACAAGTGAAGATAGCGTTAATGTCCCACCTTATTATCTTTATACACTGTGAAAAATATTTCATTCGGCTTAGTAAATGTCAAAAAAATAAAATGTTACATTAACTTAAAAACCTTTTAAAATTCAAAAATAAAAGTTCAGTGGAAAAAGTTTGAGGAATAACATTTAATTTCTTTAAAATACTCAAAGTAAAGTATAAATTAACATATATACATTTTCAATACCATTATTTGTGTAAATATTAATTTAAATATTTGAGTTAATTACATTTTTTACTTACATATACAAAAATGTAAACAGTATATTTTCTTAAAAACCAAGTCATTTTTAAATATATTGTTAACAGGAATTGCATTTCCCAATCCTTGTAAAATATTTTGAACAAAAAAAATCATTAAAATTAATAAACATCAGGTATCAATATTTGTATTGAAATGTCAAATAAAATAGATCGATAACTAAACTATGCTTTTCTTTATTAATGCAGTTATTTGATAATCAACAAGAATTCATTTTACAAAATTCATAGCAGATAAAATTGCATCTGTCTATCTTTGATGTTTTGTTAGAATTTTAAATATGAATGATAATCTTTATATTGTTCACATGCCAGATATAATCTTGCAAACTAGTAATGGAAGCCTGATTGATGATGTCATTTATCTCTAGCAGCTCTCTTTAGGTTTCATCTTTTTGTGCGACTCCAGTTAACACAAACACTTAACAGAAAAAAGACACAAGTGGCAGTAAGATCCGTTTCGGAGGATTTGATCACAAAAGAACAGCAAGCTTTCTGTGATCCAGTCACTTAAACCACATTCACATCTGTCTGAAAATACACGGACCACAGGTTCTGCGTGTCCAGTCGTGACCGGAAGTAAGAATGAATCCGATTTTGATCACAATCTGGCATCTAAACTGATCCGAGGGCTCATCACACCATCTGTCATAGAGACATTGACAAGAGTTAAAACACGAAATTATATCACATCAGGTTCAATTTTGTTTGTAGATTGGTTGAATATAATGTTTAGAATTTGGTTTATATATTTACTCAGTGAGTTCCATATCCTCTTCACTGATGCTGTATTCACTGTGAACTCGTTCTGTTCCTCGCTGAGAAAAAATCATGGTCAGTACCTTTATCTCTAACATTAAACACATTACTAAACTTTAAATAACTATAACAGAAATTTGAAAAATCTTCCAAGTTAGTCTTTAAGATTTGAATTGTTGTAGCCGCTTACACTTTTGTTCTGGTCACAGCGCCCATCCTGAACAAAGCTGAGAGAACATTCTTCTGCACGTCAGATGATAAACATTCATAAGACTCGACTTCACCTACAAGACAGACGTAAGACACTAAAACACTGACTTCCTTTCAACTTACTAGACAGTTTCAATGTAGTTTTGGTTTGTTTATTGTGCATTAGATTAACCTTTTAAACTTTTTTGTGAGCTTATGTTACGGTACTCAAGACCAGTCTCATGATCAATTTTTGATGGTCTTGGTCTTATCCCGGTCTCGTCTTAGTCTCAGACTTGATGGCCTAGGGATTTTATTTCAAGATCGGTCAAAGCCACGACTGTGGGAATGACACGAATTTGCTGATGCATTTATGTATTATGTCAAATTATTCATCCATTATTTATAAATGTCTGCACAATAAATCACCCAATTTGTTTCTTCTATTATTATTTCATTAATAATATTCTTTTTAGGTTTTTTTGCTGCTTTTGGTCTTGACTTGGTCTTTGCCTGCATTGTTCTTTTTAGTGGCGTGACATACACCCAAGTATGGTGACCCATACTCAGAATTTACACACACACACACACACACACACACACACACACACACACACACACACACACACACACACACACACACACACACACACACACACACACACACACACACACACACACACACACACACACACACACACACACACACACACACACACACACACACACACCATGAAGCCTCAGTTTAGGTGGTGTCAACAGCAACACTATTGTAAACTTTGGATAATATCTCTAAATATATGAATTGCAAAGCTTTTTTGGGTCTGTGAATATGAAACTGTTATCAAATCATTGAGGTTGTTTCACAGGCATGTCTGGACTTTGAATCTGATCCCCACCTGCTATCAGGATCTTCATGATAAACCTGCGCACGTTGGGTACAAAGTTCTTCTCCCTGAACGTCTGTGAGCTCTCCTCACACAGGTACCTGAACACAACCTGAACACATGTATTAGTTCATTAGATTCTTTATATTTCAATGAGCAGTGTTGAAATAAGAAAAAGTTGATTTCCTAACAACAATAATTAATTCTGTGAATATCTTTGACCTGGTAACTTTCTATGAACGGCAGTAGAATGGTTCTGAGGAAGACGATGGTTTCTCGTCCGTCCTCCCTCACATACATTTTTTCATCAGAGCGTCCGATAACACCAGCCTGCTGGAGCAAAGAACAGCCCTCCTCGAAATCCTGAGAGGCGGGCAGATATTTAGAGGAATGTCTTATGTTTAGTGGCTTTGCTTAAACCATCATGCTTACCTGAAGGGATTGACCGGGAACAAAGACAAACTCATTGGAAAAAAGCTCCACCAGAAAGTTAAAATGACGAATAATATCGTCTGGACATAAAAACACATATTTGCTTTTTAAAGTGATGAGTTAACAAATTACGTCGATTCTGTCATCATTTGTTCATCCTATATGCTTTTTTATATGGACACACAACCGCATTTTTCAAAATATCTTCATTGGTGTTCTGTGGAAGAAAAAATCATACACATTTGAAATAACAGGGTGAGTAAATGATGACAGAATTTCTATTTTAAGGTGAAATATCACTTTACTACTTTTCAGAAGAGTCTTCAAAAGCCCATACCCACCGGTCCTGTTATTAACATCTGTTGTCATAGCGACTGCCACCATAGCAGGCCTTGTGAAGACATGTAGAGCTTGATTCCTGTAGGAGGCGCACATCAGAACAGCCGCAGCACGTCTAAACACACCCTCCTCCTGACTGACAGGTCCGGGACCCTCCTCCTCTACTAAATAGACACGCCCTCTCTCACAGTGAACCACCTTGTGATGCAGGGTCATGCTTGATGACATCACTTCAGAATCTGAAACATGCTCTTTAAGGGAGAATACATTGTTGATAAAATATCAGTATTATATCTCCAAAACATAGTTCATCCCAAAAAATAAATAGAATTATATTTTTCTACTGAACGATAAAGGAGATATTTCGAAGAATGTTGGTGGCCGAACAACAATGACTATCTTCATATGGACACAAATCACCAAGACATTTCTCAAAATACAATATTTTGTGTTTTACAATGGAAAGAGAGTTTGGATATAGGCCTTTAAATAGATTTTGACATATGTTGACATATGAACTTCACGCTGTTTGCCCCATGTTTAATGGTCAGTCTATGTGGTTGCTATAGAAACAGCCCTGAATGGAGGTTTTGTTGTATTTGGCTAGTGTCAAATCAATTCACAGTTTGGCTCACATCCCAGAATCAAAAAAGCTTCTCAATGCCTAAAAACACTTGGAAAGTCTAGTAGACTGGCAAAGGTCTGTGGCATGGCATATAAATGAAGATTACTACATTTGTTCTGTTTAAGTTGTTTATGAATTCAGCCCTATAAACTTTTGTATAAGTCGATTTACGTCACATTGGTAAAAGAATATGATCTCCACACATGATCTTACTGGGCCATTTGAGATGAGCTCTGAACCGCAGGACCAGTTTTCTCAGCCAGACCGTTTGATGAGTCAGCAGATCCAGATCGATACCCCGAAGGTTCTGAAGGAGAACCACAGCCATCAGATTCCACGGGCTCAGGACTACATTTCTCTCCTGTAGACGAACAACCGTGTGTGCAACACCAGAGACAAACTCCTGCGTGTCCTTATTGGGTTTAAAGGGCAGATCTCTGTGAACGACACGAACAGGTTTTATGATGACAATGTTTGTTGTTTTCACTTCTGAACACTTAGATTTAGCATTTTATACTTAATAAATGTTACATTATTATACATTTTAAGTATAGTTTGTTTCCTTAAGGATTCTTATTGTATCCTTGTAAGAAATTCCAGTACCGCTTGGGCCGAACTGGCCCACTTTGTAGTAGACTTAAATACAGTGGACAATCAGACAGACTTAAAAGATCCAAACCTGTCATATCTGTTTATGTTACCTGGGTATCAGATTGTGCTGCTTGTGAATTGTTTGTTCTTTCATCAGGTCTCTTACAGACACAGGGTTCCCAAAACACACATGCATGCAGCCGTAATCTTCTTGTAGTACAGTCCTGGCTTTAAGCAAACCCTGCACATTTTAAACAAGTGAGTCGCTCTGTTTGGTCATGTTTCAATACACTCTGTGACAAGGAGCTCAGCTTTGTACCCCTGTGGTCTCTTTAGGTTTAGGGACGCCCAGCAGCTCACGAGCGAGTAGAGATTCCTCCAGCACACGGTCGTAACTGATGCTGATGGGGACCAGACTGATATCAAACACTTCCCCTTTAAAAAAGGGATCCAACACCATGTGCATCATTCCTGCAAAAATCCATAGAGAAAATCATTATTAATTAATTGGATTCCTAATGTATAGACATTTATTATAACGCAAGCTTACCTAGTTTTGGTGTGAGCGATTTCAACGTTCGGCTGCGTAATCCTTCAACAAAAAACTCTAATGGTGCATAACCTGTCTGCAGAAAATAGTCAGTATTAAAACTCTAAATATTTAACAAACATTTTTAACAGACATATATGAAATAAATGTGGAATGAATTCTTACCCGGACAATTGTTCTGACATATTCAGATAGCACTGCCCAGTAGAGCTTATCTGAACCAATGGCACGACGAATAAAGAATGCCCCGGCCTGCCGGAACATCTCACCCACCAGCTTCATTCCCATCAGAGCTATAATCAAATCAAAATGGATTTAGAAAAATGTTTTTGGAGAAGATATTAGAATGACATTTATTGTTTTAAAAAATTCTAATGTTTTATATTTCTTCTTCACAGAGACCCCTCTTGAACACATTGAACTGGAGTCTTCATTTCATGTGAGTCTACATTATTTCATACGTGTCATATGCCCTTTTTTTAATTGCAAACATGTGTGTAATGTGGGGATACTTGCGGATTCCCGCTGCGATGACCGGAAGTGAGAGGTCATATGTAAACATGATGTAAGAGATAACAAGGAAGTCCATGTAACTCCTGTGATTGGGCATCAGGATAACAGGATGCTCCTGAATGACCTGCTGGAGCTGCGGATAGAGGAAGATTTACTTTACTAAAAAATGTGCCAGTAAACCTAAAAGTGACATTCTTTATACATTACTACTCAAACAAAATCTTATAAATAAACGAAATTATTGAAATGATATTGTATTAAGATAATTCATATTTTATATGTCCCTGCTAACTACTTTACACACTACCGGTCAAAAGATTTGGGACACTTTTTAACATTTTAATAATAATAAATAAACTAAGCAAAGTTATGAAATAAATCAAAGGGAACTATGGGAATAATGTTATGAATAAAAAAATACATAAAACATTTTATATTTAATGATATTCAGTGTAGTCATCGTTTGAATAACGTTCACAGAAATGTTTTCTCATCATTTTATCAACAACTTTAAGGATTCCTGTCTACTCAACACTCTTATTGACTGTACTTCAATATTCAGTCGAAGTTTTCCCTTTCAAAAAATAAAAAAGTAAGTTTGATCATAAAAAACAAGTATGTTGGCTTAATTCTAAGTTTGTCTATTTAACTCATTTTAGGCATTAAGTCTTATACCTTCAGCTAAAAAAATCTTTTTAAATAATTGAGAAACATTTCACCCAAGCGTCCGTTGAAGGGTAAACCCAAAAATTCATCACAAACCCGTGTGAGTCCTTCTTCATTCACATATATAGAGCGAAACACACGCTGAAACACTTTGTTCATGACGAAGGCCAGCAGACGGATAGAACGCAGCTGCAGGTTCTGAGCCATCTCGTCCAGTAACACGGATGCTTCTTCTAGAACCACCTCGCTCGGTTCATCATTCTCAGATGCAATCTGTGTGTTTGTGAGAAAAAAATGTATCGCTGATGATGCTCTTGCATGGGTGCAAAACAGAAATGGACAAAAATGTTATGATGCATAGTCCAATTCCGTTGTGTCTTGTTTTTGGAGAAAGAATATATCATATTCCCTCACCTCCTGTATGATGTATCTCATGTACTGGGATTCTAACACCATCTTGTTAAGAGCGCAGGATGAAGCGGGTTTTGCCCCCTGGCACGGCTGAGGGTTAAAGGTCCGGAGGGCATAGCCAATATCACTTCCCTGCCTCCTCTCCTCCAACATATCAAAGAAGTTTTCCGCTTCTGCGTCAGCATTCTAAAACAGACAAAACATATTCCAACAAAACATCGGAAGTCATAATGTTACTTAAGTAATGATAATGACATAACGAAACCAATTATTTAAGATCATTTTGGGTTAAATTAGTTGACAAGTTTCGTGTTTTCTATTCCCATGGCTAGAATTCATTTTTACCGATCTTGACAATGACATTAAACTGAACCTGTGGGATTTGCACAGGTACATTTACATTTATTCATTGAGCAGACGCTTTTATCAAAAGTGACTCACAGTATTATACAGCTGTCAATCATCACTAAAGATCAAACAGAGGTGAGATGTCTTAAGGACTCTTCAATCATTGATTGCTGGGATTCGAACCCACAACCTTCTGTTACAAGTCTCTAACACCAGATCACAATCTGTACATGTGTTAGATGTCTCCTAAAGGTCTGGAGATCTGATACCATCTGTGTGAAATCCTCTGCAAGACATCAGAGCTGTACAATCATTCTAAAACATAAACATCTTCCAGACATCTTCCAGACATCTTCCAGACGTCTCAGCAGCTGGATATGCAGAATTCAAATATAATGCATTTGTGCCATGATGAATACATAATAATAGAATAGAATACTATTAGTTTAACTTCATATTTGGGTTTTAAAACTTTTTAAAAACTTTTTGTTTGTCGTGTCAAAACTTTTGAGACTGTCGCGCGCGTTCAAAATGTAAAGACGCGACGCAACGCTCGGACGCGTGTTGACACAGAACATGCAAACGTTTTTATTTAAAATATAAAGCCAAACTATCTCATTCTATTCTTTTTGTTCTGTCTCTTCAAAGCAGTTTCCGATACTGAAAGCGAAACAAAACACAATTGTGTTTCCATTGATAGAATATAACTTTATATCTTTTATTAAAATTCATAAACAGATCCATAACGCAAAAGCGTGAAACGCTGTGAACTATGACGTCATCGTTTTATGGCGTCATTGACAGCGCAGCGCGCTTCTGACGCGAGTCGTGATTGTAGCAAAAGTTGAAAGAAATGATGATCGTACCGTTTGCTCCATGTCTGATGCAGAACTGGTGAGATTTAACCCCACCGAACCGAACCGAACCGAACCTCGAACCGACCCGATGCGGACCAGCCAATGAGCGCACGCACCGCCGTAACTCCTCCCGTCCTGCGACCTGTCACCCCCAATAATAATCTCTAACATTACATCTGAACAATTACACTTCAGAAACTATTTAAAAGTAGAGCACCAATCATATCAACTTATTTTCTTCTTTATTCAAATGTTGTCGTTATCTCTGTTTGACTTGGATTAACAAGCTGACATGTTATTTCCTGATATGTAACTTAAGTTTATTGAACAGCTTGACAAACTTTAAACCTGAGGATCACATTTACTCATGAGGATCTTATCTTTCACTGAAAGAATATCAAAGTCTCAAACACTTCACAGACTTCACACATCACACATAAATAGTTTTACACACATAAATATAAAAAATATTATTGTTGTATCGGCTATTTACCGCTTCATTGTCTCCTCGACTATTGTAAGTCGCTTTGGATAAAAGCGTCTGCTAAATGACAAAATGTAAATGTAAATGTAAATACATAACGCATGTCACATATTTCTCTGCAAACATTTCAATACAGACATGTTCTTGATATCACATCTTGTGATTGTTATATGATTTTCTCTGTGGCCTGTTTAACAAAATTCAAGATGTAAAGGTGATCTGTTTTAAGACGTACAAATAGTCATGTAGGATACGCTCCATGTGACAGCAAAAGATGTCAAATACATACAAGTTACATACCGTTGTTTTGCACAAAGAACACATTTAAGGAGGATTTGTTGCACAAAATATAATCTCTTTACAAGATGTAACATGTTTTTTGTGATGAATGTAACAAATGTAACATTGCTTAATTCCCTTCAGTCTAATCGTGGGCAGTCGTGGCCTGGTGGTTCGAGTCTTGGACTCGTGATCTGAAGGTTGCTGGTTAGAGACTCAGAACCAGTGGGAATACCATGACTGGGGTGAGTCCCCTTGTGCAAGGCACCGTCCACCCCACTGCCCCCCGGGCGCCGTGGCATTGCTGCCCACTGCTCCGGGTGTGTGTTCACAGTGTGTGTGTGTCCACTTACTGGATGGGTTAAATGCAGAGCACAAATTCCAAGTATGGAACACCATACTTGGCAATACGTCACTTCACTTCACTACGGTGTGTGCCTTGACCTTCACTTTAATTCAACTGAAGAAATATAATGTGAAACCATAAATAAATATATTTACATAAGTTGATGATTGCCATAAACACAACTGAGAGTCACAGCATACATAACATATCTAATATATAAAAACTCCATTACAGTATCTTAGAAGGAAAGTGCCAGACCTAAAGTGCATATCAGTAAGCTCTCTGTTCCTCTCTGTGTTGTTTATTGAGTGGTGTTGTATGTTCTCACTATCTGCCTGTCCACCAGGGTGTGCTCTTCTCTCCTGTAAGTGAACTGGGTGTCACTACAGGGGACATCACAGGAACGGTTCAGGAGCGGAAAAACATGATCCACGACTTCATCCAGACGCGCGTACCTGCACAGGTGACACACAGCTTAAAGTCTGGTTCACATAACGTATAAAAAATTCAGAAGCGTGTACTCACGATAAGATGTTGGTCTTGGCATGTTCCTGGATCAGTTCTCCTTTAGGATTGACAGTAAAGATTCTGTTTAAAGGAACACCAACCTCCTTATAGGAATACACATCCTAAAGATGTAGAACACACATCACTAAACACATAAAGGCTAGTCACGGTTTTTAACATACTGAGGTTTGATTTACATATTCATTGTGTGTGTGTGTGTGTGTGTGTGTGTGTGTGTGTGTGTGTGTGTGTGTGTGTGTGTGTGTGTGTGTGTGTGTGTGTGTGTGTGTGTGTGTGTGTGTGTGTGTGTGTGTGTGTGTGTGTGTGTGTGTGTGTGTGTGTGTGTGTGCGTGGGTGCGTGCGTGCGTGTGTGTGTGTGCGTGCTTGTTTACTCACTGTATCTCTGTTTCCAAACGCAGCGTAAAAGGGCTCAGTGTTTGGGTGGAACAGATTCTTAATATCTGTCAAACATGCCACCTTAAACTTCTCTGGTCTCTTTTCAATCACCTCTCTGAAAGTGTGTGGACATAAAAAAATCCACACTTTGATATATTGTATATAATCTCTGTGGGGGGCGAAAAACCATGTATCATACTTTATGAATTTTCAATAATCATAATTTTTTGCCACCGTTAGCGTTTTGCAAATATTTAACCAATAAAAAGCATTACCTTGCCAAGTTTGTTTAAATCATTATGAATTTCTTAGTTTTGTTGACTGCAAAAATAGTTACTTAGAAGAATGTTGAGATATCAGGCCTATTATTGACTACCATAGTAGAAAAAAATTAAATGGTAGTCAAATATGCTGCAAAACTGTTTGTTTCCCTGAAATTCCCCCAAAATTACTATATTACTCAATGGTAATTTCAGTTGCTAACATTCTTCCTAATATCTTTCTTTTTATGTTCAACAAAACAAAGAAGTTAATACAGACTTGGAACAACTTGGGGTGAGTTATTCATGACGGACATTTAATTTTTGTCTCTTTAAAATCACCTGTGCAGGGCTGAGAACAGACTGCTGGGACTCAGTAAAACAGGTCCCTGTGGTAACATGGTCCCTCTCTCATTGACCCAGTGCAGGTAACCTCGGGTCATATCAGCCATTCCGATCGCCCTTGACGAGCAGTAGAGAAACTTATAACCATTCCTTAAAAACAAACACACATGACATCACACCAATAAATAAATCAAAGAATCAATAGTACTGAATTGATCATGTGACAGCAATTGTGAGCACTTACTGGCTGACATTATGATAGAGTCGTGCGATTCCCTGATGGGTCCAGTCTTTACCCAGCGTGGGCAGAATGTGCCCCAGCTTATCCGATCTGTGACGAGGATAGACAGAAGAGTTTCAGCACGATCAGATCAGATGTATTCATAATATTACACATGTGCATCAGAAATCGTTTGTGTTTAAATTGTACCTGGTGATTGTACCGTCGATATCCGAAATAATGATTTTATCATTCCAGTTCCACAGGTAGATGGTTCCTTCACAGCGACATGTTCCCTGATACTGAGTTGTCACACTAAATGTGACATCATTTGGACCTTCCTTTAACTGCAGGTTCGCCTTTAATACACACACTCCTTTCATTGGATATTTTTCACATCATATACCAACATCACATGTTATCAGTTCTAAATGTTCTTACAAGCTGTTCACAAGAGAGGCGGAGAGTCTTCTTATAGGATACGCTCCCAGCGGTGAGGATGGGGTCCGCATGAATAGGTTTGGAGGTTTGATTGACAGATAAGTTATCATCATCACTGGAGGAAGTCTCTTCTGTCCTTTTGTAAGTATTCAGACAAATAATTATAAAGTGCTGGATTATAGAAATATTAATATATTCAATCTGATGTAAACCTGTTCTTGTCATCTCCTGCTGCACATGCTGAACCAGCTGACATTGATTCCTAAAAATACAGGAAATCCAAACAGTGTCAGGAATGATTATGTGCTAAATGTGTTTATTAATAATTATGTTTTATGACTCATTTGGAATTTTACATGTAAAAAACATAGATTTATTTGATCGTTATGGATTTTTGCATACAGGTTTTGTGCTGTTTGCTCTTCCTCGCCATGAAAACCACCATCTTCCTCTGTTTCTGGGCATCTTCTCCTTCATAACTCTTTCTATGGTGGCCTGCAAAGAGACGTGCACATAAATGATATGCGTTGCATCTAAATAATACTCAAACTAAAGTCAACTAAAAAACACATGCTTCAGATGACAGATGACAGAGAATAACTAAATCAGGCAAACTTTAACACACACACAAAAGGCGGAGGTGATGCACATAATAATAAGATATCAGATAAAAGAAATTGATCATAGTATTTTTGTCAGCATACACAATACACCAGCAGATGGCATAGATGTTTGATTCATATTGAAGTTAAGAATAACTGAAGCACTTTGCTAGTGCTTCAATAACAACTATGTTTTTTTTCTCAGTATAAAAATAGAAATACTTTCTGAGAAGTCAACAATTTTCAGGTTCTGAAAGAATCCGAATTGTTATAATGTTTGTTTGTTTGCACAGGTTTGTGTTCAAAGCTATTGGGAAATGGAAATTATGGAAAAAAGATGTGAAATACAGTCCATATTAAATACATTTATAATACTTTTATGGTGCTTTTATGTCCTTTTTGAAGCTTGGCAATGCAAGTCATCCCCATCTCATGCAAGCTGGACATTCTGCCAAACATCTGAATTTGTGATTCACAGAAGAAAGAAATAAAAGGAATTTGAAACAAAATGATGGTGAGCAAAATATAAAATTGCCTTATCTGGGTATTAGTTTTAAGACAGGGCAGCTGTGTGTGTGCACGTATGTATATGTTTGTGTACATGGATGTGCGTACCTTAGGCAGTGGTTTCTGGAAGGCTTGCATTGCCAGTATAATAGGAGCAGCAGTGCTCCAGTTGTAATACCTGCTCGTAAAAGCAAACACAGCAGTCATTATTTTGGTCAGAGCAAAATGAGAATTGATCAATGAATGACAAAACTCACTTAGAATCGATCTTAACAACCAGGTTTGGGTTGGTAATGATGGAGGGATTCTCAGCAAACTCTTGATATGAGATCGACTTCTGATGGAAGTGTTCTGAACAAGAGAGAGAGAAGACAATCCATAATGTTTTTAATAGAACTGAGAATGAATAATTGAGAATATATGTAGCAAAATATATAATAGATTATCTTAAAAATAAAATGAACAGTACATTATTTGTACAAATTAAGTCTTAAGTTGTGTACCTTTAGTAATTTCTCTGTTCTCTGTCAGTCCTCCGCACAGAGATATGCCGATAGATGGCAGGTCATAACTGTCCAAGCCGCTGTCTGCTCCTGAGCTGCATCCAGACTGAGACATGATCGCACAACCACTCTCGACACATGTGCGCTCTGATCCACTGCTCTCGGTAAAAAAATAACATTAAATGATGTACAATGTGGAAAATGTTCTTTGGCACCAAAGGACTCACCTTTTAGGGAAGTAAAGTGCAGCAGCTTCCGGTTCCAATTGTGTTATATCTTTCAGATATACACCGTCGGACCCCAGATGGCAACTTCTCTTATCTAGACAAGAAAACACTGATATTCGACAAAGGATAAGGGCAAGCTGCATTATTATAAACACAATACACAAATGACCTTTTCTTTTACAGGGTGATTCTGTCTGATTTTGTGGTAGGGGTCCGGTATTTACTTCACTCTCTAATGTCCCACATGCTGCTGCTGTCACTTCCTGCCTCTCAAACTCTTTCACTCTGGTCAATTGGCTGTCAAGGTGAGATGTGATGTCATCTTGGTTTGGGATGACTCTGAAATGTGTGTTGTCTGAGACAGGGATCGACACCTGATGCGCAGGCAGGAGGTTTGGCTTGGTTGTTAAAAATGACGGCTGTAAATGCATTCAATTTCATTTAACATGAATTTCACAATGACTTATTCAATGGATGAGCGCAGTTGGTTTAAGGTCATTTTCACCTTAGCAGCTTGAGGAAGTTCGCCCCAGAACCACAGCATGGCTGAATCTTCTGTATGTCCTTTACAAATGAGTTCAGAGTCACTCTTTGGAGTGCAGGGACGAGACACATTTGGACTGAATAGAGAAAACGGAAAAGACTTCATACATTTCCTCAAATCAAACTCAAAAGAAGTTGATTCCAATTTTTTATTTTAATTTTCAGTAGTTGTGATTGTGTTAATTCCACCTGTGACTCCATTCCCCATCTGACCGAGCATGTTCTGTGTTTCTCTTATGTGTGTTTCCAGCGTTCAAACATTCATTTTCCAGCTCTCTCCTTACACACACACAGAAACACATATTTAAGTTGAGTTTACGAAAACAACAAACAAACGCACATCCAGCAGAATCACATCTGCTTTTGCGCCTGATGACTAAATACTTCCCTATCTTTCCATCTGCTTTCCCACACTTTGTCTCATGTCCAGTGGTCTCACCTGTTCTCATCTGGCTCGCCATCATTGATGTCGATGTTGAACAGCTCCTCGTCTAAGAACTCCAAGCTTTCCCCTTTTCTCGTGCCCTCAACTTTGAACTTTTTTCTCCTTCTCCTCCTCTTCTTCACCACACCGTTCTCAGCACAACAGCCCATCAGAGCCCCTCCTTCAGATGGTATGGGAGATGTAGCAAGGTTATGGGGAATCTCCTGATCATCTTCCATCTCTGTGACAAAGAAGGCTTCTCCATTATCTCCCAATTTCATGTGCAAATTTGCAGGTTCTCCGTTGATCTGTATATCCACCTGAGTGGGAGAGAGAGAGAGAGAGAGAGAGAGAGAGAGAGAGAGAGAGAGAGAGAGAGAGAGAGAGAGAGAGAGAGAGAGAGAGAGAGAGAGAGAGAGAGAGAGAGAGAGAGAGAGAGAGAGAGAGAGAGAGAGAGAGAGAGAGAGAGAGAGAGAGAGAGAGAGAGAGAGAGAGAGAGAAAGAGAGAGAGATGGTGGGGTTTAGACAGGTTCATTTCTGAAGCTCCCAGAAGCATCCTGAGGTCAATTACTCACCAATTTCTCTCGTGATCTAAGGACCCCCATTTTTCCAAAGCGCACGTGGAAGGGCGAGCAGATCAGAGATCCGTCGGGCTGCCGTACAACGATGACATCGATGCAGCCGGACAGCGTGGCCGGATTCAGACCTTTGTAGAGTTCCTTCACCTGCACAAACACCTGCCCGGCCAACTGCCCGACATAATTCATGGTCTGAGTCAACATGGAAGAAAAGAAAAGTTATGAGGTCTGTGAGTTTGTGATTCATTTTATATACAAGAAAATATAGTTTCACCTGCATTTTTATGCAGAATCCTAAAAAATATTTTTGTGAAAAAAAGCACCATTGACTTTTATATATATATTCATTTCTCAAAATATTTATTTTGTGTTTTACATTTATGCATTCAGCAGATGCTTTAATCCATATGAGCAAGATAAATTCCAATCATGTGCAATCCTTGAGATCAGGCCCATGACCTTGCCATTGCTAGCACCATTCACTAAGCTACAGGAATATTTTACAGATAGAGTTCGGTCCAATCCTGGTTCAGTACAATTGACAGAATTTTGTCTTTTGGTGAACTATTCCTCTTAAGCCTGATCATTGATCACCATTCCTCACACCAAGCTTCCTTTTTTAACAGGAAATTAGCCAAAACCGTTAAAAAACTTCTGTTCTGCCTCTTAGTAGTTTAAACGTTCCTCACACATCATTTGGCTTTATATCTCCATACAGAACTGTATATCTTCTCGAGCTGTCAATCAAACATAATCTTGACCTTCAAGATTTCTGCAGCTGCTATTCCTCAATGCATCTGTCTATCTGACAGTCTCATCCAATCATAAGCAAGAATTTATTTATATCCAGTAAAAAGCTCTCGTTAAAATATTACTGTCAATGCAAGAATGCTGTCAGCCGTTATTTCTGTACTTGATTCAGACTGCCCGGACATGATGAAATGTTGAGTTCTCGGCTCAGAGGTCATTCCGAACGGTATACATCTTCTGGATGTAAGAATAACAGCGTGCTTGGGTCAGAGCACTTCTGCTGTATTTATCCGGGTGTCATATTCCTCCATAACTGAATATGAACAGCCCTGTAGATCCTAATTGAGTAAAGAGAACAGATGATCCCATGAACACAAGAGGAGGACATTAAAGCCAAGGGGTTCGCTTGGTGCGTTCGGTTTCAACCCTTTGTCCCGTTTTATGATAATTCAGCACTTCTGGAAACTTTTCTGCAAAGAGGAACTAAACGGACAAAATGACCTTAAAGTGATATCCAAAAAAGGAAAAGTTTTTCATCAGTTATAACACATTAAACCTGTGATGCTCTTTCTTCTGCATGACACAAAAGAAGATATTTTGAAGAATGTAATTAACTGGCGCACATTCAGATTTGTGTCATTCCATAGAATTCAAAGGATGCCTTCATTGTCTCCTCGACTATTGTAAGTCGCTTTGGATAAAAGCGTCTGCTAAATGACTAAATGTAAATGTAAATGTAAATGGATGCTTACCGACTTTCTTCAAAATATCTTCTTTTGTGTTCTGCAAAGGTAAACAGATTTTAAATGACTTACATTTACATATTTACATTTACATTCAGTCATTTAGCAGACGCTTTTATCCAAAGCGACTTACAATAGTCGAGGAGACAATGAAGCGGTAAATAGCCGATACAACAATAGATGAACAAGTGCTACAACAAATGATGGCCAGTTTTGTATTTTTGTGTAACTATCGCTTTAAGGTCACAGATACCTTTATGAAATATTAATGCTTTCATCATCATCAAACCATAAGATTCACATCAGAGATCCAAACAAAAACATTTTCAGGAAATAAATGAATATATCTCCAAATATGAGAGTCATAAACACAAGTCTTGTGTGATTCCAGACAGAAGAAGGCTATTATGACGTCATCAACAAGCTGTCATTATGTATCATCACCATGGATACAAAGGCACACGTTTATGAAATCCTCTCTCACCTTCTGTAAGGATCCTTCAGATGTTCTTCATCACCCTGAAGGAGAAACACAAACACACTGCAGAACTAACAGACAAACTTCCTTTATTCATTCACATTCTCTCTAATGTGTTCATTCTGTCAGCCAACCCCGAGAGTGACGTCACGCATACCAAAACCTCCTAAATAAACACTACGTCATGCGGCTTTAAGCCAATCAGCGGTAAGTATGCAAATTAAATTCAAACGTCGAATGCTGCGAATTAAAATGTAATAGTTTTGGATTTAGTCTGCTGTTGTTTGCGATAATCTTGTTTTAAATAAAAAAAAAGGTTTATTTTAATCCGTTTTGGTGCCGGTTTCGTTTTGATTGACAGCCGTGAGGTGATCCATCCGTCCAATCAGAGCGCAGATCTCAGCTTTGGCGTGGCTGCAGTGAGGTGATCCAGCTGTCCAATCAGCGCGCTGCTTTCAGACACATTCGATGTCTGCTGTCGTCATCAATGTAAATATTGTGGATACATCAGCAAATGTTATATCTTATTAATAAAATAAAATAATTATCTTTCAAACTAATTTACAAAATGTATAATGTAAAACTTTATTTGGAGAAGCATAAAGCCAATATTGATACTAAATGTTAATGTTATAACTTAATTTATTTTCTTGGTTTATTTTATATTTATAAATGTGAGTTTTAATAACAACAAACCACATTTTATTGTTTTCTTTAAATTTATTTAAATAATATTTTGTTTTCACAGAATAAGAAAGCTGGTAAAACGATATAATTTAGTAATGAATTTGATTTGTATAATATACTAAAATGTCAATGTTTTTTTCTTGTATTCTTAACAATAATTAAGGTTACAATAATTAAGGTTATCAATATATATATTTTTTCTGTATATATTATGTGAAGAAAACCTGTCAACTCTTTATTGTATGTTATACTGCATTAATAGAAAAGTAAATAAATATAAAAAAATATTGTGGATATTAGACACACCATTGTTTTAGTACAATTACAAACTATTAATATAATAAGTTATTAGATTTTTTCTGCATTACTAAAAAAGTAAATATATATTAAAAATATTGTGGATATTAGACACACCATTGTTTTAGTGCAATTACAAACTATTAATATAATAAGTTATTAGATTTTTCCTGCATTACTAAAAAAGTAAATATATATTAAAAATATTGTGGATATTAGACACACCATTGTTTTAGTACAATTACAAACTATTAATATAATAAGTTATTAGATTTTTTCTGCATTACTAAAAAATAAAATAAATAATAAAAAATATTGTGGATATTAGACAGACCATTGATTTTCGTGCAATTACAAACTATTAATATAAGAGTTATTAGATTTTTTTCTGCATTACTAAAAAAGTAAATAAAAAATAAAAAATATTATGGATATTAGACACACCATTGATTTAAGTGCAATTACAAACTATTAATATAATAAGTTATTAGATTTTTTCTGCATTACTAAAAAAGTAAATAAAAAATAAAAAATATTATGGATATTAGACACACCATTGATTTTAGTGCAATTACAAACTATTAATATAAAAAGTTATTAGATTATGGCTTGACAGATGACACAGGAAACAAGTCAGAAAGCTTAAGAAAAACTAAATTTCAATAAAAGGTTACACAATGTGTGTCAGAAAAACTTTTAATGTTAAAGTTGTTCAGTGCTATTATCACTTTAAACTAACTTTTTAAAAACTTTTGTAAAGTATTATAATAAACATAGATCGAGTTAATCATATAATGTTTAGAGGGAAAGAAGACAAAGTGGAAATGAAAGATTCTGAGGTTTTGTGCTCACGTGCTGTGGTTTAGCTGTTAAAAATCTTTTTTTAGAATCTCAATGTTGGTCAAATAAATATGTGTATTCTTTGCTCAGTTCTGAAACTTCACCAGTCATTTCAGATCAGCATTATCACAACCTTAGCATCCCAAGCATCTGTCTCCATGACAACACTGAAGATGCTGCTGTCATCTCAGATCCAGTTCATCTTAAGTCTCTGTCTCCATGACAACACTGAAGATGCTGTTGTCATCTCAGATCCAGTTCATTTTAAGTCTCTGTCTCCATGACAACACTGATGCTGCTGATGCTGCTGCTGCTGTCATCTCAGATCCAGTTTAACTAATGTCTCTGTCTCCATGACAACACTGATGCTGCTGCTGTCATCTCAGATCCAGTTTAACTTATGTCTCTGTCTCCATGACAACACTGAAGATGCTGCTGTCATCTCAGATCCACTTCATCTTAAGTCTCTGTCTCCATGACAACACTGCTGCTGCTGCTGCTGTCATCTCAGATCCAGTTTAACTTATGTCTCTGTCTCCATGACAACACTGATGCTGCTGCTGTCATCTCAGATCCAGTTCATCTTAAGTCTCTGTCTCCATGACAACACTGAAGATGCTGTTGTCATCTCAGATCCAGTTTATTTTAAGTCTCTGTCTCCATGACAACACTGATGCTGCTGATGCTGCTGCTGTTGTCATCTCAGATCCAGTTTAACTAACGTCTCTGTCTCCATGACAACACTGAAGATGCTGTTGTCATCTCAGATCCAGTTCATTTTAAGTCTCTGTCTCCATGACAACACTGATGCTGCTGATGCTGCTGCTGCTGTCATCTCAGATCCAGTTTAACTAATGTCTCTGTCTCCATGACAACACTGATGCTGCTGCTGTCATCTCAGATCCAGTTTAACTTATGTCTCTGTCTCCATGACAACACTGAAGATGCTGCTGTCATCTCAGATCCACTTCATCTTAAGTCTCTGTCTCCATGACAACACTGATGCATCTGCTGCTGCTGTCATCTCAGATCCAGTTTAACTTATGTCTCTGTCTCCATGACAACACTGATGCTGCTGTCATCTCAGATCCAGTTTAACTTATGTCTCTGTCTCCATGACAACACTGAAGATGCTGCTGTCATCTCAGATCCAGTTTAACTTATGTCTCTGTCTCCATGACAACACTAATGCTGCTGCTGCTGCTGCTGTCATCTCAGATCCAGTTTAACTTATGTCTCTGTCTCCATGACAACACTGATGCTGCTGCTGTCATCTCAGATCCAGTTTAACTTATGTCTCTGTCTCCATGACAACACTGAAGATGCTGCTGTCATCTCAGATCCACTTCATCTTAAGTCTCTGTCTCCATGACAACACTGAAGATGCTGTTGTCATCTCAGATCCAGTTCATTTTAAGTCTCTGTCTCCATGACAACACTGATGGTGCTGATGCTGCTGCTGCTGTCATCTCAGATCCAGTTCATCTTATGTCTCTGTCTCCATGACAACACTGAAGATGCTGCTGTCATCTCAGATCCAGTTTAACTTAAGTCTCTGTCTCCATGACAACACTGATGCTGCTGCTGTCATCTCAGATCCAGTTTAACTTATGTCTCTGTCTCCATGACAACACTGAAGATGCTGCTGTCATCTCAGATCCACTTCATCTTAAGTCTCTGTCTCCATGACAACACTGAAGATGCTGTTGTCATCTCAGATCCAGTTCATTTTAAGTCTCTGTCTCCATGACAACACTGATGGTGCTGATGCTGCTGCTGCTGTCATCTCAGATCCAGTTCATCTTAAGTCTCTGTCTCCATGACAACACTGAAGATGCTGCTGTCATCTCAGATCCAGTTTAACTTAAGTCTCTGTCTCCATGACAACACTGAAGATGCTGTTGTCATCTCAGATCCAGTTCATTTTAAGTCTCTGTCTCCATGACAACACTGATGCTGCTGTCATCTCAGATCCAGTTTAACTTATGTCTCCATGACAACACTGAAGATGCTGTTGTCATCTCAGATCCAGTTTAACTTATGTCTCTGTCTCCATGACAACACTGATGCTGCTGCTGTCATCTCAGATGCAGTTTAACTTATGTCTCTGTCTCCATGACAACACTGATGCTGCTGTCATCTCGGATCCAGTTTAACTTATGTCTCTGTCTCCATGACAACACTGAGGATGCTGCTATCATCTCAGATCCAGTTTAACTTATGTCTCTGTCTCCATGACAACACTGATGCTGCTGTCATCTCAGATCCAGTTCATCTTAAGTCTCTGTCTCCATGACAACACTGATGCTGCTGTCATCTCAGATCCAGTTTAACTTATGTCTCTGTCTCCATGACAACACTGAGGATGCTGCTGTCATCTCAGATCCAGTTTAACTTATGTCTCTGTCTCCATGACAACACTGAAGATGCTGCTGTCCTCTCAGATCCAGTTTAATTTTGTTTTTCTGGCTTATAGATTTAAATCTACAGAAGTTACAGAATAAAATGATGTGGGTACACAATATAATTTTGCTTTGAAGTTGTTGGTATTTTTTGAATATTTAAACACTATAGTTTATTTAGTATAGCTGTTATTTCATCATCACATAATTAAAGTATCAAATAATATATAAGTTACAAGTAACCCGCTCACGAAAACATACTTTCATCAAGTACTTTTATTATGTACTTTACACGACTTTTATTTTGAACGTCGCCGGAAGAGCGTCTCTCACGCGTAGCTGATTTCCGGCTCAGTGTTGTTGTTGTGGCGCTATGTTGTGTCGGCGCGGCCTCGATCTTCTCGCCTGAGTTTCTGTCGTGTTCTGCGGGTTCATGTTCCGCGCCGCCGACATTAAGAGCTTCGGTAAAGCAGGAACCAGCTGGTATGTGTTTTTATCATCTGTTGTGTTGTGTTGTGTTGTGTTGTGTTGTGTTGTGTTGTGTTGTTTGTGTTGTTTGATGTCCATCACGTTCTCTTTAATCTGACAACTGACAATACATTACCATGGTGATGTCATTGCGTCATTGTTGCCATGAGCACATATGAGCATCATTCATATCCCTGCTATACATATATGATAATATTCCAATTAAAATAGTGTCATCTGTGTCATGTTTCCTTAACTTCATGTGGATCATCATTGAACTCTCCTAATGTTATATTTAAGACATAATTGTGTTATTATATATATAATACTAATATATGTATATGTATATGTGTATATATGTGTATATGTATATATATATATATATATATATATATATATATATATATATATGTGTGTAGTATGTATGTATGTGTGTGTGTGTACATGTGTATATATATATATGTATGTATATATGTGTGTGTGTGTGTGTGTGTGTGTGTGTGTGTGTGTGTGTGTGTGTGTGTGTGTGTGTGTGTGTGTGTGTGTATATATGTATGTAGGTAGGTCTGTCTGTCTGTCTGTCTGTCTGTCTGTCTGTCTGTCTGTCTGTCTGTCTGTCGGTATATATGTCTGTCGGTATATATGTCTTTATGTATGTATGTATGTATGTATGTATATATATATATGTATGTGTGTGTGTGTGTGTGTGTGTGTGTGTGTGTGTGTGTGTGTGTGTGTGTGTGTGTGTGTGTGTGTGTGTATATGTGTGTATATGTGTGTATATTTATGTGTATATATATATAAATATATGTATGTGTGTGTAAATGTATATGTAATACTATATATTTGCATAGGGTATGTTTATTTTTTAGTATATCATGTATATAAGACTCCTCACATTAAGAGCCTACTATTTGTAATGCATTAAATTAACATTAATTTTAAGAAAAACAGATGAAATTACTTAGAATAAATAGATATTTGTCTTCTTAGAAAACAAAAGCATTATTTCAAAAATCATAATTGTCGATTATTAACCTTGATTTTGTATTTGCGATTATTATTTTCGATTAATTTGGAAATGTTCAATAACTTTGTGTGCAGGTGCATGGAAAACACTACAAATCTCAACTCAAATATGATGTAAATATAAAATAATTACTTTCAAAAAAACAATAACTAAAGGTCAACACGTCAACTCACAATCTCTAATTCAAAAATGTATTAAGTGCCCAAACATACAGCAGAAACACACAAAGATGAGCACAAATAAACAGCTGTTATTGATGTGATTGTATAACTGCTTCACCTTTCGATGAATTGTGCAGCCCTAACTCTAATATATTGACATTGTGTCAGGTTGTCAAATTGCTTTGGTTGCAGATATACATTTATTATTATTCTAAGCTACACAAAATACAAATCCTGGAGCCAAAATACGAAAAAGCATAAAGCCAATATTGATACTAAATGTTAATTTCGTTAATTTAACACTAAAGATGGTTCAATATATTTTGGATGTGTCAATAAACTGTACAACTTTTGAGAAATATTAATTTAATAAAAATACTATCCAGTGAGATGTACCTATTACTTTCAAAAGAATAATTTTAGGACATTCAACTAACTTGTTTTGTTATAAATCGTACTTTATGTTCTTGGTTTATTATATATTTATAAATGTAAGTTTAATGACAACAAACCACATTTTATTGTTTTCTTTAAAGAACTTTGAATTTATTTAAATACTATTTCGCTGTCACATAAAAAGAAAGCTGGAAAAACGATATCATTTAGTAATGACTTTGTTTTGTGTAATGTACGTAATGTTTAGGTTTCTATCCTCAAGTTTTTATGCTTTTGAACTTTGTTTTTTATTTCTTTTTTTCCTTTTCTTTTTTCAATGGTTTTTCTTGTATTCTTAACAATAATTAAGTTGGCAATGTATATATCTGTTTCTGTATATATTATGTGAAGACAAGCTGTCAACTCTTTATTGTATGTTTTTCTGCATTAATAAAAAAAATAATAATAATTACAAATATAGTGGATATTAGACACACCATTGATATAAGTGCAATTACAAACTATAAATACAATAAGTTAAACGATTATAGCTTGACAGATGGCACAGGAAACAAGTCAGGAAGCTTTATAAAAACTAAATTTCAATAAAAGGTTACACAATGTGTGTCAGAAACACTTTTAATGTGAATTTTAAAAAATTACGATTCACAAGCTATGAAATTACTTAACTGACAATTGTGTCATCATTAACTCAAGTAACTCCCAAACAACTTTTGAGAGATAATTAGCCGTGTATGTGGGTTTGAAGGATTGTTTGTGTAAGCGCAATATGTGTGCGGATTTAAGACACACACGGTGAAAACAACTGTCAGACAGTTAACTGAAAGTCTTGTTCTGTTTCTCGTTTTTTAATATGGCGAATCGCAACCATCTTGTTAAGCTGTGCACTGTCACCTTGTGTAAAGGTCGATTGACGCAAGAATGTCGTCATGTAAAGCTCACCTGGGGCTTCATTCCCTGCGTTTGTGTATCTGTATCTGTGTTTAAGTGCAAAGTGGAGTCATAGGAACAGTGAAGCGGATCCCATGATGTCTCTGGTCAAATATTGCATTGCTTAAAGCCAATCAAAGTCAAGAACCAGAAATAAGTGTTGGATAATATTATACTAATTTATAAGCAAGTGCTTCTGTGTTACTGAAGATCTGATTTAAAAAAATACTATTTATAAATATTTTAAGTATATTTATGAATGCTTATTTTCATAGTCTGTTTCAACATCAATTTTTTCCCATCAGGCACTTTCGGCGGACAATGGACGAGCTAGTCCATGACTTGGTGTCGGCTCTAGAGGAAAGTTCTGAACAGGCCCGTGGCGGGTTTGGGGATGGTGGAGATCACGCCCTGGCCGTTGGTTGCCTGCTGAAGCGACAGGCACGTAAGCGGCGTGGCCGGAAACGTCGGTCCGATAACCCTCACCCGCCATGGGACACCTGTCACCTGAGTGAAGGGTCCGAATCCAGTCTGGAGGAGCAGAAAGACTATCGATCCTCCGTGGCAGGTGGGGGAGGTAACACCCGTGACAACAACAGTGACTCCGATGAGCAGCTGGGTGCAAAGCGACGTACGCCCCTCACCGCCGACTCAGGCAGGGGGAAGAGACCACTCTGGATGGACGATTTAAGTGGAGCTGATGTTTTGGGAACACGCAGTTTAAGGAGGCGCAGGAAGGTCAAGCGCATGGCTGTAGACCCACCTTTAGATGTGGCCACCATGTTGGCACCCCCCAAAACATCCATGGCGGGTAGCAGTAGAGAGATAGGGTTTCTGGAAAATAAAGGAAGTGAGGCATGTAAAAACAGGGTAAAGAAAAGAAAGTTCACGGCACAGAGACTCGTGCAGGACGCCACAGATGAAGGGGTGGTGGTGGAGAGCGAGGAGGCGGGTCAAGCGGCCAAAGACAAAATGGACTTTGAGGAACAGAAGGGCTCAGATGAGGACATGAGTGACAGGTGGTTAGTGTTCCTCTTTAGTTTGTAGCCCCTCCTCTTCCTGTTTCTCTTTTCAACAAATCAAGATCTCAACATTGAGGCGTTTTCCTCTGGCTTAATTCATTGTCTTTGACGATTTTAAATATTTTGTCATGAGATAAACGGCCTGTATGTGTTTGGCTTGTTACAGTGAGACGAGCAGTGTCAGTAACAGCAGTGATGGAGGTCTGTACACAAATGACGAAGGAAGACAAGGTTTATGTTTTTCTCTTTTTCATGATATAACATATACGAAAGCTAAGCTTGGAATGTCAAGGAACAACATTGTGCGATTTGTGTCTGGTTTTTCAGGTGATGATGAGCAGAGTGATTGGTTCTATGAGGGGGAGCCAGGCGGGGCTTGTGGAATTGCAGGTGTAGTCCCGTGGTGGGAGAGAGATTCCAATGAGCTCGACCTCAATGATCCTGTGTTTAACAGCATATTGACCGGAGCGTTTCCGTTAATGTCACAGGGGACTCAGAGAGGTGATGCATGCACACACATTCAATACTCCTGATGTATTCAAACCTTTCTGAATCATCTGTAACAGAATATAGAAAATGTAAATGTTTTTCTGGTGTTCATGAATTTATATATTTTAGAGAGCAGTAAACTGTTCTCTGCACCAAACAGACAAAATATTCAATTTTAAAACAAATACAGGATTTGTTTGGCAATTTGGGCTAGTTAACGCAAGTGCGATTCAACCTTTTATCTAAAGGAGCAGTTTCACTGGCAGTGTCTGTCAATCTAAAGGTAATCTTGAGGACCCGTAGTGTATAATCGCGTTGTTCATTCATCGGAAAAGTATTTGGTTTATTCACATTTAGAGAAGACATATACTATGTCATGCGTCTTAACTCCATTTGCAGTCTAAAGCACTTATAGTTTGTTAGTAAATTTCTCTCACTATCTTTCAGGTTTTCAAGCACGGCTTGCCCGGCAGGCTTGTCTTCAGCAGTCACAGGTATCTGAGCTTATCTGAAATATTATCGGAAAATCATGGTGATTCTTAAGGTTAAAGATTCTGTTTACATTTTCTTTCCAAACACAGGGATCATCTCAGAGAATCGTTCCTGATAGATTACCGCGGTTATCACAGGACCCTCATGAGTAAGTTCTGGTTTGCTCAGAGATTTTAAAAAGCTCGACTTGATTTAAAAGAATTATTTTTCCCTGTAGGTCTTGGTTCAGTGCCGGGGCCAGAAGAGATCAGGTAAAGTTTACAGAACATTCATTAATTTAGCATTAACTTTAGTTTGTGTGGTGCGCGTGTTCACATCCCTTGTGAAATTTTGATTTTGTTTGTGTTTGTTCAGTTGCTTTGGGATCCTCGTGACAGAAGCCACAAAAAGAGCTGCTCTTTAAAGACGGCCAGCAGGTACTGTTATTGTGTGTTTTATAAAGAGATTGATTCATTTGTGTATTGTGGGATATGAAATATAATAGTACGTATGTTAATGCGTGCATGTGTGTTTTTAGACAGACGAGTGGTCACCTAGGCAGTTTATGTACTGGAGATATAAAAAGACGACGGAAAGCTGCACCTGTAGCAGCCCCTTCAGCCTCAGGTAAAACACACATTTATTTACCACATTCCTTTTATTTATGTGTGTTGAAAGGATTCTGGACCACATCAAGATGACAGTGAGGCTTGTAGCCGTGGCAACAGTTGAGTCATTGATAGTCATTTGACAGGATTGACAGCTCAATCCATTTCCTGCCCAGATCCTAGACGCAAAGCACATGCCATGTGTCACCCAGGATCAGAGTTCACGGGGCTCAGTTTCTGGATTTCTTAGAATTGATTTAGAACAGACAATGAGAAGCAAAATCCAGATTATATGAAAGTGAATATCATCAGATTCATTCACATTGACATAACTGTTATGCGTGAAAGAAGTAGGCACATTTCACTTTGATTTTATGACCTTTATAATTTAAATGAACATGTTTCTTGTCAGCTTACCTGGTTCACTTTTGATGTATTTAAAATATGTATTTAATCTACAAAATTGAACGAAGATCCGTAGTTTGAACTTTATTTCAACTCATCATTTGCATCACAAGAATCAGTCAGCCTAATCGCTTAATGCAGATTAATCTCTCTCTCTTTATCTCTCTATCTCTCTCAGGTGTAGTTGGTGATGGTGCCTCTCCTCTCCCTGAGTCAAATGTTGGGAACCGTATGCTACAGTCTATGGGTTGGACCCCGGGCTCAGGGTTAGGTCCAGAGGGCAGAGGCATCACAGAGCCTATCCGTGCATCTCAGCGGCCAAAGGGAGCTGGACTGGGTTTCAACTGAGTTCAATCTGAGAACAAAGAGAAACTCGCAGAGAGACTGAGACCTGGTTTCTCTGTCTCACCGTTAACCTCAGTGTTAAAGGCAGCCGGCAGCAGAGGTCAGCACGGAGCTGACAGCTCTATAGATATATGATGGACAGAATACAATGAAAGAGAATATGTGCACCAACCCAAACAAGAGCTGATTCACTGCCGCCCCAATCACAATGTTATAGCTCAAAAAACATCCAAACTTTGTTGCTTTTGTTCAGTAACAGAAATTATATTGATTTGAAAAATCCCTTTTGATGCTGAGAGGTAAAAGTTTTATGAGTATCTGGTCATATTTTACCCCCAAATATTGCAAGGTTATAGAGAGAAAAATGAAGTCTGTTTTTATTCGGAACATTGTAGTGATTTCATTGTGACTACATAAAATATTTTCATTATCCTTATGCAAAAGGCATAATTATTTTTTGATTTTGCGGTTAAATGTGAAATACAGTTTTTTTAAGAGTTTTATTTGTCAGATTTTAATAACTGCAGAATCCGCAGTAGATGATATGAGAAAGTTTTCCTGAGACAATTTCCCAAATCATTGAAATGAAATGACCAAATTTACTATCATAAATTTAGCAGTTTAATAATATTCTTTTTTACTGTCAAAATAGTGAGTCAGGTGTCTATAAATGTAAACGTCCGAAACTTCAACGTCTTAAATGAATCTCATTGATGTTCAATACAAACACACAGCCAAACGTCAGTGCTCAGATCAAACCAGCAGACATCAACATGTTTCCAAGGGGTTTTATTTTTGAAAAAATGATTTTAGTTTTTAACTTTTTGAAGATGAGTTCACTCCAAGTCGTCTGTACTATAATTTCAATGTGTTTGAATGTCTGATGTAACATCTATTCATGTTTGTTAGATTTTTCATTCATGGATGTTTAGACATCTTCGGGTAAATATGTACCAATATATTGCTCTTATGAATGTGAACACCTCCGCCCTCACCTAAACCATGTGTATTAAATGCAGAAGTGACACTGAATGAGCTGTTGCTCTCGAACTACTGATCCGTTCCTTTTTCATTACCATGTGTTATGTGAAATTCAGAGAAATGCATGTGCTGTATTTCTAAATACAGTAATTGGACAATTGGATTAATTGACTGAATTAGCTTAATGATAATGGAGTTAACTATTCAGGGAGATGAACTGACTCTCACTGATCATCTGTAAGAGCGTGGATCACTGCTGTGTTTGCTAAACACTTCAGTTCCCCTTGTGAGCAATCCCGGATGAAGATTATGTTATCTTTACAGAGCGTACAGGAATTTAATCCCTAATTAAAGACAGGGAGAGCATGTGATGTCACTTCCTGTCTGGCACATGGTTTGAGCCGTGCATGTTATTCCCTGAATGAAGTTTTTGGCAACATGTATTATTAAATGTTCTTGTTCTCTGAACAATACAACAGACTGCTATAAATTCATTTGCTGTATATATGAGGAATCAAGCATGAGTGAAGGTTATTTGTGTTCTGCGTGACACTCCACAATAGAACATCGGTCTACTTGAGCGTTTTTGCCAATTTATTTGCAGAACTTATGTTTGCAGGGATATATTCATGTTTCCAAAAGTCACAACGGTGTACTGTTTATGTGCTGTCCACCAGTATTGATCAGATTAAAACATTCTCAGTTCTTAAATGCTTTGAATCTTTGACTTAACCTAGATGAACTGGATTTTTTTAAAAGGCTTACAGAACATTTTTAAAGGTATCACTATCTTATCTATTACAGGTATGTCAGAACCGTCTTCTTAAGATTTTCTTTATATCGACTTTTGTTTTTTAATTAAACACAGTTTTGAAGACACACATTTTCAGTTTAATGCTCTTAAATGCATTTAAGGCGTTCCAGTTCATTCTTGTCTGGGAGGCAAAATTCTGATTTAAATTAAACGTAATGTTTTGTAGTTTTTGTCTAGCTGTTAATGTGTTGATAAACTTATAACTTTAAACTGATTTGATGTTTTTTTAATTTGGTAACAACTGAATTGGTTTGTTTGTCAAATACAGTTTATTTGATATGATGCGTAAGTAAATTGTACAAGATTATGCTCTTGTATTTATACCATGCTTTAGAAAGGGCCAAACTGACGGCTCTAAGTATTAACATATGAAGTTTTATCTCTTTGAAGATCAAAATGTATTACCTGTCTCTTTTTAACAGAAGTGTATGTAAGATGGATGTGATGAGATGAGATTCTCTCTGTTAGTGTATAATCCTGCTCCGCTTGACACTTTAAGATCTCTACCACGTTATGCTGACTACAGGTATCAGCTTCAACACACACAAACCTGAGAAACTTAAGCATGGATGACATTATGTCTGTACAAAAAATATCTAAAAGCCTTGCAACTCATTTCTATGTTTTAAAAACCTTCTATGTTATACTGTATCATTATACTACATCAGCCCTGTTGCATAGGATGAAAGTGTTTTGTAATAACAGACCCTTGTAGCCGTCATACGAGGGGTAGAGAGAGAAAGAAGAGACGGATGTTTAAGGAGAAACATTTCCTGATGTGTTGTGGGCATTGACAATGATGAGGGTTTGAGATCTGGAGTCTAGAAAATGTCAGTTTTAGACATGGAGATATCTCTTTGTTAGAAGCTCAGTGTGTGTTTGCTTTCATAACCTTGTGGTACCACAAACAATGTGTTTGAATTGAAAATGTGGGGTGTAAACACACAAAGACACGCATGATCTCATGTACAAACTCTATTGTTTCTTCAAAGTTTGTTGAGCGTAAATTCGGCTTGTAGGAGTGTTATACGAATAGTTTGGCCAATAATTAAAATGTAATTACACCGTCTTGTCGTTGCAATCATGTATTCCCTTTCTGAAGGGATTAAAAAATCTACAATACTCTTGCAACCTTTATTTCTTTATATCTGCAGATTTGTATTCACGATACACAATAGAACAGTTTTTGTATTATTTGTTTTTTTTGGCGAGGAATAAATAAAAAAAGAATCTTAAAAGAAGATCAGAATGTAAATTTGCATCACATTTAATAAGAGTCATGTAGATTGTGTTGAGATGTGATCTCGTGTTCAGATAACATTAAAAAATGTGCCACTCTTATCAGTCTGAGAAGTGCGAATCAGTGACTTAAAACACCAGTTTTTGATTTTGTATTGATTTGTTTAAAAAAAATATTTGCTTTATTTCTGTTATTATTCATAGCAAATTATAAAAAATCAAACCTTCTGACATGTGTTTTACATATAGAAAGCACACCTTTAGAAAAGCATTATACAAAAATGTTGAAACTTGGACCCCTTGGACACTTCTGCATTAAGCTATATCTATTTACAGTCAATTCCTCGGCAATTCCATCTGGTTCGCCTCAGCTGCCAAAACCGAACTCCCAAGACTCCAGAGATTAATCTGTGAATCCCTGGCCCTTCCCTTCCTACACCTCAAGAACCGTATTCAGCCAAAGTGAGTATAAGTCACCCTGGACCCCCTACACCCCTGACACCCAGCACACTTTCTCTTTGATCGTCGGCGCTACAGAGCACAAAACCAGCCGGACACAGAAAGTTTATTTCCGTAGGCCATATCACTCATGAACAGTTAAAAGATTCCCTGTTCTGTAAACATGTGCAATACTTGCCCTTATAATATTACCATAAAGCACCTGATAACATGTATATTTACAATACAGATGTACATTTTTTATACAATCCGGAGCAGTTTGTCTATTGCATTTCTACCATTGTGTATGTTTATGTTTATTTTTTGTTACCTATGTTATTTGTCACGTGTCTTATATGAGAATATTTTCTGGGTTTCTGACACAGTGTTGCCAACCCACTAACTTTTGTATGTCATTACCCTGCACATATTACAGACATGCATAAAAATAAAACATAGACACATCCAGCATCATATCATAAAAACAAAAGGCCTGTATTTTCCCTGTATTTGCTGATATAAACACACATTTGTAATCTATACAGACTTCTGACATACATCTTACATCACACACATTAAAATCGGTTAGATCAAATAATGCCGCACCTGATAAGGATATAAACATATCAAGTGAAAGCAACCTTTTGAATTGTTGTGTGTTTTAGGGGTCGTAGTTTTAATACTATAAATTCAGTAAACTATTCAACGAGTAAATAGAAATGACTGAGTGCATTGTATTGAGTGTTGTGCTCTTGATCTGGTAGATTTGTCAAAAAAATGCAAAAAGTTTTAAATATTTAGAGGAGGGATACAGATTTCACATTCACCGAAATGGTTTCTTCTGCAGAACACAAAAGAAGATATTTGAAGAAATGTCTGGTTTTGCGTGCATACATTGAAAGCCATGCTATTTTGTAACCAATGCTGTTATAAAATATTTCCTTTTGTAATCTGCAAAAGAATACGTATTGGATTTTAATAGAAAAGCAGTTGTAATAGAAGTCATTAAAGGTTTGGTGTAACACAAGGGTAAATTACATTTTAGGTGTTGGTGTGCATGTGGATATTGGCATTTAATTAAAAAATATATATAAAATTGACAGTAAAATATGTATTAAACTGTTGATTTAGTTGTAATAATTAAGTGTGTGGCTGTTAAATAAGTTTTACGAAATGTAAAATGAAATTTTATCTTACAGTTTTTATGAATGTATAATTCAAATCCATCACATTTCACATCAAGGCCAAACCTGAAAGCCACTTCTGCACACCTGCACACAATCACTATTCACTGACAACTATTTTCATTGGTTGGTAATCTGCTGACATCAGTGTTAGGGGCGGGGACATCTGTTTAATATTCATGAGCTGTAGTTTGGTTTGATCACTTGAGCTGAAGCTTCACAAACACTGAGAAGAGATCCAGGGATCACTGAGAGCATCTTTACAATAAAACATCACAACTAAAGGACAAAAGTGAACATCATTTTCACTGATGGATCTAATGCAGTTTTATCAGCCTGAGTGTTTTTCATTTCCCTCTGAACAGATCAAGTAAGAAACATTCATTTTACAGTTTTATTAAATAGAGATAAATTTGATGTTATGTATTTGGGAATTGTGCTGTTTAAGTTGTAGAAAAGCTCCAGATAAACATTACATTTGCAATAAAAATGGAATAAATTACTATATATATATATATATATATATATATATATATATATATATATATATATATATATAGATAGATAGATAGATAGATAGATAGATAGATAGATAGATAGATATAGAGATATATAATGTCATATATATATATATACTATACAAGAAAAAGATTTTAATGTTTTTTGTGTTTTTATGTTTTTATTTTGCTGAACATATTTTTGTTAAAAGGTTGATAAATATTGATTCACATATTAGAGAGAATTAATTAACTGAATATAAAATATGCTTAAAGAGTTATAATTTTCTAGGCATGTAATAACATGTGATGGTTAATATAAATAAAGAAATGTTTCTTGATGTATGAAATGTAACTTTATTTGATCTGTCAAAAACTTCCAGCATTTTTTTCTTAAAATACTTGATATTCCCTCATCAAACATTCCTAATGTAACCTTTCCATACTTTGAATGAATTCTCTCATGTATTATCTAGCTGTCTTTCATCAAGAGATTGTAGAAAATGAAGTTGTCCGGTTGGAAGTGTGTAGTTGTAAATTGTTCTTCTACAATCTTATCCGTATTCAGGATTAAACACAGACAGAAAACATTCTTCATAATCATATCTGAATCACAGATCTGATAAAGTAAGGTCTGTGGATTAAACAAACAGAACAAATACCAGACGGAGGAAGTTTATGTGAAACAGTTATTCATTAAATGACCATTTAGATTATTTAGTATATTTACACATCAATATGAACCAGAAGTCTAACAAAAACTCAAAAAACTGAAGTATAATGAAAAAGTAAAAATAATATGGAAGTGTAAAAAAGACTTTCATCTTTCTTATAACAGAGTTGAGAAAACATAACTCCAAACCAAATTTAACAGATATTGCATGATAAAATAAAGATGAAAAAGCCAAATCTCTCATGAAAAATATCCCACATTTGATCCTGTTGTGTTAACCGAAGAATTTTGTCTGGGAGCACATGTTCTGGCAACTTTCTCTGACCGTCTTAAAGCAATAGGATTGGAGAGCTGGTGATGTAGTTACAAGTAATTCTTCTGGATCCCAAACAACACCCTGATGGTCTTTAAGATTGTAGAGAGAGAGAGAGAGAGAGAGAGAGAGAGAGAGAGAGAGAGAGAGACCAGAGAGAGAGAGAGACCAAAGAGAGAGAGACCAGAGAGAGAGAGAGAGAGAGAGAGAGACCAGAGAGAGAGAGAGAGAGAGAGAGAGAGAGAGAGAGAGAGAGAGAGAGAGAGACCAGAGAGATGAGAGAGACGAGAGGGAGAGAGAGAGAGAGACCAGAGAGACCAGATAGACCAGAGAGAGAGAGAGACCAGAGAGAGAGACCAGAGAGAGAGACCAGAGAGAGACCAGAGAGAGAGAGAGAGAGAGAGAGAGAGAGAGAGAGAGAGAGAGAGAGAGAGAGAGAGAGAGAGAGAGAGAGAGAGAGACAGGTGTGTACAGGTTCTGTGTGTACAGTAAACACTCGGACAGGACTGATTTTTAGAATTTTGTGAGTTGTGCTGATAAAAAGAAAAAACAAAGAGTCACTTTTAAGATATCTTTTTAAAATTAAAAACTGAGCTATAGTTGGCTGTGGAAGAAATAAAAGGACAATTTTTGAATAACCAATTTTCATGTTGATGTCAGGAAATAATACAAATGAAACTTTTTTTCAAGATTACAGAATGAGTTTAGTTCTCATTGTTCTGTCTGCTTCTTAAGCTTTTTAGACATGATGTCAATCACCAACCACTACCCTCCCTACATCAAGGCCGAACCATCGAGCCCTTCATCCCCGCCGGACAGTGTGTCCCAGCACAGTCCCGGGGCATCATCGGATGCTGGAAGCTGCTACAGTTCAGTAACTAAAGAGGTGCAAACAGGTCTGGACTCTCCAGTGATAGCGGTGTTGAGTCCTCATGAAACCCCCTATAGTCTGATGGAGGAATCTGAGATGAAGAATGACTACAGATTGAGGTCGGCCACCAAACGTATGTGTCTGGTGTGCGGAGATGTTGCTTCCGGATTTCACTATGGAGTTGCTTCCTGTGAGGCCTGCAAAGCTTTCTTTAAACGTACCGTTCAAGGTCAGATTGCTTAACAAATAACTGTGTTGTTGAAAGAAAATGCTGGGTTATTTCTACCCAATGCTGGGTCAAATATGGACAGTGAAAAAAAAGAATGTCAATGTAATAAATCGAGTTTTGCATTAGATAAAATCTGTTTATCTATTTATCCAAATAAAATCTATCTATTTTCCATGAAAATATTTAATAATACATAAATATTTTTAGAAATATATATATATATATATATATATATATATATATATATATATATATATTTCTAAAAATATTTATGTATTATTAAATATTGTGCAGTTCTCATAAAAAAATCGAGTTTTGCATTAGATAAAATCTGTTTAACTATTTATCCAAATAAAATCTATCTATTTTCCATGAAAATTATTTATTATTTATTTAGATATTATAAAAATATATATACTGTTTATATATATATATATATATATTTCTAAAAATATTTATGTATTATTAAATATTGTGCAGTTCTCATAAAAAAAATCCAATACTATTCGCACAAAATACCGACAAAAATTTATGTTGAAAGTACAATAAACATGTTAGTGTAAAATTATGCTTCCAAATCTAAGCCAATCTAATTTAGTTCTGCTGTTAATAATAAGTAATAACTGTCTGTAAGGTTGTATGTCGGAAATGCATTTTAACTGACATTATTAAAACTGTATATAATATTTTAAGATGCAAATGTAAGTTGTTCATTACGTTGCCTGTACATGTACAGTATATCTTCAGTTTAGCAGTATGGATTTGACGTCACTGTTTGTTTGCAGTACTAACAATGTGTACTCTTGAATCAGTGTGAGCCAGGCCTGATCTTAACTGTTTGTTAAGATTTTGAATCTGGTCACAGGTCATGCCAAAGGGTCCGTCCTGTTCAGAGAACACGAGCGGCAACGAACTTAAAGATCAACTGAAAGACTCGGCATTACCAAGTTTTGTTTACATGCTTCAGATGTTTTACTGTAAAACACATGAGTGATGTAACCGATGATAAGAGGTTAAACACAGACTAACATTTCTCTTATTCAAGAAGGAAAGTGTGTGTTTAAATGATGAAGCTGATGTTCTGTTTGTTCTGTATGTCTCAGGTAACATAGAGTACAGTTGTTCGGTCAGCAGAGATTGTGAGATCACTAAGAGACGCAGGAAGTCTTGTCAGGCCTGTCGATTCACCAAGTGTCTGTCTGTCGGGATGCTGCGAGAAGGTAAAATTCACAACAACACATTTATAGTACACCCAGTCTTAAATGGCATTTACATTCAGCAGATGCATTAATATTTTAATACGTAATAAATTATTAAATATATATTTTTGTTATTAAAATGTATGGATTCTGGGGGTTTGAAATACATAGCTGTGTTGTAGAGCCCAGAGAGATTTCCAATAAAAATAATATCAGCACTCAAATAAAACCGGTGCAGTCAGCAAAAAATACTATGTTATATACTCTGTGTGTGTGCATGCGTGCGTGCGTGCGTGCGCGCGCGCGTTGGGTGTGTGTGTGTGTGTGCATCCAGGTGTAGAGTAGGTGCTGCCCGGATTTACTCTCTGTTTATCTGCTTATTCAGGATTTTCTTTTCCAGTTTTTATTTGAGATAATTAAGCTTATAGTTCACCCCAAAATGAAAATCAAGTCATCATTTAATCATCCTACCCACATTTAAAACCTGTATGACTTTCCACAGCAGAACACAAAAGAAGATATTTTGAAGAATGTTGGTAATTAGCAATTATTGAAGTTGAAGCGTGCCGCTGTCGTTTGGTTACCAACATTCTTCAAAATAGCTTCTCTTGTGTTCTGACGGAGAAAAAAAAGTCATATATGTTTGACAAATGATAGAATTTGTATTTTCTTATTTACAAATACACAGACACACAAACCCTGTCCTTGACATCAGTTCCACAATACTAATATTTTCTTTGTATGTTGATCTCTGTTCTTGTTTTCATGTATGGTGCAGGTGTGCGTTTGGACAGGGTTCGAGGAGGACGGCAGAAATACAAGAGAACTGACTCTAGCCTTTGCTTCGGTGTAGAACTATCTCACAGGAAACCATGTGAGAAATCTTACATCAGTCCGTCTCATCTTTTGGTTTTATCAGAAGTTTTGAGTTAAGTTTTTCTTATGTGTTTTTTTAAGTTCCCTTCAGCAGTCGGCATGAGAATAAGGTGGTGAATCTCCTGTTGGAGGCGGAGCCAAAGAGGGTGTGTGCCATGCCTGATCCCGCCCTCCCTGACAGTGACATCAAAGCTCTGACGACATTGTGTGACCTCGCCGACAGAGAACTCATGCTGAACATCAGCTGGGCCAAACACATACCAGGTACACACACACACACACACACACACACACACACACACACACACACACACACACATACACACACACACACACACACACACACACACACACACACACACACACACACACACACACACACACACACACACACACTCATTTATTCATGTATTTTCCTTATATAGGTGGGTTCTCATAATGCAGGTGCTTTTAGGTTTTCTTATCATTCAGGCAACTTTTCTTGCCCTCGATGTAGGCAAAACGTGAGCCACAAACACACACACATCTGATTTTGTATTTTGTTTTGTAAGCATTATTACAGAGTTGAGTATCAACTCAAAAACAGGTGCTGGTCCTGTGTGTGTGTGTGTGTGTGTGTGTGTGTGTGTGTGTGTGTGTGTGTGTGTGTGTGTGTGATGTTGCGGCTCAGCCCTTCACCCTCAGGTGTTTTCCATAATACGTACACACAGCAAACTAACAACAACAACATATATCTCTGTATACAAAACATAAAGATAATACAACCAAGTGTGTGTGTGTGTGTGTGTGTGTGTGTGTGTGTGTGTGTGTGTGTGTGTGTGTGTGTAGGTGTGTAGGTGTGTAGGTGTGTGTGTGTGTGTGTGTGTGTGTGTGTGTGTGTGTGTGTGTGTGTAGGTGTGTAGGTGTGTAGGTGTGTAGGTGTGTTAAGGTTTGTGTGTTAAGGTTTGTGTGTGTTAAGGTTTTTGTGTGTGAGTGTGTGTGTTTGTGTTAAGTTTTGTGTGTGCATGTTTGAGAGTGTGTTGTATGTCTGTAGGTAAATGGTTGTTTGTGTGCATGAATGCGTTTTTGTGTGTGTAAATAGCTGTGTACGTGAGTATGAACGTGTGTGTCAATAGACATTTGTGTGTAAGTATTTTTGGATGTGTATGTGAGAGTCTGAGTGTATGTGTTTTCATTTGTGTGTCCGTAGATCAAGCAGAAGATGACATTGGGGATTGAATGCTTGCAGAGTTATTTTGTTTGTGTTGTTCTCAGTGTCACTGGGGTCGTTTGATTGTGTTAATGTGTTTCACGGATGTCGATACAGTTGCATCTCCAGAGCACAGCGTGAATTTAGATCAATCCTCACACAGATCCAATCAGCTAATGAACGTCACTGGCTCTGTGATAAACATCAGTGATGGGTGAATAAAATGAAATAAAGCAGACTGTCCCCCACAACACCAAACCAATCACCCTCTTTTAATTAAGTGTGAGAGAACCATTCTTTCTGTCATTGAAGCTCTTTTTCAGGTCACACACTCACACGCATGCACGCACACACACACTCACACACACACACACACACACACACACACACACACACACACACACACACACACTAACACAACGTATGCTTGCACGCACACACACACACACACACACACACACACACACACACACACACACACACACACACACACACACACACACACACACACACACACACACACACACAAAGCATTGATTTATCAATTAGGTATCAGCTCAGTGTGAAATTATTGTGGAAATTAGCTTCAAAAAACACAATTCTATCTGATCCACAGACCTTATATTTATCTGATTTGCAGCTTTTATTTAGGTTCAACTGGCTTTTTAATCTTATCTAATTTGTGTAGTGTTTTTTTCAATTTGCATTAAATTACCAGAAAATGTGTTATGGGCAATTCGGTAAAAATATTAAATAATGTTTTACCAAAAGCGTTTTATTACACCTTTAGCAAAGTTGTCAACATTTGGTGGTTCAAATAATACTGAGAGATCTCTCTTTAGATTTTTAAAGGAATTGTTTTATTTTAAGTGTATGATTTTTCATAATCATGTAAGGGCTATTTCTCAGGATTGTCACATCCATAACATTACATGTTCTTCATAAATAGACATGTGAAAAGTAAAACTGAGTTCCTATTTTATGTTCTCTGAAGAGTTATCCCATGTCCAGTTGTTGGTTATTATTTCCTCTGGCTTGTACATTTAATTTACAGAAGTTATACAAAGGTCGTCTCTCACAAAAAAACACTGTCAAGTTTAATACGCATGCTTATTTCTTTTTTTAAATAGAAAAGTTGTGCTTACACTTTATATTTAGACTCAAAACATAAAAAGATGGTTCGGTATATTGTGAACAGATATATATTTTTCTGTTTTTATGTCACATCAACAACACTGAAATTCTCATAAGTAAAATGTTTATTATCAGTTTTGACAGGACAGAACTCAAGGATTAAAGTGTTGAAAAAACACAACCTTTATAAAACAAGAACATAAACACAATAACAGGGTTGACATTAAAATACACAAAATTGAATTCCATTACATTAACAGTATTTTGGGTTTGAAATGCCATTTTTTAAAGATTTGATGTATATTTCTTCTTGAGGTCGTGGTTTATTTAAAATGTTTGATCTGATTACTCCTGCAGGTTTTTCCAACCTCTGTCTCTCTGATCAGATGAGTTTACTGCAGAGCGTTTGGATGGAGATCCTCATCTTACGGGTGGCTTTTCGATCGCTGCCCTGCGAGGACAGACTGGTGTTTGCAGAGGATTACATCATGGATGCCGAACAGGCCAAATCTGCCGGTTTGCTGGAACTTCACGTGGCCATTTTACAGCTGGTGCGTAGGTACAGATCCATGAGACTGGAGCGAGAAGAGTTCGTGACCCTGAAGGCCATCGCTCTTGCCAACTCAGGTATATCATAACAAAAATTCACATAAAGCTTTATAAAGGACAATTCTCAACACTATATCTTTAATGTTTCATCATCAAAGACAATATTTGGGTCAAGAATGATCTCCATCTCTCAGAGTCCTTTTTTAAAAAGACATTTACCAGCATACTGTAACAGGGTCGAACAGAAAGAGCTTTTCATGAAAGTGGATCAAGAACATATATTCAAAAGCAATATAGTTTGAACATATTATTTTCATTCTCTCTTGCACTCTCTTTCACAGACTCGATGCATATAGAGGATATAGAAGCAGTTCAGGTTCTGCAGGACTCTCTTCACGAGGCTCTGTTGGATTATGAGCGGGTCCGTCACAGGGAGGACCCTCGCCGTGCAGGGAAACTCATCATGACCCTTCCACTCCTCCGCCAGACCGCCGCCAAAGCCGTGCGACATTTCTGTAGCATCAAACAGGATGGACGCGTCCCTATGCACAAACTTTTCCTGGAACTTCTGGAGGCCAATGTCTGATCTCTGCTCTCATTGGATCCCATCAAACAGAGGTGACTCCGCCACCTTCTCCCCTGTGTGAATCCAAGGGCAAGGTGTAGAAAATAACAGTATCCAACAAATATACAAATATCTCAATACTTTACAGATGTGTAGAGGAGGATGATAGATCGACACGTAATCGTAAAGTTTCACATTTATTGTTTTTAATTGAATGTCATCCCCAAAGTTAGAGACCTTATGCCTTGATAATTGTCTTCCTCGTGTCTATAGAGAAGCTGGCCTTGCCCAAGAAGATAAACCATGAATGAATGAAACAATTGCTGAAAGTTTAAACATTTTAGACTCTTGGGTCTTATATAATAGAAAGTATATTTCTTGAGAGAGACTTCAAACTCAAAAGCATAACCAAACAGCATCTGCAAAGGGCAAATATAAAAACGGACATTAATCGTTCTGATAAAAGAATGAATGCCCTTCAAGTGTACTATTTCCTGAGCGATTATCCAGGAATGTTATTTTACACGCACCGAACGCTGAAGTTTTATTGAAGGTTAGTTAAAAGAACTGTGTTGACTGAAGTATCTTATCATGAGCGCAGTCGGGTTTGTTTTATCACATGGTGTGTGTTTGAATCATATCAACAGCACTAGACACTCTGTACTTATAAAGCGATATAGATAAGCCAAACCGACCATTACATCTAAAATCAAACTTAAATTGAGTTGAAAAACTACCAACTGATAACAAGCCTTGTGTGATCTACTTGACCATGTTTTACAAAAGAAACCTTCCAGCACTCCAAACTGAAATGTTTGCTCCACAACAGTTAACATTAACCATATTCATATCAACTATACGCACATGTTTATAAGGATCCTTTATAGCAATAAAAAATGATTTTGATTCTTGAAGTTAAATCTAAAGAGACATTGACCATTCATTCACACCGGAAACTTCATAGGCGGTGGTTGTTTTTAATCTCTCTTCTTGTTCCCGGTTCAGTTTATGAAGATGTTATTAAGTGCAATGTAATGAAGGAAACTATAAGAAAGTAAAATTTACACCACGAATAATGTGTACGACAGATAGGCCATATCTTTTCGGAAGTGTTTGTGAGTTAAATCTGATTTGATTTATAATGTATATGATAGACAGAATGTCTTTGCTTCTCCTAAGTTTTGTATGTGAAAGATGCACGTGTAAGAAGCTATCATGAACAATGGTATAAGGATTGTCTCACAAATGTTTTTTTTCCAAATAAATGCTATTAAGACTATAATAAAATGAAGTTTAAGTGTTATGCTTTAAATCGTTTATCATAGTGGGGGAATATAAAACATTTCAAAAGTGCCTCCAAACTTTTTTGCTGAAATGTTTGCTCCAAATAAAGGACATATTCTTTAAAATGTCTCATTTTGTGCTTAAAACTAAACAAATTACAATGTATTTTTCCTTTTATTTTTAGTCAACAGGGTCTGGTTAAAAAACGGGGGTTTGGTTAAAAGCATTCTTCCAAATATCTTTCATCGTTTTCCAAATTGCCATATATAATCATGCATTAAAATCCTTACTCTACAATCTATTTCTTAAGTTTATTGTCTTATTTTCCCAACGGACACATCTTCATCCCAAATTTTCATCGCTTTTGTTAATGTGCACACGCTTGTGCCATGTCAACACTCTAGAAATAAATGAGAGCTCAAAACAAGCATCTGTAAAGATTCATGGCGTTATAAATCAGAAGATGTGCGCCTGTGAGTTATAACCATCACCCTGACAGCTCCAAATAACAAACAACCAACACCATTAGTAATTAACCAAGAGACACTTAACACATCACAGACACATCCCATAATGCACTTCATCTGATGTGTCAATCCTGAGAAGCATGTATATGATGTTAACATGTCATGTCAGGCAGATGAACACTTTCGGTCAAAAGTCTTGGAGTAAAATGTTTGTCATTGTTTTGAAACACTTTTGATCGGAAGGTGTATGCCGAAATGCATGAAATATGATAAAATATAGATCAATTTAGTGAACATGATTTGTATGTAATCAAAACATTTTAATTCATAAAAATATGTTTTGAGATTAATATAAAAAAAGAGCGAGGATAGAATAGACGGGGACTTTTTAAAAGCATCTCAGGGTGAGACTTTAAGAAAATGACAAGAAAACCTTTCATGCTTAATGATTTGTTTTATTCTTTATTTTCTGTTATAACATAATTCCAACATGCATCTTTGTTTTATTTCTTAGTTTATTATAATTATGCATAAATTCATGTTAAAACAGAAAGATTCCTAATGAAAATATGGATTATATCTGTCTGATTGTTTTCTTCTCGCATAAAAACCTGCATGCCATACAAATGAGGCTTGAGATCTTATTTTTGCTTGCAAACACGCTGAGATTGGTAGATTTCTTGTCCCATAAACAGGAACTACATTATTTGCATTAGATAATGAGATCCAGGTGGGATTTCTTCTCTTTATCCAAGATCACAGACAGCTGAGAGTGAGATTTTTTGATTTATGCCTATGAATAATCAAGCTAATCGATGGAGATAAATTAAGGGCCTGTCAGACAGTTTCACCAGCATGTTTTCAAATCATTTAACAGTCTGTCAGGAAGAGACTCCATCAACACATCAGTTTCACTTCACTGACACCCCTTACACGAGTAATTCATGAGGCTCGTATAAGAGTTGCTTACACAAGAAGAACACCGTATGGCTGTGCCAACAGAATAATGAAGTGTGTATGTGTGTGTTATGTGTGTTTTTGATGCGTATATCCTAAAGAATTTTTAACAGGTGGGACAAAATTGTGTTGGAACGCACTATTGTCTGTGCTTTGATATTAATATCTATTTTATTGAAACTCTACGCATGCAGTCTGTCAATGTAAGTAATTCAGTGTAAGACTCTTTCAGGCTCACGCATTTATCATGTTGTTCTTAAAGGATAGTTCACCCAAAAATAAAAATTCTGGCATTCCAAATCTGTATAATTTCTTTGTTTGGTTGTACACAGAGGAAGATATTTGGATAAATGCTGCTAGCCAAACATTTACATTTACATTTACATTGTCATTTAGCAGACGCTTTTATCCAAAGGGACTTACAAAGAATCGAGGAGACAATGAAGCGGTAAATAGCAGAGATAACAAAAGGTACAAAAATGCCACAACCAGTTTTCTAAGTTACACAAGACAGTTCTTGGACACTATTGACTAATACAGGGGAAAGAACTTTGTCCAAGAACTGTTTATTTCATTTTGTGTTTACCAGAACAATATATGCACTATTTATCCTATGGTAGTGAATGGAGCCCAGAACTCTTTGGTTATAAACATTCTTCTAAATATCATTCTCCTTATGTTCATCAGAAAATAGATATTAGAAATGATCTTATGCTTTCCGTTTTTGCTTAAAGGAAAAGTTCACCTAAAAATGGAAACTGTTATGATTTAATCGCTGGTTGTTCAAAATCTCTTGTTTGGTCGAGCACAGAGAAAGATATTTGGGAAAATACTTGTAGCCAAAGTTTTGGGCCTCATTGACTACCACAGAATGAAAAACAAAAATTGTCCGTCACAAATAAATCTTGAGAGATTTGTATTTTTTGGTGAACAATACAAACTCTCTCTTCATCCCTAGACCCAAATTTCATTATGTTGCATATATGGCATTACTTATCTATATATATATCTTAACAATTGATGTCTTGTTGCACGTTGCAAGAAGGATTCCACCTTGTGTGGGAACGGCGCCGCCACATTGAGTAGGCCGATATAGTTTTCGAAGATTCGGGTTGACATTTTTGTGAAGGAAGTTTTAGGCCGACAATGGCAGGACTTTGTGTAGATGAAACAAACGCCTCTTCTCGAGGAGAGGATCAGCTTCGTTCATCTGTCAGTCTGTAAATAATGCTGTGTGATAAATGACATCCTTGAGCGATTTTATCTCTGAATCATCCTTTCAATAATAAACCTGAAATGCGGTGAAACATGAATCAGGGAATTAATGGATTAACATTTCAGCGTCATGATGCATTCAATCTTGTCAGTGTGATATACCGAGACTTACGTCACATACTGACCCATCTAATGGCCTTATATAGCTGACATCATATCTCGTGAATATTTCATTTTGGATCCTGCTGAAATGATATAAAATGTAAAGGTCTATGTTCAGTCATGTATGACATCATGCTTGTATTGAAATCTAAATTTCCGAAATAATGTTTTGCTTTATGTTTTTGTTTAAAGGAATAGTTCCCTCGAAAATGGAAGTTTTTGTGTGATTTACTCTCTGGCTGTTTCAAATCTCTTTGCTTGGTTGAATACAGAGAAGGATATTTGGAAGAATGCCGAAGCGTTGGGCCTTATGGAGCACCATAGTATGAAAAACAGAAATGGTAGTGAAATGTTCCCCAGAACCTTTTGCTTTCCTACATTCTTCAAAATATCACCTTTTCTGTTCAACTGGACAAAATATATTACACGAGAATTTTTCCATGATGGTGGTCGATGGAATGCAAAACAGTTTGTAGTTCTTTATTTTTTCTTTGTGTTCATCAGAATAAAGAAATGCATGAAGATGTTGAACAACAAGGTGAGTTAATGCTGAGATGTTTTAAAAATAAATGCTTTAATCAACAAGAATTGAAAGTCTGTTTTTAGTTACATCTACTGGTGAATGTTGGCAACTACACTAGACCTTTGACCTCAAATATGTGCCACTTGAACTAATATGTTGAAGAGTTTCTATGTGAAAAATGTCAGAATTCTTGTATATCATATACAAAGTCATATGGATTAGGGATTGGAAGTCTGAAGATAACATTTTTGGATGAGGCTATAGATGTGTTTGTCAGCTCAGGGCACATCTTATCTTGTAAGATATGCCAATGCTATAAGGGTGCTTTGAATTCTGGATGAATGAATCTGAAGCCTTGCTTCTGTGGTGTGTGTACAGAGAAAGAGTGAGTTTAAAATATAGATAGAGAATGTGATAGAAAGGGTCATATCATAGTGACGGGGTTTTACTGCAGTAACTGATCTCTCGGTCACCTCCTGTTACCATAGCGCCCTGGAGTACAATTACAGCTGAAGAGACACCTCACACACACAGACACGCACATACAGGTGTCCGTCACATTGAAGAAACGACACAGATGGGATCATTTAATCTTGTTTAATTTTATTCCATTCTATTCTGTAAGGTGTGAGTCTTTACGGTTGGTTTTTATGTCTCTCTGTGAGGGCCGCATCTCATGTCACACTTACTCCTGGGGTCCCTGAACCCCTCTGACAGCAAGAACCACGGAATCCAACGCCGGTGAATACAACTCTCTGTATCTCTTCTGTGTCTGATCAGTTTTGGAGTTGTTTTGTATTTGAACAAGACTTTTATCTAGGGATTGTATGTGAAGCGGTCTGTGTTGTGTTTGAAACACAATTGTGTATTCACTTTTAGAAATGATGGTGTGTGCTGTTCATTTGTCACACACATAAAGGAAGAAGAAGGTTGTAAAAGTTATACACCTGATAGCATGCTCTTCCCTACAAGGCTTGTAGGTTCGGTTCGTACAAAATAATTGTAGAGGTGTATGGAAAGATGTTGTAGGATTCTTGCTCTAATGTTGTTTGCTTCTTTTAACATCCTCAAGGAGACCAAATGAGAAAGTTAAGATTAAAACATTCAGATAATGTTTGGAATAGAGTACATTTAATGCATTCTTCACACTATACACTTGAGTACTATGCATGTTTTGTTCGGTTAATGGCATACTGCCTGGAATAAAATGCTCCTTTTAAAAAATTTGTAGAATTAAACTTTGTAATTTTTACTTTGTTTAGAAATACACTTATAATAACTCAAGTGTGCTTGACTTATTATAAAAGTCTATTTAGCTAATACATAGTCTTTTTATAATATACTTAAAATCTAAAAGGTTTAAGTTAAATTTGTTTTAAATATTTATTTCAAGTATGTCTCAATTTTTTATACTGCATTTATAGTTTAAGGATACTGGATTGTAAGGATTGCATTTATAAATGTTCAAATATCATTTCAAATGCACAGAAGCAAATCTGTCCATAATACATATCTATATTCACATATTCTGTATCATTATTGTATATATTACATATGTATCCTGTATTTACTGTTTATTGCACTTCTGGTTAGATGCTAACTGAATTTCGTTGCCTTGTATCCTACATGTGCAATGACAATAAAGTTAAATCTAATCTAATCTATTCTAATCTAATCTAATGTTGAGTATATTGCAATATTTGTTATTTGTAAATATATAATATTTGTTACAATTTCATTATAACAGTTTTAAGACTGATACTATAGTTTATGTAAGCTTTACTTAAATAACATAATTTTTCCTAGATCATGTGGCATGTGTTTTTATAACCTTAATGCTTTTTGACTATATTTTCCCTCTTACCTTTCTGACTGAAGCTCTTGAGTCGGCCACTCCTGCCGGAGGTCGGCTGGGCACAGGAGCCGGTGGTTCTCCGTTCTATCGTGAGCTGTGGTTTATTGTGCTCATGGCTTGTGTTGGACTGCTTCTGTTTGCTGTGATTCTGGCCGTCATTTTACAAAAAAATCTCAACAAACCAGCATTCACTAGAGAGCGGCCTCCTCTCATACCTCTGCCACTGCAGCGCCACAGCCAGATGGCAGCCTACCCGCCCAGCAACTCCTACCGGGTGAGATCTGAGCATCTTCCTACAGATCTATTTCCTAGAATTTACACATTAAATGATCATAAAGAACAAGATTTTATTGCATTCCAAAGAAAAAAATATTTTTATTTTATTTTAATATTTTGCAAAAGTTATGTTTAAAGACTATAAATGAGTAATCTGTGTTTTTTATGGGACATTTCAACATTTGTATTTATTTCTCAACACAGTTCGACATGGTTCCAGAAACAGTGGGTTCTCCAAACAGTGTCACATTGAAGGCCTTCACGATGCACATGGAGGTCAGACATTATTTATATCATTTAAACATTTTATACAATGTAAAAACCTGTACAGTGCAATTTTTTCCCCCAAATAGATTGCTTAACAAAGTACTAAAAGTGAATGTTTCTTTAAACTTCAAAATTTGAGTGTTGAGCTCACTTTTTGAACATTTTGTATTGTAATGGTCGTAAATGTAATGAACAAATAAAGATAAAGAATGTAATATAAATGTCATAAAGAAAAAGATTTAAAAGACAGAAAAATTAAGTGGCCTTTAGCTCAAGGTATGAAAACTAAAACACTTTATTTGATTTGTTATTTTGATTCACACAGTTTATTTTATTACTATAGATATTGTTTGTTCTTGTGTTTTTCAGGAAGTGATTGAGAGTAAAATGATGAAGGGAGATGTTTCTGCGGAGGGTGAGACAGGTTTGGTGACTGTCTCAGGTCTGTACTCACAGAACCCGTTACAGCGCAGTGTCAGTCAAATGATGGACAGCAAAGATCAGGAATCATGGGAGCCGCATTTCAGACGCCTTGACAGCGGCCTGGTGAGATGATCAACATCTGTGTTTGTTTTTAGTAAAGCATTGTTTTTATTGTGAAAAATACGATGTATTCCTATTGAGGGTCTCAATGCCTTTCTCAAGACTGATATTTTAAGATCTTTTATTCATTTTCAATGCTGTCAGTGTGATTATGAGTAGTTGCATGAATTCACTTTTCCACAATAGTGTTTTGAAATGTTATTTTATTTTAATGTAAGGAATTTTGAATGGTTTGTGTGTTTGTTAGTTTGAAGGTGAGGAGTTTGTGGACACCATCAAAGGCTTCAGTACAGTAAGGAAAGAACACACTATGTTTACAGACACCAACCTTTGACCCCCATCATGACCCTTCACCTCTGAAGAGACTCACAACACCTGGATGAACACATCTCAGATTGTTAAATTTTCAGTGAATAAGGATCTGTTCTGGGATTCTTGTGTCTATTGATACTGTGACACTAGTAATGGGTTTCTGGTACAAAAATCTTGTGTAAACTGGATCATACAATGGAAATATTAAAGAAACTCTACACTGGAAACAGATCACTAATAAAGTCAAACAAGTTTTGTTTTATGTTTAGTTAAATTATTTGAATAAATAGTTTTACCTTTGTGACACTTTTGGATTTGCACATTATTTGAATATTTTTATAGTGATCAAATGTTGTTTGATGATAGATGTGTGAAACCTTTCTACATTTCAAATACTGTCCTTTGTTATTGTATATAAATATATGGACATAAATAATTAGAATGAATTCAAAATTTTAAAATTTCTTAAATACATTTTATGGCTGTTTTGAGCTAAAATAAATAATGCTGTTGTTCCACCAGACCCATTAATATTCACTTTATAACATCACCAAACAAGAGTTAAGCATTGCAGCATCAATAAACTTCTATCTAAAAGGTTTAGTTGCGATTTCAGCGTTTTTATTTTAGAAAATAAAAAAAACATTTAGCTGCATTGACTACACTGGCACAAATATTACAGACAAATAAAAACTTTATAAATAGTGAATTCATTTTGTCATTCTTTCAGCCTGCTCCAAAAACTAAACTACTAAAACATCTTCATAAAAACCAAATGTCATCTTTTTGTTTGGAATTTCACAACAGTAAGGTTTTTATTCCTCACGTACATTTATAAAGAGTTAAATGTACTAATCTGTCACACATGGAGAAAAATTTTAAAAAATGGATTAAATGGAGAAACAATTTACAAATAATAAGTTAATCCAAGTAATTCTATATTTCTATTAGAACTAAAATAAGTGTTTGTTGTATTTGTAAATTTAAGATATCTCTTCACCAAAAAGACTTGTTAACTGTATTTGGTCCCACTCAAAAAGTTTTTTTTTTAAGTTTGCTTTTTAGGTGTCATTTTGTAAAACCACCATATCATTTTAATAATCTAAAATATTTAACTTTTTATTGGAATAACGTTATTTAATATCTTTTCACAAACTACTGAAGATATTTATTGTTTGACATTAGTAATGCAATTTTCTTAGTTTGATAAGAAAAAGCTGATGATTGACCAGATTTGGCAAAAGACAAAGGCTGGATATATTAACTTTATCATACACAAACAAAAGATTTGATGAAGAATGGATGCTTTATTTCAAAACTGCTCTGCTACATAAATGAACTTTTTACAAAATTCTAATTTCGAAAAGGACCTTAAGGACAAAGAATGTTGCATTAAAAATAAGATCAATTTTAATGTATAAAATGTCATGCATTTACAAAGGCAGCATTTTTATTATTGCTTGTATAAATATAAATTCTCAATATTCTAGAACGTGTACCCTGATTTACTGCACACTCGACCAAAACTCAACAAGTGACATAATAATGTTGTCATCCTATCATGTTTTACAAAAATCTGAACATCCCTTTCAGAGATCAATTCAAAGTGCATGCAGCGACCATTATTCTGAATGATGACAAATATGAAAACACACTCGATCGTTTTACAAAGACTCATAAAGTAACACTTATTTTGCATTAACATGCAAAACAGCATGTGATTAAATAATGAAGCTTTTAATGCCATAAATGTTTTAGCAAAAAAATTTTTTTTTTGTGAATGGAAAAATGTTTATTCATACAAGACTGACCAGCTCTGTTAATGTAAACCTGTTTCTTTTTAACGCAATTGTAAAAAAATCTTCCAGGCTGTCAAGATGTACCGAAAATTTATCACATGTCACCTTGCACTTTATATTCCACATTCAGTGAACTGTAGTTTCAATCACTAAAGAGATCAGACATTGCATTCTTCTTAAGAAACATAAGACTTTTTGTGAATACACTCTTCAAGAAATGACATGCTTGTTTCACGTTTATGCCATTTTCTAGAGTGTAAGTTCATGTTTTTGCCAGACTAACATGTGACGATCCCTTTAAAATAAACAACATTCATCTTGCACTTACAAAAATATCCCCTCTGGTCTGTGGTTCATTCAGTTAGAACAACAGTCAAAGACTTTAAAGACAATCTTTCAATGTCATTCCTAGCTATCTTTCAACACATCATGAACAAAATCTAGAGACTTAATGATCTTTCGAAACATCTCTATGTAAACGTACATTCACCTCAAATGTTTGCATGACCCTCAAACTGAAATTCACCGGCCCTGATCTCTTACACGAGTATTAATACTGTCATAAAAGTTAAGAGCAAAACAGAACAAACATAGAATCTGACAATATACAGTACAACCCCCAAAAAAAGCTTGTTTGAAAATAGTGTTGCTGCATGAATTAAATGCTCAATTTAAGAACAAGTTTACATATCTATTCCCTTCTTTGTTCACCAATCATTTCTTTTGAGAAAATGGCAAGATCTACATCTAAAAAGTCTGAGGAAAATATGTGATGACAGATCAAACAAGTAGTGATGGCTACAAACACTGTTCCTAAAAAAAGCTGAACTGCATTAGGAAATAAACTAAATACTGCACTTTCACATGTGATCTACACAAAACAAAACATACATACAGATAAAGGAAATTCTGTGCACTTAATAAAGAAGATCATTAAGTGATGCAGATGTTCTCTGTACCGATGAGACGAGATATCAGTTCCTAAAAGTCCTTACGAAGTTCCTTAGTCCTTACGTGGGACACAGCACTGAAACAACAGAAAAGATTGGACAAAGCCTTAGACAATAGAATAAAATAAAAATAAAAAAAGATAAGATCAAAAATACACGTATTTAAAAAATATATACATTGTTATTTTACTGATCTGGGACGAGTGCACAACATACAAACACACATCACAGAAGATGACACATCACACACTCCTGCTCTGTGTTCACCACACAACTGAACGCACAGATCCGTTTAAATCAATACAGATATTTGTCATGCAATGACCAGATATGGGACATGAAAGAGATCAGTTGGTGGTGTAAACACAGCTCCAGAGACAGCACAACTCTCAAGTATGTATATATGAACACACCTCTGTCGTCTGTTCTCACACCAGAGCTAGTTCAAATGCAGCGAGAGCAAAACAAAACCAGACGACAGAACATCAAACATCATAAACACACAGAATCAGACCGACGGATTCAGACGTCCCGTACCTTTCAGGATGTAATCGGTCAGGAGAGCGGGAACCGTCTCACTGTCCTCCCGCATGGCATGAAGAACTAAACACAAAAATACCCATTAATAGTTGTAACTAACACACACGCAGACAAACACACTCACAGAAAGTACTTATGGTTGATGTGAACTTACTCTTGGTCAGAATCTGAAGATCTTCTACAGACGGAGAACCGTTGCTCCTGTCGTATGGAATCACTGTTGTCAAATACTAAAAAAGATCAAAAGAGAAAAAATTAGATTTCATCATTTCATTTTTAATAAGTGAGCAGATTGTAAAAAAGCTCTTACGGTTCCTGGCACGTGCGAACGATCGGATCTGTGTATGCTTGATGCGCTCTTGATCTTTCTCTTCTTCTTCAGCAGCTCTCGATGTTCTTTCTGACGGTTCTGCACGTCAATCAGAGCCGAAATGAATGTGTTCTTCACCTCCTTCTCGAAGTCCAGGTCCTCCCTCATGGCAAGCTGATCGATCAGCTCCTCAGAGAAACCTCGAATCTGCCTCTCCACCTCCTCCAGACGCACCAGTAGATCTGACACACACAGACCACGTAATCCTGAGAGACAAATAAGACATATACAATAAGCATTTTTAGATTTTTTAAATATCAACTTGTTTTTTTTTTCAAGTAAAATGCGTGGAATCTACATGCCAATAAAGTATCTTGGAATTCTAAAAATAAAAAAACTGGAAGAAAGACTCAATGAGTAAGAGATTATAATGAGGGAAACAGAAAAAGAGACTGAGAGATAAAAAGACAGTGAAAGACTTAAAGCAAAGAGTGATGTAGCCAAAAGAATATAAAAAGCAAAGGTTTAAGGAACACACACATCCACAGGACTTACGTTCCTCACAGCTGCTGCTAGATGTGGAGTGTGTGAGTTTGTGCAAGTCGCGGGACATCGCTGAAAGGTCAAACTGAGACAGGTTCTCGTGTTCCTCACTATCTGGAGACTGCTGCATGATCTCCTCGATTTCCTCGATAACCTGATCAACACAAACATAACAGACAGCATGTGAAGAGGTTAAGCCATAAAATTCTGTTAGAGGAACCAATTTGCGTGCTTGAAATGGAATCAGGGTTCAGTTTCTCAGTGTGCGTTTGTGTGTATACCTGTTCAGCAGTAAACAGCGGCTCCTCATTCACACAGGAGATGATAATGTTGTGCAGGTCCATCTGATCTCTGAGCTCTTCATCATCAGACAGGTCCAGATTACTGACCTCCACCTGCTGAAAACACCAACACACAGTTTGAGTTTTGACTGGAGAGAGAGATCAATAAAGACAGATCACGGATGGACAGTCTGACCTGTTGGGGTCGAAGGTTCAATGTGGGGAGATGAAGAGAGCGAGTGTGAGATGTTTTCCAGTCTACTGGCATTACATTTCCATAGTTCTTGGTCAGAGCGTTCCAAATCCTGAAAGAGACAAAAAATAATCGGATTGAAGGAGTGAGGTTAACACGAAAAAGCACCAAAACTCTTGAATATTTTAAAGAATCTTGTATATATTTTGTTGTCAGACTTATGAATATCATCATCCACTCTTTGTTTGACATCTCTAGAATAGTTATCACAATAGTTATCGTTTGTGAAACAGGCAAAACAATAAATAAATAACAATGTTAAATAAATACACTGACGTCATTCATGAATAAAAACTTATCAACATTTTCATTTTTAGGTACTGAGTAATCCTTAAAGTACTGGTATATTGACAACACGAGTGATAAAATATTGATTAATTATAAATGAATTATTATTTTATTTTAATAGCTGTGCAAAGCATACCACCATGACCTAAAACGCAAAGTTTCAACCATTAAAATAAGAACCAGCTGTTTTTATAATAATCGTTTTAACTTGCAGTGGAAATTCCTGTCATTTCTAAAATAAGGACAAAAATATATTTTGTAAATGCCATTTAAAATAAAATGTATTTCTAACACCTTTCAGAAGTTAAAATATCATGTTTATGTGATTGAAACTAAAAAAATTTATGTGGTCTTAAATATCACAAAAAAAATTTATACTAATTTAATAAAGTATTGTATAAACATAAAAAATATTTTGTGAAGAATTTAAATATAAAATCAAAAGTTAATGTACATAAAATGTATTTATTTATATATATGTATATATTTCCTTTTAGTTTATGTACTGAAAAATACGAATATATTTATTTAAAACTAATAATATATACATTACCATCAGTTTTAAATTAATCACCCAATATTCTTTCTTTAACACAGTAAAATATATATTTATTTATTTTAAAATCTGAAATAAATTAAATAATTTCATATTGAATTTACAGTTCTTTATTGACATCACATCAGTTCATGGATAAACACAAGTTTTAGGTCTAAACTTGTTTGTACTTTTGACAACAACATTAATAAAATAATTATTTATTTTATGTTTTCTTTAACAAATTAAAATGAATATGCATTTAATTAAAAACACTGAATTAAATTGAATAATTTCTCATCAGTTCATGTATCAAAGTTGTTATTTTATCAGAATAAATTTGTACTTTTGACAACACCATTAATAAAATATATGTATATTATTTTACATAATAAAATGAATATGCATTTAATTAAAAATACTGAATTAAATTGAATAATTTCATTGATAAACCCTTGTCAACGTTTTAATTTTATAAGTATAAATTTGTACTTTTGACAACACCATTAATAAAATATAATATTTCCTTATTTTATATTTCTTTAACATAATAAAATGAATATGAATTTAATTAAAAATACTGAATTAAATTGAATAATTTCTCATCAGTTCATGTATCAAAGTTGTTATTTTATAAGAATAAATGTGTACTTTTGACAACACCATTAATAATATATATATATATATATATATATATATATATTATTTTACATAATAAAATGAATATGCATTTAATTAAAAATAAAGAATTAAATTGAATAATTTCTCATAATTTCATTGATAAACACTTGTCAACGTTTTTATTTTATAACTATAAATTTGTACTTTTGACAACACCATTAATAAAACATTAATTTATTTCTAAATTCAGCCATTAAAAGATAATTTGTGTTTATTTTGTTATTTTGTTTACTCACTCGTCATCGGCCAGAAGCTCGCTCTCGCTGACTGCGCGCGCACACTCGCTCGTGAACGCGCTTCTGCTCGAAGGCGGAAAGCTCGCGCTCAGCGTCTCCTCAAAAGATGCGGAGTTCGGAATCCCGGTCGAGTTCTCCGGTACCGGGGTCCAGTCGGGAGCTGGTTCGGCTGCTTTAAACTCGTTAAAATCCTCCCAGTCTTCATCGAGAGAAGTGACCGGGGCCGCCATGACTGCGGCGCCCGACGTTACTGAGTGACACCGCGCATGCGCTCTGGGTTAGGACAGAGTGGGCGGGGCGACTGTGTGGCAAACGCAAGCGAGTGGTGCTCGCTGCAGAGCAAATGGGAGGAGTTTAGTTTAAGCTCCTCCTCGCTGGGGACCAAATGGGAGGAGTTTAGTTTAAGCTCCTCCTCGCTGGGGACAAGTGGGAGGAGTTTAGTTTAAGCTCCTCCTTGCTGTGGCCAAATGGGAGGAGTTTAGTTTAAGCTCCTCCTCGCTGGTCCCCAGCGAGGAGGAGCTTAAACTAAACTCCTCCCATTTGCTCTGCAGCGAGCACTACTTGAGTCCATCCTTTGAATTTTGTTAAATAAATTTAAATAAATTAAAGTAATTTATGTATGACAATTGGTATGTATGAACAATGGCTGTCAGAGAAAAAAAAATATAAGGGAAATATTTATTTTATAGACGTACATTTATCAATTAAACAAAGATGTTATAAAAATAGCTTTTTAATGATGTTTAAAATAAAATCATTCCTTCATTAAAAAGTCTGGGTGTCATGTTTATTTGACTGATATCATACAGTATAACACAACTAATGTGGCTCAGTAAAGACCAGAAAAAAGTTATATTAGTTTAAAACTTTTAAAAACATGAAACATATTTTTCCAGTGGGAAATTAATATTATCGATTAATCGATAATTCATTTCCATTCAATTTACAAATATTAATTTTGGTTTATGTATTTATTTAATATTTTTAAATCTAATATTTTTCTTTAATTCTATTGTTTTAATTTATACAAAAAATAAATAAAAAAGATTGTTTAATTTTAAATTTAATTTTCTGAAATTAGTTTTGTTTTATTTACTTATGTAAGTTTTAAAATGTACCGATTATTGTGAATTTAAATTGTTTAACATACAAACACATTTTTTATGTATAGAAATTACACATAAATAGTTCAAAACTTTTACTCTTGAACACTTAACACTTTTACATACAATACATTTGTCTGTATTTGTTTCACCATTACATTGCTGACAGTCCGTTTACTCTGAAATGTACTTTTTAAATGTAGTTAGAAATCACTGTGACCTTGTGACCCCATGAATCTGAACTCAGCGGACAGGTGAAGTACTTCGCTCTCTTTAAAAACCCTGAATGCTTTATTGAAAATATGCATACATAACATCTCCTACACAACAATACAAAACAGTACAATCACATTTTTCCAAATAACACATAATGCACATGGATCCCCTGGATACAGGAGTCGTCATCATGATGAAAGTCACCTCTTGCTCTCTTTAAAGTAAAACACATCCATTTTAAGGTTCCTGCTAAAAACAAAATTGCATATGATTCACAAAACCCACAACAGGAGAGTAAAAACACAACCCCTCAGAATCATCAGTATATTTACTACTGTTTTGTCTTCGTAGCTTTATCAAAAAAGGAGGACCGGCCTAAACATTTTTGAACTTCTCTCAGATTAAATGAATGATAAGATCACAGTGCACCAGTTTTGTCCTGGTTCCAGCAGCAACCCATTGTGATTTTTTTTTTTTGCTTATGGCACATTACAGTACTTGGGTGAATAGGCAAAATTGCGAACTACAACACAGTCCCTACAAGAGGTTTACAAGTGTTAATGATCTTTTTGATTCAACTAAAGCACATTCATAATTCTTTAATAACTAAAAAATCATTAGAAATGATAAATGTCATATAAAGTTCACAATGGAGTTAACCATTAAAACTTGTTTATGGTAAATTTATAGTTTGACAACTTAATAAAGTCTTCGTCCCCAAATATGGACATAAGTGAAATTTCCATGAATGAGAATGTGTGGATGAGAACAAAATGATGATGAATGCAATAAAAGTGTTGTAAAAAATGGAGAGCATGCAAGTAACGCTTAACAAAAATTAAAAAAGGAGGAGGCAAATTGTCTGGTTATAGTTTAATATAATGATACAGAGATAAGGTCAAAAAAAATTATTGTAAACAGAAAAAAAAGTAACAAAAACTTCCATAAAAACAAGCAGAAAAGCATTCTTTTCAAACATTTTAATATCAGTCCATAGCAAATATTTTTCTCACCATAAATGGGGAATCAAAAGCTTTATATTTGGTGTAAAACAGCTCAGATCAGTGAACCGCTGATATAACTGAACTACCGTACAGGCAGAGCGTCTGTGTGCATGGAATCTTTGTGGATATGTAGTGCAGATTGTTTGTTTTAATGCTGGTTTGGCCGTTATGAGAACTATGGGGGCTCTCAGCTTAAGGTTGCTGCATAGGTCGTCATTTACCAACAAAAACGTCTCAAGCCTAATATCTGAATGACAGTTTGAGTGTCACAGTACGTTTTAAAGCTGTTGCAGGTCGCATGTTTCACACACATTCTGCATTTAATTCAGCTTTGTTTCGATATTTGTGCATCTGCAAATACAGTGAAGATCAGAACGTGCGTTACTTTTGTGATTTTTCTTTTCATACTAACAACAAAGTCTCTCTCCTGAACGCCACCTCTAAGGTAAGTGGTGAAAAAAGGAAGTTCTCTAATAACTTTCTTTAAAAAAAACACAAAATGGTTCTCAAGTTTTTTTTTTCCACAGATGGAGGTCTCTGGGTCTTTAATTGGATCCTGTTAAAATGACTCCTATAGCTAAACAAGGGACACACTCTCGCTGGTACGAAACAGTGCAGATGCAAGCACACACACAATCAGTTGTAGATTCAGGCACATATGAACACACACGCACACATACACACGCACACATACACACGCACACATACACACGCACACATACACACACATACACACACGGCTGTGCTACAATAGGGAGGCCAAAGCAGAATTCAGTCGAAAGCTCAAACTCTTAGAAATCAGAACAGCCCTACGCGCCTTGACCTTTGACTCTGCTGATGTGGCGTGATTGCGGGAGTTCGGTCACGGGTCGGGAGGAAAGACCGAAATAGAAAAGAGCACATTTGTGTTCTTAAGAGATTAAAAACTAACTACAGCACTCCATCGTCAACACCAAAAGCCCAAAAGATGAACTGTTAAAGGAACAAAAGAAGAATTGCTAGGACTAAGTATTTGATTAAAAAAAGGATTGTCCTCTGACATTAGAGGATCAAGAGAGAGAGAAACATCAAGTGTGCGTTTATACACCTTGGTCACCACCGCAGTGATATCTCAGATGCTTTGACAGCTATGATTGGCTGCTGCGGCCCAGGATTGGGGGGGCACATCTTGAGGCCTAATGGAAGGTAACATTGAAACACGGGAATCCCGTGAAGGGAAAGAGATCCAATCCATCGGGTCGCTATGGAGACAGATTAGGTCTCTGCTGCCTCTAAACTCCTGAAACCGAGGCTATGAATCTCTTTCATATCTGCACTTGTGTGGATGTGAAGAAGGACAATGCTGTAATCATTTTTTTTCTCATGTGGATATCACAAGATGTAATCTGTTCCAGGGCTGCCATCAACTGTCCATACTGCTGCCATTCTCTGTGAAATCAGGAAAAAAGATTTTTTTTTGAGGACGGCCTAAAACGCAAAATCAGGGACCACTTCCTTTAAGTGCTGTGATTGGACAGCGTGCGCGTACCATTGAGACTGTCCAGCTCTTGTGCGTCCAGGTAGGGGGCGGGACCCCATATACGGACTGTGCCGTCATCAGAAGCGCTGGCCATTAGACTGGGAATACACGGGTTCCAGCTGACGCAGTTAACGGTGCGCGTGTGTCCTGTCAACTCCACTATTGGCAGCTCGCTTCGTTTGTGCCAAATGTAAACCTTATGATCTGAATGAGACAGAGATGATATATTCATAAAATATCGAAATCTAATTTAAATGTCAAAAAAGGGAGAAAGTGCAGATAAAGAGACAGATTACTCGAAAGTAAAAATTCTTCCATCATGTCTTTCTAAACCTATTTGATTTTCTTTGTTCTGCAGAACACAAGACAAGATATTTTAAAGGATGTTTCTGACCAAACCACACTGGCCTTTAATGACTTCCATCTTTAAAAACACAAATTAACATTCATCAAAATATCTTCTTTTGTGTTCCAAAAGTGTTTTTTGATTTTTGTATTGGGATTTTTTTGTTTTTATAGGAGACAGTAAATCACTTGGTCATAAACAGGGGAGTGGGACCGGCAAAGGACTCGGGTCCAGCCGCAAATGCACAGCACTATATTACAGTGCACTAACCACATTGTCACCGACAGAGTCAAACAGGTTTTAAGTGACATGTGGATGAATTTTTGAGTAAACTACTGACACATGAAAAACGTGCAGTACCTTCACTGCCACTAGCGATGAAATCCTCATTGTGTCCACCGAAGCAGGAGTGAATGGTGTAGAAACCTTGTGTCACACCTTGGTACTTTCTGACCAACACTCGATCCTGCAGGTCCCAGAGATGAACCCCCTTAAACACAAAGAAACATATTTTCTTAACCAATTCTTATCAAAAGAAGAAGGATTCTCAAAGGTCCTTATCAACTTTGTTGGTAGTTTACCGGGTTATGAACAATGAGGATGAAAATACTCACTTGAGTTGCTACATTTAACAAAGCTAATCTTCCGTTCTTAGAAACCGTGAAAGACATTATCGGATGATCTTCCTGAACACTAAAAACAGAATGAAAGAACATTTGGTCATAAGAGACATTTCAGTATTCTGAATCAGAACCGTCTGATAAGAGCAAACTGAAGCATACATGTTTCTGTCTGTTAAGTCCTCAAAGCTGTAACCTCGGATGCGCTGGTGTGTGTCGGAGGCGAGAACGGTCCGACCGTCATTCGTACACGACAGGCACTGCACACGCACACCTTCCCAAGACTCTAGCAAGTTTCCATCAAGATCCTGTATGGACCCAATTAACCGGACACAAAGTCGGACCAAGCAGATGCTGAAATCAAGCAGGCTTACATATGATAAGAGTCAGAACTTACACATTGGTAAAACTGCCCTCTTTGACCTCCAGTCACAAAGCGTTTGCCATCAGGGTTCCATGCGACGCTGGTCAGGCTGTCCTCATGAGACTGGCTCATCTTTGTCCGCAGTTCTCCTGTCTGACAACGGGGAGGACGACAATGCTTGTCAATAATGACATAGAGACATTAACAAGCCTAAACGAAATATGGCTACACTGTGGTAACCTGAATGTTCCACAGCCAGAGCTCTGAGCAGTCATCTGGACCGCATGCGATCAGATAAACATCATCAGGACTCCATGCCAGATACGACACGCCATACGCGTGACCTTCCAGAGTCCGTAAGAGCTTGAGTTGGTGAGTTTCCTGTGTGAGAGAGGACATTCACATCATATGAAATACTAGAGATCCATGAGTGTATTTGAGTAAAAGTAAGATGTCACTAACCGGTTCCACCTGCCAGATGATCACGGTGGTGTCCTTGGATCCAGTTGCGAGTTTAGTGCCGTCGTTGGAGAACTTACAGAACCAGACCTCATTGCAATGTTCTGTGAGGATCTGTTGTGTGTAACAAGGAAACTGTTTCCTGCAGATACACAAACACAGAGATGGATATGTATTCAGATAATGTACATTTTTTTCAACACAAAATTACAAGTTGTACTGCATGTTACCAACCTGCTGCACACGTGATCCAGCAGTAAGGAGACAGAGTCCAGACTGGAGTCTAGTTTGGTGTTGTGATAAAGGCAGCGTTCCCTCTGCATTTCTGCCGCTTGCTTGAGCAGCGTCTGCAGTCGCCGAGGTGGCAGCATCACGGAAGGTGGCAAGTACGCTACACAAACAAATAATATGGCTAATATATACACAATAATAAAAGTCTATGTCATAACATGAGTTATGTACCTACTTTGTAATTTGTCCAGTAATCGACATCGTGACCCCAACCCCTTCCCCTCCCACTCTGCCTTTGCCTTCAGATCCTCAGCGTGACTGCACATCAGATACCTTAAAAAAAAACACAGCCAATCACAGTAAGCTATCCAAACCCAACAGAGCCAATTAGTGGACTTTTAGTCTTTAGAGAAGTTATTGCATAGAAAGATTCCTTCAAAATGTTATTTTGTTTTTGTTGTAAATTCTTAGGATTAAACAAATTGTTTGAGAAGGATCATGATGTGAAATTGACCTATTTGTCCGATATGGTAACCCATACTTGAAATGTGACGTCTGCATTCAACCCATCTAGTGAGCAGTGAACACACGGACTGCACGTCGTGAACACACACACCCAGAGCAGTGGGCAGCTATAACGGCAGCGGCCAGAGAGCGAACCGGGGCAAGTTGCCTTGCTCAAGGGCACGTCAGTCGTTACCGACAATAATGTGCATGTGTGTGCTGTGTTAGGTACCCGCTGAGAACATGGATGCGGTCCGTGTTGTATTTGAGAGGCGTCAGTTCCCCTCTTAGCACCTGCAGGGCTTCTAGAACCTTTCCATCCTCCAAATACTCCAGATACTTCTGCTGTAATAGCAGGAATTTCATACGCTGAGAAGACGGAGAGAATATTTTCAGAATTTGAAGACCATTACAATCTCATATGTTCATCTTCATGACATCATCACATGCAGTTATTCCATACTGACATAAAATTAGCTCTTTTTTGGAATGTAAGCAACATTTCTTGTTTAATAGTTGGAGTTTTTTCTGTCTCCCATTTTCTGTGGGAGAAGCTACTTGCCTAAAAGACAGATTGAAAGGGTTCAGGCCTCGGCAAAAGGCCTGTCATGTCTCCTACAATCAGGCATCAGGCAAAACAGACTCGGATGAAAGGTATCAGAAAAAAAGATATTTTCAAAGTTTTCATGTTATCCATCCCAAATTTCTCATATTTCATAATAGTCATTGTCTTTGAAAGGCAAAAGTAACCATATCTCACTTCACCTGATGTCTTTTTGTCTGATACCTTTTCATCCGAGTCCATTTTACTTGATGTCTAGTTGTACGAGACCTGAAACCTGATGTAGTTTTTCCTAAGGCCTGAAGCCTTTCAATCGGGGGCATGATGCCATTTTGTCCTGTGACTGAAGTATTTTTGTCTGAGGCATTAAGCTTTTCATGGTTTGCCTGAAATCTGAGGATGTCCTAAAATGTTCACATGCTGTTTGTAGCAAACCAAGTCTCAGACTTTACAGCAAACGTTAGCATACTGAATCAACTAGATCCTAAATGATTTTTCATTATCTTTACTGAAATGATATAGAGGCATATGTTACAGATATTGGGTTTAGAAAACTTCTTGAGAGAGTTTACATGTAAAGAAAACCAGCCATTAAGACATGTTGAATTTATGGAAAAATCTGAGCAAAAAGTATTTTTTATATCTGTGGCATATTTCATGAAAGCAAGAGTCAAAAATGTAAACAATAAAACAATGCTATTGTGAACTTTAATTTTTAATGATGATCTTTAGAATGATCTCAGAAGGTTTTGCATGCAGAGGGATCTGGTGGTCTTACCACAATAGCGTTGGGTGAATGCATCAGTGCTTTCAGTTCATTGAGGTCATTTTCAGCCTGCGGACCACAAAGAATTAAATGTGTCAGCATTTAGTGTGAGAGGTGAAAAAAAAACAATCAAAACCCTTCGGACACAAAGAGCTTCATCTTAAACTATCTTAAAATAGAAAATGTGCAAAAAAGATTTAAAAATGTTTATTGTGAAAAATTGCCATCTTACAGCCATATATGGCAGACTTTTATTTCATTTCCTTTGAAGAGAGACACCAAATGGACACTTAAAGCTAAATTAATCTGTTAGATGTAAAATGACGAAAAATAAGGTTAACAGCATTTGTACAAATCAAAGCATTAATGAGACAATTGCATGTTACTATGATAAATCAGGTATGTGGTTAATTCACTAGGTTTATTCACATAACACATCTGAAGAGGTTAAAAAATGAATAATAAATCACAATGTCCAAAACAATTAAATCAAACATCCCAAAATGTCTGCTTCATAAAGGCTTAATCTATGATTTTTTTAATCAAAAATGTGGTCCAAAAATTAGTTTCCTCTGGGTGCAAAGTTCACAATTATAAATTTGTTTTTAATTCCTGTTTGAACTGCATTAAAAACACAATATTTAAGCAGATGTCTCTTTCACTCATGATGACTGTGCAGTAAAAAGGAAAGGAGAGAATCGGAAACCTTTCAAAATGTTGCTGCAAAAACAGGGCGTCACATTGTGGAAAATCACACTTGTGGTTAAGAGAATTTATTTCTGCACACGATATACTAAAAACATTCAGAGCCAATCTCATTCAGCAACACAGAACCAAGGATTCTGTCTACATGCACAAGCGGGGCAGAAAAAATTACGTTAGAATTCATTCACCTTTGTGTTGTAAACCCATTCAACTTTC